>CM060832.1:119055000-119655000 GCA_030762175.1 Metallyticus violacea
CCAAGCTTTGCCCAAGATGCATATATTAATGTGAATCAATTTTATCAGCACTAAAAGTCAGTGATAGAAATTTACTCGACTAACATTGTTAACAGGCAGCTATTTCTGTCCAATATTCACTTATAAGATTCAAAGTTTTAAATTCTTTCCCTTTCATGCTGATTTTGAAAGAAATGTTTTTTCTTGTGTTAGTCGTTTCCAAGATTTTTGTTAATATATTCTAACTTTCCGTCAATTTTGTCAAATTTCTTCTTACTGAGCATGTGGATATTTGTCTCTAGGAATTTAACATGGACAGATTTCAAAAAAGGTATATTTGTTGACAGGTTCCAGACAGGTTTCTCTTTTTAAAGCTGGTGGCTAGAAATTTTGGTTAAGTCTCACAGCTGTGCTCTTACGTTGCTCAATAACATACTGCAGTCTGAATTAAACGCATATTATTATCAACCTAATTTATGAATGTGTTCAACTGGTTAACAAACTCATTTGGCCGCCGACGTTATTGTAGTGTGCTAAGTACGCAGCTGTTCGTTTACAAAGACTATGTGAATTGCATGATACACTGCGTGAAACTGCGTGAACTGCGCTTGTGTAAAGACTGAACTCACACTGAAAAGTGAATGCACTGCCTACCTGATTGAATCGAAACTACAAAACTACGTAGCTGCATTAAACTGCGTCTCATAACTGCATACTCTGCCCAATGTGAATGTAATAAATGCGTGCCATTTCTGCATCTAATAATTAAGCGCATTGAAGTCTTTAAAAAGTATCTACAACCCAAATTGAAGTTCGAGAATGCGTCTCCTGTCTTGAACTGAAGTAATATAAAGCGTGTCTTCAGGAGGAATTTTCCCCTTTTATATTATTTTTAGAATTTCTCCACGTGGTGCTCAGAGCTCAACGGGGTCCACAGAATAGTGCCCAAGGACTCCAGTCGTTCAAAATACTGGCTCCGATTGGTTAGTCAAAGCTCATGTTAAGGCGCTCTTACTCACTATTTTAAGCTCATGCTTCTCATAGGTGAGCATTTAAATACGCGTCCACGTTATGTGAAAATACTTTCACCTGTTTTGCCGCCTCTTAAGGAATGTTCAACTGTACCTAAAGGATTTCGTCGCTTCTCTAGAATACAAAAGATTATTGTCATACCCCCATCCTTGCCAATTGTGTTAGCTCTCCTCCTCAGGCTCCAAAGCAACTGTACCAAGCGAAATTGTTCTTAAAAACACTTGCTTTTTACCAGGAAGTTTCCTGCATATTTATATTGTAACTTATTGTAAAAAAATAAATAATTGATATCAGATCTCCAGTCATCCTTTCTCCCTTCTGAATTCTTATATTATATAAGCTACACATTAATAACAGAGTACACTTCATGCTATTCACCAAACAAAAGACATTTACAAGACATTAAGCTATATAAATTCGTTATAATTTACGCAATATACAAATTTGTTTTCTTGTGAGGTAGGAGGTGGAGGATCTGTTTCAAAGTATTAAGTTCGTAGAAGCCGGTCGTTAAATTTATAATTTAACTTAAACTTTTGACAGAAAGAAATAACAATAGTTTAATACGAAATTCGCGAGCTTTTTATATTTTAAAGAGTATTGCAGTAAGTGGACGATAATCCAACTCAATGCAACCTACCGCCACGATGGCCGAGGTCGTTAAGGGGCGGATTTGTGAGCGGAAGGTCTGCGGTTCGAATCCCGCCAGGACCATCCTGCCTGACTGAGGTTTTTTCCAGGTTTTCCTCAGTCCTTATAAATGGCAAATGCCGTGGAGGTACCCTAAACTTAGGCCTGGAACGTTTCCTTCCTTAAAAATAAATCCTTTCCCGATAAATTATTTCATCCCATTTATCATCAGTTTTCGTCGCCTGTGGTGCCTCTGTAGCAAAAACGGGTGTTAAACATTATTCATTCATTCCATGCAATCTTGAATCCCATCAAGTGGATTGGTTTAATATGGATTTGGCAAAACATCACGCACCTTTTAATTAGCAAAGGAAGCATGCAATATTGTTTGTTAGCTTACACTGTGCTTCAGTTTGGATGTAAAAGAGTGATAATTGTATTAAATTGAAGCCTCAAAGTGCCACACTAGTAATTTAGTAGTGGTGTAAGCGATACTAGGTATGTCTAAGAAATGTAAAATGGGTGATATGATAACTGAAGTTTCGGAAATGAAAAAGTGAATACACAAGACAAAGCAGATAAAGAGTAAGTGCATTTGGTATATTTAATATTTCAAGTAATTTTTCAGCATGGTCTTGTGTTCAAAGACAAGTTAATAAGTTTTAAAAATACTGCATACATTACTGTAAAAACATGTTGCATTGTTACTTTTGTTTATTTCCAGCAGCTTATAATATTACTTTGGCTATTTGTATTGATATTAATAAGGTTGCGGTAATATTGAAGAGATACCGGCAAAACAAAATATTCAGAATAAAAATGCAGTTTAATTATCGAAGTTGTTCATTGGATTGTCGATTCGTTTATTTAAGGACGCTCTTTACAATGGATTGTCGAGAAATCAATATTTATGTGAGTATACGAGGATAAGTAATTAAGACATTTACAAATTAATGTGATGGCAGCGTTAGTCCAGTAGCAATTGGTAAGGTTCGACACGAGACAATAGATGTTTACAATAGCGAAACAGCAGTTGCAAGAGGACGGCACTTCTGAGGGAGCTGTGCGATTGTTATGGTAAAAGTTATGATATCAAAGAGTATTCATAAAGAAATGATCCCATTTACGGTGAGAAATACCTATCATATCAAGCTGATTACAATCTGGTGTATAAGTTCTCTGAACGGCGGGCACGTATCAAAGACGAATACAATGTAGTCCGGTCAACGGAGATTGTCACAAAGGTAAATTTGCAATTAGACAGGTAGGTAAATATAAACACTATAGCCGCTGCTATGGGCTGCTCACATAGCACGGCCTAACGTATAATGCCAGACAGGTGAGATTATCACCAAGTCCGTGCACAATGGATGCCGAACAACACAAAATGCAATGAATGGGTCTGTCATTACAGCATCCCACCAAATCCCTACCATGATGAACCCACGATATGGCAGCCCGAGTTGTCATGGGGATGAGTCTTGGGGCTCACCTTGACCAGTCCAGACAAAGCGTACATCAATATACTGTGTTACCTCGAAAAAGTTGTAAAGGACACCGATGGGAAAGTGATGCGCACAGTGAGCGGGGAGAACGGAAGTGAACGGTCACCACATTCGAGCCTCAAAGACAAACTATAAAAGCCGACCCCTCTGTAGCATCCTTTGTAAACTTCGAAAGATCATCGGAAGCGACAAGGACTGCTCACCAAAGGTAATGCGTCTTAGATGACCACGCCCGTCCTCATTCTTACAACAAGAAAAATGAGACACTGCGAAATTTTAAGATTCCTCTAGAATCCTGCTTATAGCCTTTTAAACATCACCTTTCGGGCGAACATTTCTCGACAATGAAGCTGTAGAAAGCGAGTCATCGCCTGGTTCCGACAGTAGCCCAAAATAAAAGTTTTGTAGAATTACAAAAATGAAACGAATCAAATAAAAGTTTAACAAGAGGAAATAATTTAAAGAGGAAGCGATAATAGGAGAGGACAGAAAAAAATTAGGAGATTTGTACAAACGTAATTAACATTTGAAGATCAAATAAAATGACTGTAACAAAATGTTACAAATTAATAAAGCATACATGTCAGCACAATTAACTTTAATTCCATTAATATTCCTGTGTAACATTTCTCATTTACGGTAGTGTAAAACTCTGAAAATAAATAGAATGCGTTCAAAAAACACTAGCGACAGAAAATTAACTAATTGAAATTGGAATTATTCATAATGAGAACGGATAAAACTATTATGATTATGATTATAATCATGATCATAATCATAATCATCATACAGATGAATGAATTCATTATAAATTTCACGAACCTAATATTTAAGTGAAAATCTGTTTGTTTTCACTGTTTGCCTTTTCCTTTTACCAAATGATATTGTGGCAGTTGTCAGCGTATCATTGCTAACGAGTTGAATAGCAGGAAGTTCAACTATGCTGCCTAAGGAAGCGTGAGAATGATTGCAAGCAGTTGCATAACAGGAAGTTAAGGTACGCAAGGTAAGGAGATATGTGGAATAACTAGGCAGTTAATGGATAAGGGGGATTGAGAGGTAAGAGGAAGGGGGGACACCAAGCCGAGATAGCCTGGGAACAAGGAATCTCAGAATTTGTTTCCGAGCAAGTAACTTGTCGGCAGGAATAATACTGTCAAAGGGCATGGTGGTCGCTGTGGCCTTGGTCCTCGTACGTTGACTTGAATCAGATAAAATGTGATTGTATACTTACTTAATAAATGATGTTAACTTATTAACTTCCGAGTTTTAGGTCAAGCTACCCTTCATTTTCCCAAACTCAATGATTACTATGTTTTAAGTGATTTTTATGAAAGAGTTATTATTTTGTGATATTAAATTGTGGGAATAAAGTAGAAGTTATAAGATAGGATGTCACATGATTAGAGATGTGGGTGGGTCGTTACATATTGGCGGAAGCGCCTGGTTTGGACATCACAACACTTATTTCTTCTTCTTTTTTTTGTTTTTTTTTTTGTAATTGATTTATTTATGGACGTTCTTTAACATCTCAGATCATCAGCGTCCCATTCAATTCAGGGCGTGAAACGGCCGCTAAATTTTGCTCAGAGGCCTCTTCTTTCAGGCTTGAGGTTCTTTTCCCGTCCGAAGGAAGCCATACTTAGGTTTTTTACGCCCGAAAAACTCCATCGGTCCTGGCCGGGTTCGAACCCGCTATCTTGGGTTAGGAGGCAAGTAAGGTAACCACTACACCATCTGGACCGACGCCGTTCTTTTCACGTATATATACTATCCCAATTGCTTTTACTTAACTTTGATTTCATTTCAAAACCAGCCTGTCTGAATAAATACCTATGTAACAGAAATTTGATTTAAACAAACGTGCGTCAATTTAATTAGTGAGGCAGAAATTTAAAATACGCTTGATTAAATTTTATATTTCATCCCCTTGCCCAAGCTATTCCTATTTTGAAATATCAAATAGTACCTCAACTTAGGATGCAAGTGTTATTAATAATTTGTTTTTGTTTCTCTCTTTTTCTAGAAGCTGGAACTGTCGTTATTATTTGAATTTGTACAGAATATTATCACAAACGCTACAAGCATTAAAGTAATAGCTGAGTATTGGTAATAAGTGTTTTCAAAACGAACAAAATCTAAGCGAATTTTTCAAGAGTTCCAAAACAGGTTGTAATACTGTAATATAAATGATTGTTATTTTACCTAAAATATAAATATTTTCTCATCAACTGACATATTTATTCTACCCAAACTCAACCCCAATAACAAGAGTTAAGGCTGAATGCCAAAATACAAAACAAAAGAGATGATAAATTAGCTTTAAATTTTCATGTCAAAGTGTAAAGATGGTATTAGCAATTTCATAGTGTGGATGAAGGGGTAAAAGCTACAATATAATCAGTATTGGTTTTAAACTTCAGGCTGTTATTTGATTTGCTCGAATTTAGACAGAATAAAAGGCACGTTGTATGATAAAATCTATTTTGAATAAAATAAAATTATTGCAGTATTGAAACCTATTTTGTAACCCCCTATTAATTCGTTTACACTCTTTTCTTTTTCTTCAATTAATCACCATTTGGAAATAATGTATTTCCAAAGTAAAATTATTACATTAAATGTTCAGTAGTTTTATCTCGTATGTTATCCGGTCTAGTTGGCAGCGATAGAAAATAAAAGGAATAAATACAATTGAATCCCCTTTCAAATTTAAGTATCAAAGGATAGGGGTAGCATTTGAAATTTCAAAATGCCGGTGAGCCGATGAAATATAAAATTTAATCAACATTGATCTTAAAATGTTCTCTTCAATATCTAAATCGACGTGTTTTTAAATAAAATTTATGTAAAGTGGGTTGTCATTCAAACTGGTAAATTTTTAAATTAAATTCCTGTAAAAATGTAACGAAAGTTTCCATTCAGTTTTAGTTATTTATGATTTGCCTAGCATCGCAAAGATGCATCTGTTACTTATTTCAAATTAATTGCTACATGTCGGCATCATAAAAAATAGCACTTCGAACTATAGAGGAACGCTTTCTCACTTAGTCTTTTTGTTAATTTTCGTATCTATGACACCTCATTCCATGTCGAATTTAACATCCAAATGGTATTCATTATATTGTTTCTTTTTCTAAATTTTACTTACAATTATATGTGCATATTGAATCATAATAATTTTACTTTCTATTGGCATTAAATGTGTTGTCAATTTTGTTTTCTGTAGTTTTTATCTCGCAGTTAGTCTTCGCTACTAATTATCTTGCTGTATAGATAGTCCTGCTGTAAATTCGAACTTTTGAAAGGAAATAAATCGGTTGTTTTGACTATTGATATAACAGTTTTTCTTCCAGATATTTCATATTTATTGTTGATTTCAGTTGCAGCAGAAAGAGTACATTACTTGTGATTAAACCATAATATAGGGAGCTTATGAAAACCATGTTACCACGATAGTTTTTCACCGAGATAGAAAATCAGTAAACAAGAGTTTCTAAGTCCTTAAAAAGCTGTAAGACGGCAGGATTTTTGTGTATCGCCATCATCCAAGGCTTCAATGAGAGTGGTACTACTGAAGGTGTGAAGGCCATAGCTGTTGTCAAAGCAACGGCATCCCATGTCCGGGAAATTTATTTCGGAAGCAGTATGAAAATATCCAGAGTACTTAGACAAGAGAGAATACTTGAATTGAGCATGTTTGGACATTTTAACTGCAGAACTGAAGCAGCAGCGTGTAATCATTTGATTACTATAGCATTATGGTAACAATTACCAACGGAAATTTTCATTTACTGGCGAGAAAGTGCTCAATATTTAAGAAAATGAAAGAGCGTAAACGCCAACTTTGCAGAAACTTGTGAAAGAGTCTCGAAGGTCCAGAGGAGCCATCATGCCTAAGTATTGGTTTGGCCGGGAAGCTGTTGGTGTCGCGAAGATCCATTTCTATCAAGTACCAAAGTGTACAAAGAAAACTTTCTGGAGACATTGTGAAGAATCTGAACACGACTTTGTTAAGAGTTTCCAGCAAGATTCAGCTGCAGCTTACAATCAGGTTTGGCTTGAGACAAACGCTCCAGGTGTTATTAGCGTTTAACAAACTTTCTAGTAGTTATGACATGATTCACATAATCCACTTGGACTACTTAATATAGTCTGTCTGTAGTTAATACAGTTTGAGAATATATTAAATAGTCCAATTTCAGCAAACAATTCTCTAATACTGAGAGACTCGGAGGAATCCTCGGAATGAGAAGAGATGGATTTCCAATGGAGGTGGTGTGTGCACCTACAGATGAATGCCAGAGAGACTTAAGTTACGTGAGGGCAATAGGGGGTCACTTTGAGAACTGATGAAATATACGGGAGATCAACATATTAAAAGCAGTTGAAACACATTAAAATATATTGTAGGTACACAACTAAAAGTGTAACGGCAGTGTAAGTGGCAGGATTACCTACACAGCTATTCATAAACTTCCCCGGATTTTTGTAATATTACAATAAACAACGCTGTTGAGCCTGTAGGAAATAATCAGGTACATTAAATGTGAAAACCGTTTGTTAATTTGGGAGTGAGAGTTTCCACAGAAGTTCAATGTGTGCACCACTGGTCACACATCAGTTATCAATGCGATACTGTAGTTCTTCTCACACTGCCTGACGTGGCATCTAAACGTCATGAAGACGCTAATGATCTGCATCTTCTGATTGTTTAGGTTAGAGGGAAAATATGCTAAAAAGACGTGCTTTTAATAAGCAGAAAGAAGTCAGTTTTTGTGACCTCGGAGACCAAGGCAAGAGCCGAAAACGCACGCTTGAATTTTGCGTCAGAGTACTCCAAAATTCCGATACCTACGAATTTCAGCGGGGGCTTTCTATATCTTGTTTCAGAATGAGATTTTGGTGGTGTTGTAGCTAAAGAATCAACCAGCGCTGAGATGTCCGGATATGACATCCTCTTTTCGTGAAAAAGAAAGGTCCATTAATCACATTATGCAAAATACTAGATGTTGGGGATTTTTCCTTTCCATACTATTAACATTCTAGCTGTTCACTATGCCGTTTAGATGAAAACCAAAGAATAGCAAAATCTTCATCTGCCGAAGTCATGATAGAATAAATGTTGCCATCATAATCCTCAGGTGTCAAAACTTGAAGAAGTTGAAATTGATTTGAATCTTCAATAAGATTAAAAAATGCTTTCGAAGCAATTCTCCCCATCTTGGTGGATTTTTGGGGGTTGTATGGATAACGTTATCGCATGAGCTTCGAATAAGCTATTGAGCCTTTAACTGTGTGTATCATGCACGGGTTAAATTATATTATTCTTATACTCTGCGGAAGGACAATGGATAGAGTACCTGCATGCATGGACTTCGGGCAAATAAAACGCAGTGGCAAAAGTATTGCATTAAATTTACCATTGAAACTATAAAACATAAAATAATCAGAGCTTGTTCATATTACTGTATAAATTATATTCATATGAAATTAATTACAGACAAGTCATGCTTTTTTTATAACTACGGAGATTATTTTGACAAACACTTTACTAATATGAGGTCAGACCATACCTTCAAATTGTTGAACAGTATAAATAAATAAATAAATAAACACATCCTTCAAGCTGTATAGCATCTATGGAAACATCTCTTTATGGCGCTGAGAGAGCTTGTAAAAAGAGGACGAAACAATTGCCAGCTCTAAAAAAATGTCATGCACCAATGCTTCTAGTTTCCATGAAGAGTAAATGCTGCATGGAATGTTTCAGAACTGCAGACCTTTATCTGCGCGACTTTTATTTCTACCTTTATTTTTGCAATAAAACTTGAATCTGATGAAATAAAGAGTAAAGGAAGAATTAACCCTTTTTGTGCTTTACTCATTTTCAACTCAATCCACGCTTACGTTTTTCGTGGAAGCATCTTATACTTTTTTTCTTCTTTTTTACATGTCTTATCCCGTCTGAACTTTAATTTCCTCATAGCGTCAATTATTCACAGCCATCCTTAATTTTCATCCACCACTCCCAAACCGTAGTTCGTTCCCTCTTCCCCAAACCGCCCAAGTGCACCGCTATCTCATTCTTTCCTGCCAGCCGTCATTCCGTCCAATTTTCATCAGCCGTAGTCCTAGGCCATCCGAGTGCACAGAATTCTGAGCGATCACTCTCACTTTGCATTTATTTATTTACGTCACTTTTTGTTCCTCTGCGTCTTTTATACACTGCTCTATCTTAACGGGCAAACAGGCTGAAGCTAATGCTTAGGAATCCTAAAATGATGGTTAGAATTCTATTCTGAACCTACACTTTATAAGCTAAGGTACTAGATTTAAATTTGGCGCTTTTCATGTGCGGTATTGAGTGGTTGACTTAAAAACAACGTATTTATATTTATTTGTTTGTTACAAGGAAAAACATCGCAATGCTCCGTTTTATGTTCAGGTTTTTCTGGGAGTTACATCAATTATCACGAGACAGCTCAGATGTTCCAATCGGGAGTTGGAAGATGCTTTCGCTATATTGGGAAGATGCATACAACTACAGCAGCGTCTGTTTCTTGTAAAAAACTACTGATTACAAACTCCATTATAACCCGAAGAAATGTTAATTTCTAACCCTGTCTAAAACAACTCAAATATGGCACTGGTGAGTAGCTTGGAAATAACGGATCTTTTGTTAGTGAAACAAGTAAGCAACGTTCATCTTCACTGTTGACCGTTCCTATAGACGTCGGGCGCCACTGGGGCGGTTCCCGCGCATGCTATTAAAACCTGTCGAAGGAGATTGCAAACTTGTACTCTGTGTGTCGGAGAGCTCGAAGAAAACTAGGCTAAAACCGCATAGGTTTTCATCTTTCCAAGAGTTTGCAGGAGCCGGATAAGTCAAAAGAGTGAATTAATATCATTGGTTTCACGGGTTTGTTGTTTAAAATCCTTGTATAAGCTTCTATTTGTGGAAACTCATAGAATTCATCCCCTTGAAGCTAACAAAATCTACAGGCCATGACTGACTTTTTTTTTTTTTTTGACTGATTTATTTATGGACGCTCTTTAACATCTCAGGTCATCAGCGTCCCATTCAACTCAGGGCGTGAAACGGCCGACAAATTTTGCTCAGAGGCCTCTCTTTCAGGCTTGAGGTTCTTTTTCTTGCCGTAAATGTACGACACGGGACCCACGGTTTTACTTCCCTTCCGAAGGAAGCCATACTTCGGATTTTTACGCCCGAAAAAATCCATCGGTCCTGGCCGGGTTACAACCCGCGACTACAGGCCATGGATAAGCTCTTAGGCATCCAGTAAAAGTCGAGTGTTTTTGCGTAGTAGCCGTACAGAGGATAGCAAATCGATTTTTCTCCCGATGGGACCGTGAACTGCGGAGTATCAATAGAATACTGCAGTCGACAGACAGGGGCAATGTGTTCTGCCTTCAGGAGGAGGAAGAGCATTTTTAATATTTGCTGTAGATATCACTGATTTCAGGATCGATTTGACTTAGTGAACAAGTTGAATGCACTTGCAGATTACTTTGATTAAGTCATCAAGACACAACTATGTCAGTCTATTCTCGCAACCCGAACAAACGTTAAACAAAATGTACATTTGTCCTATTTCTATGATAGTCACATATTTCATCTATAAACTCACTATTTACAATATAAGTGAAAAGCTACTCAAGAAACCCATACAATATTGAAACTGGAAAGTTGTAATTAAAGAAATCTATTCTAAGAAAGGTATATTTCAAATCAAAAAGTTAAATGTGAACTAAATAGCCCATTTATTCTAGCAAAAATAACGAAGTAAAAATATTTACTTTTCTATCAGCGAAAAATGTAGAAGTGTCGAAAATAATAAGTGAAACACGGGCAGAAACTGGGCTAGTAAATTTATGTTATAGAGAAGAATGTTTTAAACGAAATCAAAATATTTTTTGACTGATTTACAGCGTGTTCTTCTTCTTTTGTCCTAGGAGGAGTTTGCATCGCGGCCGCTTATGCATGTATTACGCATTTGAGGGAACACCTCTGGGAAGAAGGGATGAGATGGGCGATACACCGGGCGGACAGGAATCCGAGGAGGCGAAGCATGGCCTTAAACGGAATTCCTAACATTTCCATAGATGATATGTCCCATCCCATGGTCCGCGAGAATCACCCCAGCACCACCAAGGTCTCATTCCTAATGTTTGATCGTTTCCATAGGAGGCCCCCAGACATAACTCACTAAACACTAGGACAATTTTTTCCTAAGTGCAAGCCACCGTGAAACTACAAGGCACCACTTTGCCTCGCCTGACGCTTCCGACCCATTAACTGATGCTATGGAATGAAATGAAAGGAAAGGAAATGTAGGAGCGGAAAATTCGTGGAATGTATATATCCCTCCCATCAGGGGAAACCACGAATAACCGAAGGTCAGGATGGCCGGTCCCAAGGAAATTGAATCCGAGATCGAATGTGAGTGTCAAACTTTTCACTTACTCTACCCTGCCGCAATTGGGACGCCCCCTTTCACGAACAGCCGCGGAGAAAACGAGGAATGGCTGAATGCGGAGAGTAGTACTATGACTTCAACAAATACGGGCGGCTGTAACAGCCGTAACGCACAGAAACAAGCGATGGAATGAAAAAAAAAATTAAGATGCGTGTTAATAGTCAACCAATGCAATATACAGCGAAATCAATTGGGAAACTGTAATGTAGCAATGTAAAAAGCAAAAGAAAGATTGATACGGGAAATAGCATGCGGCTTTTAAAAGTATAAGTTATGAACTTTTTTTTTAACTTAAGGTAATCTAATATAACCAATATTTGCAACTTATGCTTTAACAGTATAACTATGCGTTGTTCTACATGTAATTCTTTTTTTAACTTAAGTTAACCTAACCTAGTCTAACCAAACCAAAATTTGCAACTTATGCATTAATAGCGTATTTTTTCCATGCATTGTCGGTTCTGGTGGTGTAGTGGTTATCATACTTGCCTCCTAAACCCAGGATCGCGGGTTCGAACCCGGCCAGGAGCGATGGATTTTTTCGGGGCGTAAAATCCTAAGTATAGCTTCCTTCGGAAGGGAAATAAAGCCGTGGGTCCCGTGTCGTACATTTACGGCACGAAAAAGAACCTCAAGCCTGAAAGAGAGGCCTCTGAGCAAAATTTGTCGGCCGTTTCACGCCCTGAGTTGAATGGGACGTTGATGACCTGAGCTGTTAAAGAGCGTGCATTGTCCTCCCTAAAACAGGTAACAATTATTATAATAAGAAATATGAAGACAAATTATAAAGATTAATTAAAAAACCAATGCGGTTACCGAATCCAGTACCTTTCCTTTAGTAGTACTATGCTTGTTCTTTCCAACTGACCCACCTGGCCGACTTGAGCAACAAGGTAATTATCCGCATACATAAGTACACTTGAATTGGACTCGGTTTTCTCCGCTGCCCTACGCTGCCGTTCATGAAAGAAGGCGTGACTTGGTTCTAAAGCGCGGCAGCGTGTAGAATAAAGTAAACTTTACCGCCAAATCATTCCGATTGGTCACCTCTCCGATTGTGGAGAGGAAATATGGCTATTTAGTAGTCTACAAACAAGTACACTTTTATTGAACTTCATAATTGTAAGAGCTATTAGAAAGCCTTGAAGCGAAATCGCTATAAATGCTACGGAAGTAGAAACGGGGGGAGCAATTATTGAACAAAAAAGCACGAAATGATTTGTATATGTGAAAAAAGCAAAAATATGTTACAGCAGCTTATGTGGAGATTGAGCACTGAAGGTGAAAATGGGGGGGGTCATTGAACAGGGAATAGATAAGAGTAAGAGGACATATGATTAATCAGGGAGCAAACATGAACTTTGCGAACTAGGTAATCTCTTATATTAAAATACACAGAAAATGCAACAAATATTTATTACATGACCATTTAAACCTATTCAACTGTCAATTAACTTGACTATGGAGAATACACAACTATCCAAAATATTACAAATTTTGTTCAGCTTTCGTTCATTCATATTGTTCTCAATCTGTTTATCAGTTTTTTTTTATATATTTTCACACATGCAGAAACGATATGCTTTTGTATGCACATACTATTTCGTGGGATTCATTCTAAGGGTATTTTTAGTCTGAAGCAGGAAATAATGCTGCCTTTATTAGTTGAATAACTAAAGGCTGCAGAGCTATATTTATAAAGGCATTGTATTTGATAAGGTAATTATTATGTATAGGTATAAGAAAATCATTTAGAGATAGGTATAATAGAAATAGAAATAATTTGTAACTTGTAACTTACAAAAGGGTTTTGTATACATTTTGTGTAAAATATGTGAGAAAGACGAATATGTATACCTGACTCCACTCACTGACCGCTCCTTAGACAAGGCTGAAGAAAGGGTAAACTATCTTTTGTTAGGTCACGAACCTTCTGCCCAGGAAATACTTAGGAGTTGACAATAAGAGAAACATGTGGCCGTAACGGGACAGTATTTAACAAAGTCAGAGGTAGCAATAATTTAAGAGAAAATGAAAATGTCAGAACGGAGACGAAAATGTTTTATTACAGGAAAGCCAAATAAAGCCATCCACACGTGCTTAATCTCTAGGAACATTTAGAAATCTACAGACTAAGGAAGGCAAAAGATTTTCAATAGAAATCAGAATATAAGGAAAGTACCGAAATTTACGACAGCTTGTTCTGGGAAAATTCAAGTTCGTGGGAAGACGTTAGATAAGGGGGAAAGAATAATTCTAGCCAATGGTCTTCGGATAAAAGTTAACGAATCAGGAGAACTTAGATACCAATAAATAATTTTAGGATAGCCAATGACGAACATGTAACACAGAAATAGATAAAATACGAGGGAATTTAATTTAGCGAAAGGCGTGGCGATGTAGTAGAAAAACTATAGTACAGAAGTCAGAGGGGCACTCTCAGTAGACATCCACACACTCATAGATTCACATTCAGATTCAGACATTCATAGATTCACATTCAGACATTCAGTAGAGATACATTCACAGATTTACACTCACACATTCATAGATTCAGAGGGACATTCAGACATCCAGATATTCACTCAGGAAGCCAGGATAAGTGAGTAGCGAAGTCAGCGGCGAACGGTTAGGAAATACTTTACATGGGAATAAAATATTTTAAACAAGTCAACCTTGTGTATTTTTGGGCAACACATTTCTCGTTCCCGTGGATCTATACTGATCCCGAAACACTCCAGTGGACCCTGAGATAAAATTTAACAGAATTGGAGCAAACGACGTCATCAGTGAACAGCCCGGCCGAGACATCGAAACCACGATCAGCTCAGCGATCAACTACGTCCCCGCACCTTCAATTACTGCTCCAAGTCACATTAGCACTACAACCCTATTTTCCTCAGAAATGTGATCCATCATGCACATTATTTTTCAATGTGAGCTACATTATAAAACAACTTAAACAAAGCTGTAGAAATGGAATATAAATCTTTAAAGCTCGTCATGGTATAAATAAAGATTTACCTCCTATCATTTGCAGTACCTTTTTATTTCTACAATTCCGTAAATCAGCATAATATTTTAGCCTTCCATAAAATCAGGTTTGTATCTATATCACTGTAACGAACGAAATAAAGCGAGTTAAGCAGATAAAATGGTACGGCGTAATAACGGAGTGTGCACAATATGGGATTTGACCGTAGTGGAGTACTGTTGCTGTTTGCAATCAAATTGGTTTCATAAACAATAAAATATATACGATGCTCTAGTTAGCGGCTCTCGGAAAAGAAGAATTGCATGTGCAATGCTAAAGCAGCGCTTAATAATGTTTCACGGAATGTTTATCGTTCATCAACAGGGAAAACGTTTTTAGCATTCTATAACTAATGTTTTAGCTGTATCCATATTTGCCTTAGAGAATGATTCGCTCGTCTCCATCGCCCCCTGCATCCGCTGCTACTGTTCATGTTATTGTGTACTGCAGGGCACAAAGTTTAAATGTCATTTGGCATTAGAGAGCCAGTCATTCGTAATTGGAATATAGTAATAGTAGAAGTAGTAGGCGTATCTTTAATGTTATAAAATTATATATATATATATATATATATATATATATACATATCACAAATATATTTTATGCATGGGTCGTAGACCGTACATTCTTAAATAAGATACACATTTAAAAAGAGGAATAAATAATAATATAAATAAAACAACATTAATAATAAATAAGCATTAAAATGGGAAGAACGATATTTACAAATATATAAAATTCAAAAAACACTGAGAATGCAATATAAAAAGTTGAAATAAAATTTCACACTAAAAACCGTAAAATTGAACACTAAAACCACACAATATTTCGAGCTTGGCTCTTGGTCACGTGCTGAGAATGAACTGATTCTTTTATGAAGTTTATGTTTTTTAGAAGTTTTTATTATTCCATTAATAGTATATGTATATATATACATATATAAAGGAAAAATAAAAATAAAGAAACACTATTAACAATGAAACAAATTAACAGTAATAACAAAAGTAGATAAGGATAAAACACTTTGCTTTGGTCTAGCTTCTTGCCATAGAACTCCAGTAGTTCGAAATATAGGAATTTCAAGTGTGACTTTATCTAAATGTTTTATCCTTATCTACTTTTATTATTACTATTAATTGATATATGGAAACATATTACATATCACTCATAATTACACAGTTAATATGCTCTAACCAGAAAATAAATTGCTTCTAACTTCCGGTACTTTGGCTAGGAAAATGCCCATATTCAACTAATTAGTGTCGTTCGCAAACAGGTCCCAGCATGCCAATCGTCCTCTAATTGCCTTAAAAAGTTTTCAGGAAAAAGAGTTTTTCTCAGGTGTCCCCAGTGGGTTTATTTCTGCCAGAATATGTATCCATTCTTCATCCCATCCACAAAATGGACAGATTCTACAACCATTCCTGATCTCGGCACTCTCCCTAGAACAAGTGTATATACCTCTTTAGCCCAGGTTAATTTCATTTCATTCGATAGGCTCAAGGATACTTTGGTGTTACATTCTGCCCTCAGTTCTCAACGAATAACTCTTATCAAATTGCCAATTTGTTCTCAACTACCAACTCTCAATTAACAACTCTTTATTTTTGTCTCCTACGGCTCTCAATTCTGAATTAACTTCTCTTCTCTCAGCTCCCGATTCCTCCTGAATTAACCTCTCTCCACTGTGTGACATTCCGTTTTCTATCTTCTAGACCCTCCTACGCAAAAAATATTACTATATTTTACCATTTTTTCCAGACTGATAAGTTCCCTATTGGCTATCTTAAAATATTTATTACATTGCTAAGTTATTCTCATTAGCTTTTTTTTTTATGCGATGGCCATTGGTTAACATTGTTTTTTCATTTATATTCACTTTTCCTATAGTCCGGAATTTCCTGTAAAATAACTCTGGCATACATTTCGGCCTCGCCTTTGATACTTTCACAATTTCCCATTTCATTTCTCCTTTCACTAGAATTGATTTGATGTGCGATAATAAAATACCATAAGACTAGAACAGTTAACATTTTCCTTTAATCTTAATGAGGTTGGTTGTTAGTTGCTACATGTTTATAATTATCTTTAATAAATATTATCAACAAGTTTCGAGACTAGACAATAAACAGCAAAGTATATATCTTATTTACATTTTATCACCAGTCCGTTCAAAACAGTTCCCTTGTGCAGCGATATATCGCTCCTATAGCCTTTCGCACTTTGTGAAAACCTCCTATAAGTCCTCCTCTCGAAACGTGCGAACACCTTCTAAGATTTGCGCTGAATCTTGTTCACGAAATTAAAACGGCAATCCTTAATTTTCTACTTCATCCTTTGAAAGAGAAAGAAGGTCAAATATGACGAGTAAAGCGGATTGTGCCTTGCAGCATAGAAACATATTTGATAGTAACCCTCTGTAAGCAGGTACGTTGATGGAGCATACAATTCTCCTCCTGGCATATTCCGGGTGTTTTGCGCAAATATAAATGTCTTGAATGGTTCAACAACATGTCCATGCACAGCTCCTTGAACTTTTTCTACACTTTGGGAGTTTGTACTTATTTGTTGGCAGTTTATCTGGCATCCCGTTTTCCTTCAGCATCGATCTGTCATTCTAGAAGCGTGGATGTCAAACAAAACACCTCGCATTATCCATTACTTTATTGCCATCGCTTCAAAGGTTTCAGTTTTCCAAATTCTCCAAGTTTAATGCAAAGGTTGATGTTAGCACTCTGCTATATAGTTAACCTCCATAATCAAATATCAAATCTGCCAGTGCACATCGTAACAGAAACGTGTGTAGCACAGCTCCGAATGTGCAAAGAATGAAGTTATTCGGCATGATGAACAACAAAGGTTAAAGTTCACGATAGCTAAGCACGTAATGTGGTCATTCGTTTTTTTATTTTTTTATTATTTATTTTTATTTCCTGTTTTTTTTCCCTTTTTTTCCCCCTCCCCTTCCGTATGCTACAGCCCTAGACTTGGAAAGTTTTAATAGAACTGTGCAGATGTTTAGCTGCATAGTCTTAATGGTATCAGGTTGTTACGGTCATCTCGCAGACTCAAGCTGAAATAGTTTCATTGACATTATGCAGAAAAATCGAAATTCAACGAAAGCCATTAGACTTCCCGTTCCCGTAACATGTTTAATTTTCAGTGTAATTATATAAAAGTATTTTAAATTTATATTTAAATTTAAGTATATATAAAAAGTATATGGTAAACAGGAATAACATATGTAACTAATTAAACGTAGGAATTGGCCTATACAATGTTTAAAATTGCATTATGTAGCTTTCAGTTCACCTAATCCCTCTATCAATTTTATGTCTGATATAAAATGAACAAGGCCCCAACTAATATTACGATATGCCAACAAATAAGTTCAGTAATTTAAGTTTTTTTTTTATTTGTAGTGAAAATTTCCCTTCAAACTGGCAACATTGATGACACGAGCAGGATTGCGTGCGTGCCAGATACCGCACATGCGCCGTACACCTTTCTAGAGGCACTCCAGTCACTACTGTACAACCCAATTGCCCCAAGAAGATTTATTGCACCGGCGGCCAAAAGCAGCAAAAACCAATAAATTACCGAAAAAGGAATGAAGAAGAGGAAAAAGAAGAGGCTAGCATGCCAGTGTTTATAACAGAAACGCAGAGGAAGAGTGAAAGAGACGTTTGGATTGGTGGGAGCAAGAGAGGAGCTTGGAAGAGGGTTGAGAAAAGCTAGGTAGGGGCGCAGTGAAATGGGCGACTGAAGTAAAGGTCGTAAATTAGCAACTAGCTGAGTTGAAACATAGCAAGAGGCCGCTATACACAGAAAAAAGGACGAGTAACTCAACTGGCGTTTTAGAGTGCTTCTGGTAAATTAATATCGGCAGACAACAGTGAGGCACTCTTGTGTACTGTACGGGCTACGTTGATCAAACACTCAAGTAATCACTGCTTAGTAAACAAATTCAACTTAAAAGAGGGAACTTGTTAATAGAACGATTTACATTCATTTACATTGATTGTTAACATTTCTGTGCCTTATTAGAGAACCTTCGCAAATATTATATATCATACAACGTAAAAATACCAGCAAAGTGTTTTATAACCGGACTATTTAAGAATAATTAATTAGTTACCTTGGGAATTACGTCTTTTTATTTCTAGTACTCTATCTGACGACCTATAATTTAAGAAAACAATTTATATATGTATATACAAACGCTACAACTCATATAAAACATCTCAGGATTAAGGAAGAAGAAGAATAAATGCGCCGTATGTCCTCTGAAACAGTTCCAATGGCCCACCCCCACTAAAACATAAATATAAATATTTTATAAGCCCAATGATCATATTTTGTGCATTTCAGTTAGTACTGCAAATATTATGTCCATATGTGTATCACGAAGCATAACTTAAGTATGATAATTGTATGTCGTCAAAAGATAAAGTTCTCTAGTATAACCGTCTACGGCAGCCCTGTCAGAAACGAGCCAGAGCTAAACCGCTATACAAAGGAAAGGGACAAGTTCTTAAAATACCTTCCGTTGGCGAGGGTTACTAAAGTCAAGGCTTTCGAATATGTTAGGGCAATGAACTCGCCAGTCGTTGTACAGTTAACTTTAAATCAATCAATGTAAATAAATGTTTTAAACTTTCAAATAGCGGTGGCATGCGCTGGAAGGTGAATTTGCACCAGTCAATATTAGGTGTATATTTTGAATCTTTAAAGCAATGCGCGAGACTTGTGCGTGCGTGTATGACCCCGTTGGTTTGGAGAAGCCAACGTTTAGTTAATTTGAATCGAATGTATAAGGAGGCGTTTGCTCTGCTGAGAGGCATTTTAAATCAGTTCACATGGCAGTTGAGTTCAGTACAGTTCAATTCAGTTCAGTTCGCTTGTCTCCGATAGTCAGAAGTTCAGATAGCAGAGATCAGTTCACATCAGATCTTCAGCTCACACGCTAATTAGGTCTATAATCAACGGGGCATTACAATAAGTTCTACTTCGGACGTAGTTCTCAAATCGTCTCCTTGAAAATCGCGGAAGCTAAATTTATACTCGACGTAGATAAATTCTACCGTACGCAGAACACCAGACGGCGTGAAAGATCTTGCGAGTAATAAAGTGTCATGCCTATTCAGATCTACTCATCACGTGATTATTAACACAGTTGTTCTCCTCTTCCAGTCATATACGAGTCACAAAATAGCATAACAAAACTCTGAGATATTGTCATGAAGCGTGAGCAACAACTCCAAAGTGATCAATAATCAATTAACGGTGCTACAAAATATGGCGATCAGCAACTAAATAATTTCGTAACTGTCGCCCCTCCACCTCACCAGAAGCATTTACCTGATCATTTGCTAGAACATTATTACCGTAGTCATATAGCAGTTATTATTCGATGTCATTTTAACTAATAGAACATGTCTTTCTCATCTAACGTTAGCAACCCCCATTAGTGGTCAAACGTAACTTGTAGAAGCTATGAAGTTATTTAAACAATAACGAACTCAACTCGAGTTGAAATCAGTAATTGCAACCAAATTCCATCTCTCTCTCTCTCTCTCTCTCTCTCTCACACACACTCACTCACTCTCTGTCGCTGTCTCTTTCAACTCCTTTATACTGCCCGCCTTCGGGCACGATGTTCTGCTACTCAGACTCAACATCTAATAAATCGTATCATTTCAGTTTCAGTAGTGTGTATTACCCATCGCTTCCACTAGTGCCACTACTACATACTACATACAGTGTACAGTTTTCAGAAAATTACAGTACAAGTCAGTGAAATTAGACTGTTTTCAATGCTTTAAACAGTTCTAAATGTATCAGATCATACAAAGGAAGACCAAAGGAAAGGAAATTACATTTAGTTATGAAACGGAAAATTTTTTACTTTAAAAATCAACTCTTTTTATGTGTTTTTAGGATTATAATTAGCAATGTCAACTTTTAAAAAAGTCATCTGCATTGTTAATTTTGTAAATTTGTAAATATATTTAATGTATTCTCATTCAATAGAGACATTCAAACTTGAATATTCTTTTTATCACGTAAATTGAAAGTAAAAGTTCACTCTTCCTCTATCTCTCTCTGCACCACAATTCTTTTCATTTAGCTGCGTTAATACAATTCCAAGAATTCCGTAATTAGAAACTAGTACAACATGATACAATAAGCACATTCCCTCGAGCTTACTTTACACTCTTAGCCTATTTAAGGTGTGCTGGTGACGTAATTTACTGAAATAATGGCTACACAGCTGCATTTTTTGCATTGAAGTTGCTTGGTTTCTTTACTCCTTCCCTTTCTTTCCCGTTGCTGGCTTCCAGCAGTTTGTAAACTTCCTCTGGGAGACAATGTTGTGCTAAGAAGTTTAATTAAACGAGGAAAAATATATATCTTACAAGGAAATTACGTTTCCTCCTAGAGAAATGCAAACAAAAGGGGCTGCGTAAATTGCTTTACGTGTACCTTCACAAAACATGCGTGCAGTATGTTGATTTTCTTCATGGCCACAAAGGTGAAATTAATCCCTGTATTTTCATTTGCTTTGAGTTTCAAATGTTTAAATAGGATAAAGCAGGAAAGCAATTTCTACTAGCAGCTTGCGCAACAAAACTGACGAGAAATTCCAATACTACATTCATTGTGATTTAGTGTTTTCCCGTTCTGTAGCGGCATTGTTTGTAGCATCAACCGCTCTTGACTTGTTCCTAATAGGGTAGCAATTAATTTTATATAAACTTTTTGTACTTTTTATATTAAGCTCCCAGTGGATTTGTAATTCAAAGAAAAAAAAATTTTTTGTCATCAGTTCCAGACTTAAAGAGTTGTCTAAAGTGCTAATAAGAACAGAGCAGGGCGAAAAATCTCCTATTCGCATCTTTAAATAAATTTCAGTTACATAATCTAGTCACTAGAGCACTACGTAAGCAAATAACCACTACCACGCTCCATCGCAATTATTCGTCCTATATAAAACGATTCAATTGATTGATACATGTATTTAAAATAACCGGAAAACTACATTATATAAATCCTCATGCTTTTCGTTAATATGCTTCTATATTACTGCTACCTGTGAATGACCTGGTCTATATACCTTTGTCTAGGGCGTCCAGACACCAATATATGTTTTACCTTAAAATTGTAAAATTACATCAAAGAATACTTTAGAATTACTATCCATTAAAATTATATGGTACAATAAATTTTCCATTTCTGTATGAATCTAGAATATACGTAAGCTTGTGGTCAAGGCGTTACTAATATTACCTATGAGGGCTGTTATGGAGGCTATAGGAAACCACAGGAATAATTATTAACAATGATGGTCAATTATTTAATAATAGATCTAAAAGCAATGGCAACAGTCATAAAGAAAGGGCATCAATTCAACCTGGAAATATACTTAGCAATCGATAGATTGAGCACGTACCATTATTGAAATATTTAAAATTCAAAGAACAGAAGAAAAATATATCCAAATTCTGCCAAATATATTTAAATATGTTGAAATACATTTTATAATGATGATATATTGGATCACATGTGTTTAATTTAATAAATCCCCTTCCAGCCAAGAGAGTACAATAGTAATGTACTGTTATTCATTTAGGTGCACTCCATAGGATTAATTTCCCATATTTGGATGTCGTAGAACGTGATATCTGTTGACAAAGGAGTCAGATGCCGAGCATTACATATTTTGAATTCGTGGTGACATCATAGGTAAACTTCAGTTAGATACACAAGGAAGGGAATTTAAACTGAAAAGTCACAGAAAAAACATTTTAAAAAAAGTGTTAAATGTCTTCTCAGATTCACGGATGATATTTTGCTTGTAGCCTCCAATTCAGCAGAACTAAAATCACCACTTGCAGAACTAAACTACCGTAGCAATAAGAGTCGGTCCTGGCGGTGTAGTGGTTACCATACTTGCCTCCTATACCCAAGTACGCGGGTTCGAACCCGGAAAGGCCCAATGGATTTTTCGGGGGTAAAATTCGAAAGTATGGCTTCCTTCGGAAGGGAAGTAAAGGCGTGGGTCCCGTGTCGTACATTTACGGCACGAAAAAGAACCTCAAACCTGAAAGAGAGGCATCTGAGCAAAATTTGTCGGCCGTTTCACGCCCTGAGTTGAATGGGACGCTGATGACCTGAGATGTTAAAGAGCGTTCATAAATAAATCAATCAATCGTAGCAATAAGGCAGGACAACACATTAATCAACAGAAGACTCGTTGAAGGAATATACAACATGAAAATAGAATATGTAAAATAGATAACTTATCTAGGGTAAACGATTGTCCTCGACACCATTTGCTAAAGAGATACGAGCATCTCGCCGCATTGCTGCAATATGAGCAAAACTGGAAGCTGAATTTCATATTTTAACAGTATGAAATTTGAAAGAGAAATAAGGAAGCTGTGTATTCTCCTATCTTTAATGCGGACCTTCAACATGGAGTCTAACTAGAAAAACAGTAGAAGCACACAAAATCTACACACACTAAAAAATAATGTATCAATAAGGAAGAAAACAGATTTTCAAGATGCTGTTGTTTAAAATAGAAATGAACGGGACGTATGATGTGACAAGACCCAGAGAATTACTAGCTGGGGCAAAATAAACCGGCAAAAGCAATTCAGATAGACACCAGATAGCTCGATGATTGGACGAATTGAGAAACATCTTCCTCGGCAAAGGACCGGAATAAATGCAACTTGCTAACCAAGAAAATGTAATGGATCTCTCCATGAATGGCAACCGGGACGCCCTAAACCTAACTTCCATTCATATCCACAAAGAATACTTCGGGATAATTGTAATTCTAATCCTAGTGTGATGTAGTAAACATAAAAGTTATTAAAATGATAGTAAATTGAACTTCTTGAATAACAGCAAATATTCTTCTCTTCCACTGATCTAAGATATATCTGATTCTGTGCTACGATACTAACAACCATACGTCTTTAATTTCTTCATGCTGTGGTTCAAATGCACTATGAATATGGAAATATTTGTTTTGCAGTTTTGCGATACCCAAGTAAGTCTTTCAACATGTGAAACACTGTCGGATAGGTTACTGTCACCATCCTCATTGACCACTGCCTATTCACCTCTAGCAGTTATCCAGTCTATCTCACATATTGCATTGCAGTGTCAGCAAGACCTGCAAATTGCGCACACAGGATCAAGTTCGATATGGCTAGGCATATTGCCACATTTTTCCATGAAATTCTTTAACACCCCATACACGAGGCCAATAGTAAATTATTCGTGTCTGCTTTTAAAACTTAAGGCGATGTTCTCTGACACCATAGATTCAGATTTTCGTACACGCTCATTTGTAAACTTGCCATAGTGACAATGGGTGTGCTGAACAGTTTGTCTTCCCTTTATCAATGGTAGTAATGTGAATGTATTCATTTATTTACTATTTGAATGTGTTACTACTATATATTTTACGATCGTGATACAAAAGTCTAATAGAAAAAATAACAGTGTTAGAACAGATGAGATATCTTAATCAAAATTATATTACAAAAATAATTAAGTGAATTTATTTCTATAAAAACTTGTTCTGAAAACGTATATAGTTTCAGAAATGTGTTACGCTTTCAAATAAATATGAAGAAAAGAAAATATATATATTTAACAGAGAGGATGTGAGTGAGATCATTAATTCCAAGAGTTTATCTGCTTAAAAGGCAGACTAATTAATACAGGGTTGTTCTTAGGCAGCAGTGGATTGCAAAGAATGCATAAATACTGTGATTGGTACTCTTTCAGCAAAATGTGATTAAGTGAATGATGTCGAGTAAAATGCCCTACAATACATAGCATTGCCACCGTTGGTGTTACCATAATATGTTCAGCAAACTAAAACTACATTGCTCTGTTTATTTCTACCATGTGGATAAAATAGGAAATGTAATTAGCGCCATAAAGCCGCGTACATTTACATAGATCCTGTTGTATCAGTACGAAACTCTAACATGAGGGCTATATCAAGATATATTCTTCTCCAGTTTTGTAATTAGTGAAGGATGACATGAATTTTACAGCATTTTGTTGGGATGTTCAATATTTTAGTCTATAAAAGACAAAAATTTAGAGTTTATGGCTCAAATATTGAGCACGTGAGCTTGGTTATGTTTATAAAAATGTTTGCATTTTATGAGAAAAATTGATCACAGATTGTTCAATTTTGGTACCACATAATAGTACTAAATACTATTCCATTAATCTTGAATGTAGAGCAACAACATGTAATGTAATTAGTATAATAATTGCTAAAGTTTATATGTAAAATAAACTCACATTAACAACTACAGCTTAAACCAATACATATAGCTGTTTTAGTAGCGTCAATCATAGCTTGGGACCGCTGGCTCTTTAAAATACACTCTAAATATTAAGGTAGCAGTGAAGGTAGCAAATTTACAATAGTGGGCCGTACGTGTTTTATAGGACTTGAAATTGTTGAGGCTTGAAGCATGCTGTTAATAAACGAAAGTCCCTACTGGGAACCAAGCTGCCCTAGATAACTAGCCCATTCATACTTCTTACGTCGATTTGTATTTACACGATACCATTATAAAGTAAAATACTTGATTAAATTTAAATCAATTTCTTGGCAATTTAAAAATTATTTTTCATCATATTCAACTATTTTTAAGGAAGGAAGTTTAGGGTATCTCCCCGCATTTATTATTTATGAGCAATGGAAAAACGTTGGATAAAAACCAAGTCCAGTAGGGCAATGCTGGCAGGAATCGAAAATGCCAGATATCCAGCTCAGACCTCGGTTACTCGTGTCGGTTTCAATATTCTTATTCCCTATCGGCATATTCTAAGATCAGCGATTTTCATTAATGCTGATGTAATTTCGAGTTGAGTGGTTAGAAAAATAATTTAAAGCAAAAAAAGAAAACTAGGTTTCGTTAGACCGTTCAAATGTAGATATAAAAATGAAATAAGAAGTTCGACGGGAGTGACATTAACCTGCCAACAGAGTCTATAATATTCATTTTCCTCTTTTTGATACAATTACTGTTGTATTCACAAGCCGCATGAAGCTACAATCTCATTATTTTTAATTACACGCATATTTAAAAATTTAACAAAAACTGCGACCATGCTTACACATAAACACATCAAGTAATTATTTTATATAAAGGCAATAACGTTTAATTTTCCAAACAATGTGCATGTCCATAACAAAAAATTGTGCTGTGCTACTCAGCAAAAATATTGCATTAACAAACTTTTCATTAATAATCCAAATTTTCTTGGTTAAATCACCTCTTTTGCAGTTGTTTAATCGAAAGAGGATGTTTGAGCATATTTAATGAAGACTCGTAAAGTTATCCATCATTGTCAAGAGGCTAACAGAATACTTTGGAAACAGCGCATCTAAGCGCTTTCCTTAAATTATTTGCACTACCAACACTAGCTTGTGTCTCGCCCCAATTGTATGCAGCACGTACAAATACAGGGGACATAGTTTATGATTTAGACGTATTAGCAACCGTTGCCGGCGCGGTGGACGCTCTACGTATATAAATGCAAACAAGTGTCAAAAACGTACAATTTACAACCGTACAGGGGGTGCCTTGATGCTGGACCATATTTCAATTCATATCGCAACAGTGAGAAATTAGACAGTGTTTTAACCATGAAATGGTTTTATCAGAGTGCATATTTTGGCAAGGGAGCATGGCGAATGCGCTATGAGGGTGAGCTCGGCATGGTCATTCACTCTTCCGGGTTTACAGCAAAACAAAACTCAGCATATTCTTTCATCATTACCATTACTGTGTTATGCCCCCTTCCCATTTCTTTTTATTAATTTATTTATGGCTAATTCATTAAGAACTTTAAAGAAACTTCTTCCAGTTTCCATTTTTTCTCAAAATGTTCTTCAAAAAGATTAGCAGCAACATTAAGGTCATGAATTTTAAAGTGGAGTCAATATATTTCCATATAATTAACTAAGAATACAAAAGAAACGGAGAATATGTCGCTACAAACCGTTAAAGGCAGCGATTAGATACAATATTAAAATCAGAATTGTTATTATTTTTAGTCTTACATTCTTATGAAATACCGATGAAAAGTATGATTTCAAGCCCGTTTTTGCTACAGAGGTACCACAGGTGATAGACAATGATGATACATGAGATGAAATGATATATTATGAAAGGATTTATTTTTAAGGAAGGAATCGTTCCTGGCCTAAGTTTAGGGTACCTCCCCGGCATTTGCCACTTATGAGGACTGAGGAAAACCTGGAAAAAAACCTCAATTCAGGAAGGACGGTCCTGGAAGGATTCGAACCACAGACCTCTCGCTCACGAATTTGCGCCTTAACGACTTCGGCCACCCATGGCGATAAAAATGCCGATGCAGTGCCAACATATTTATATAAGTTTATAACTACCCAATAAATTTCCCTATGCCCTCTGTTGGGAAAGAAGTGTGTTAAAAATCTCCTTGGTAACTGAAATATTTCTCACAGGAGGCGCCCATGTTCCGGGACGGAACAACGGGTACTAACTAAGCAAGTGTCTCCTATGTCGAAATGTTTGTATTTTGTAGATATTCAGGAACTAAGCCACTCTTTATTCTTCAACCGTACAAATTGCTTCAAAGACTGACATTACTCATGCGTATTTCTTTAAAAAATAATAAAAAAAAATAAATACTGATATTCCACAAACATTTGTGTTTATTCACTGAATTTAAATGATGTGGACAGCACAACAAACAAATCATATGTCCCGCTTGAGCAAATGAATGAGACGCTTAAACAAAAAGGCTCTAACAATGTATACAGACGTGTATTAGAAAAATACGCAAAAGAATACCTCAAAGCGCTGACATGTAATTTGCCGCTTAAAGAACGCCCTAAAAGCTGAGAGGAAGAAATAAAACACACCAATCAAAGCCGATTACTAACAACTTCTACAAAAGTACGATATTTGAAATAAGTCCAACCAATGGTTGAGCGCCAGGTGTAGTTTTTAGATTTCGAAAGCCGCGTGATAGGTGACCGGCGGGTTGCTGGCCTACTGATAACACCCCCTTGTAAAGCTGCTCTCTATCAATGTCGCAAGAAGAAGGTAAAAGATGAAGCGGTCGATGCGGAAGGCCAAGGTTCGATAAGAGAAAAGAAGATTAAATACCATTGCACTACTTCATATATTGCCATATATTCAAAGTTGAAATAACTGAATCGAGTATACAAACATTTCAGCTTGGTGCTAATATTGTTAGGGTTTTTAATTTTTTACTTTGCTTGTATCTTTATTTCCACTTTCAGCATATACGTAGGTTGATATATGTATAAATTGTCATTGCTGGTGTTTGTTGTATATTGTTCTTTTATTTTCATACTTTTTCTTCTTCTTAAGTTAATATTTCTCACTGTCCAAATGTATGTATTACATCATGCATTGCATTGCTTTATACGAGTATTGTCAACTTTACTGTCAATGTTGTGATTGCAATATTGTCGCTATAACTTCATGTAATTATTATTAGATGGGCAGAGCGGAAGAAAAGGCCTAATGCTCTTAGCTCTGCTAGAAAAAAAAATTCTCAGTCAGAGGCGATAGCAACGAATTGCGATTGTATTTGTTCACCATGATATGGGATGTGTACATACTGACTGCATTCCATTTTAATATACAAGACATGCATTAGTATCTTGCAAAGTGAATCATGTAAAATTAGAGAAATAATAACCATAGAAATATGCAGTTTTAACATTATATTGCTCATAAAATAAGAGAATGACTTTAGCACTGCCCCTTAGATACTTGGACTATAATCTCAAAGCAGATATGAAATTAACTTTTGATAGGCATAACTTAATACTTACTATTGCATCACAGATGAATCAACTCTTAGGAATGAATTGAAAATCGAAAAACTTTTGCAAAGTGTTACTTAAATAATAGAGTGATTTGATAATAGTATTAGAAGGATGAAATATAACAAACATCCTTATAAAACTATGAATTATAAACCATTGCAGAAGAAGAGTTGGAGGACATAAAAAGAATGAATTAAATACACCAGTAATCTTAACTTTGCAAACTCTGTGAACAATCATTGCTTCTAAGCCATTTTGATGTGTTCAAGGTTGCAAAACTTTTGAGCTAGATCGTTTTTTCATTTAATGTTTATGACATAATTATATTTAACTACTTGTAACGCTCTTGTACTACTTGTACTTAAACTGTAACGCTCTAATCGTGCCATCCGCTATTTATTGGACTTGTAAAACCTGAAGTCAAACATACAACGTTAGCAGAGTGCCAAAATTCTACCTAGATGGATCAGTACTGGTAATCTCAGATCGACCCGAATACGAGCATCTTTGCCCCAACTTGCCCAGCAATACAATACATCATGCTATGAATTTTAAATATAAATTTTTGTTATATTAAAATGTCATTTAGTTTACAGTAATGTGTTTATTTGAGGTATTTTAAATAAACAAAGTACTTCATGGACTGGAATATCTTTGTAAAAATATAGATTACTATTTTTATTTAAGGAAAATAACAGAAAGTCAATACCCGGAGTGCATATAACACAGTATGAATAATTTATGAGAGAACAGCTCAGTTTCTGTATGTGTCAAAGTTATGTTTTGCTATTGTATGTATTTGTAATGAATGTTAATGACGTGTAAACAGTTATGTAATATGACCGAATGTACTAATCTTGATTCGAGACCGGTGCATGTCACAAACAGCAGAAAGAACCGCTAGTGTTTAATGACATTTCTACTAATATAACACATGACACGTATGCTTATGATATCCAAATAGAGCAACATTATCTGATGGACTGAATGACGCTACTGCTGAAATTAATGCTGGCTTGGGTTCAGTTTTCCTTTATTCGAAATAGCAAAGCCTTAAATTTACATAACCAAACCTCAAGCTACCAAGAGGTCATCAAATACAAAGTTATTGCAAAAATATTATTATTTTAAATATTATTTATAGCTCGGTAGGGAGAATTCAGAATTATATAATCTATCATATAATTTATTATACATTCGCCATGACGAATTGCGTTTTCTCGTCCTCAAAAGCATTGAAATTAATACTCGTAGGGAATTCTAGTGATGCCTCCTCAATAGGAAATGCCAAATTAGCCTACAACGTGTGCTTAATGAGTGTATTATCCGCTACAAATGCAACATTTGTGTGAGCAACGTCCCTCCCCCTTTACGAGACTATTTGGCACTTTAAGACGTACTATGCACTCCTTCTATGCAGCACTATTCCAATTTAATAATATACAAAATGTTATTACGTTAATGAACAGCGTGAACATAAAGTTTCGATCCATTTCAAAGCGTTGTGTCCAAAGTTTGAATGCAGCCTGAAAGACATTTTTAATCTTGCCGACCAAATGCTTCTCAAATAGGATTGTTCAGGTTTTGGAAATCTATAATTGTAATTTTCTCGTGATTTGATATACCGCCAAGCAAACAACTCAACGTGATACCCATATTCCAGATGAAATTCTACCTGTCCGTCGGTTGGAAAATCATTGGTGTCTACAATACTATCCAAAATTACCGACTAAACTCCTTTTGCACCAATACTTATGTCAAACTGTCTATAGACACTGACAATAGTCACTTCTTCTTCTATAAAGTGTTAGTAAAATGAAACAATTAGTAAAAACAACTGTTTTAACGGTTTAGTACTTTATGATGTACATATTTTTGAAATAGATTATGGTCATGTTGAAATAAGATAAAATTTATACACGTATACATTATATATCTACATGTCATATATATTTCATTCACGATAAATCATTGTTTCAAATTATATAACTTGACCGGCTATAAGCTTTATGCATATTTGGTAATTTTACATCCATTATTTTCTGAGCACTTAAGTATATGATTAAACTGTGGGTTATATTCCGATATTATCTATACGTTATTACTCATTTTCGTTTCTAGAATTTTTATTGTTCTATATTTTTTATTCCTGCATACAAATATGTGGGTGTTTCACTCACTCTCGGTTACTAGTTTTACCTAATATTTTTTTTTTAATTTGGACGCATTTTAGTAAGTTCTGAATCGAATATCCCTAACTAATGAGCAATATAATAATTTTATAGCAATTTTTAAACGAGGTTGCCATTAGCATCAAGCTAATGATGTGAATCTCTTCATTATATGGGAGGCTTTCATCAATGTATTGGAAGTCATAAACTTATTTCCTGCCGAATGTTTTCTCACTTGTAGTGATATACTCTCCTTTCCAGGATGTCCTATATGAAGAAATTGGGTGAAGAAGTCAGGAGAAGACATTTAAATGTGAAAATAATATAAGCCATGCTGGCATTGGAAATGTGAGCATGGTTCCTGTATGCTGCTATAGTAGATCAAACATCCTCCGTCGCGGAAATCCAGAATTTCAGAATTATATTCTAAGCAATATATAAGTATTTTAGCACAGTTTTATCCATGAAGTTTTCAGTATGTGGGGATGATAAACATACGTTATTCCATAGTGTGTCGGTTCGTATTGATTGAAACACATAGGTACTATTACTACAATGAGGTTATTTGAGTTACGGGCCAGGAGAGCGCGGATGCTTAATGAGAAAAACCAATCATCAACACCGTATAATGCACGTGTAGGTAGTAGCTTGCAGTGAAATTAAGGGAGTCTTTGTCAGAATGGTTATGCGTTCGTGTGTTACTCATTGCTTTCAGTGGTGTAAATTGCGTTCTAATTGTTGTTAGTTATTTATCATTACTAAATATTATTTTATGTTCTATATATGTACATATATACATACACAAAGAGGGTGCCAAAAAGTATTTACACTTCAAGCAAAGAAAAAACTGTGTTAACATAACAAATCTTGAATTCACACAAACAGAAAATGATGAGCACTAATCATCATAGACTTTTACAGTTACAACAGTTGCTCAAAATGCCCACCATCGGCGTCGATACACTTCTGAATACGTTGCACTGCTGATTGAGCAACGTTTGCGAAAGTGTCGTCAGCGATTGCAGCACATGCCCTTTCAATTTTTTCCCGAAGCGCTGCCAGTGTCGTTGGTTTTCTACGACATACAACATCTTTAAGAGTTTCCCATAGGTGGAAGTCCAACGGAGTTAGATCCGGTTAGATGGCAGTTCTGTTCTGTACACATGTCTCCATTGCCTTTGAACTTCAACAACACTCTCGGTTTTCAATTCCCACTCAAAATTACTTTCCCCTGTTCAAACGATAACCCTGGCTCCATTTTGTTATAGCAACGCTAGCATAACGTGATGTGAGTCACGCCTGTTTACAGAACATCATACTACACATTACTGTTGTTTTTCGATCCAACTTTGAAATATATTAAATAGATATTTACTGTGAAAGTGTTTATACATTTTTGGCACCCTCGGTATATATATGCAAAACGAATTGTTGCAGAGAAGTGGTAATGCAATTCCAAGAAAATATTTAAGTAATCATGTTCGATTACAAGAAATGTGATTCGAATCGGCGTGTTCCTACAGAAGAAAAGTTAAATGTGACACAAAGTCTCTCAAACATATGCCGATAATGTATTGTCGCTAAGAAGCATAATTTTCAACATTTATTGTAACACAGGTTAGTGCTAATTATTATCAGTTTTAAATATCGTATCATTTGTTTTCTTTCAATAAAAATACAAAAATTAAAATAAAAACCACCAACTTTACGTGCGGCGATCTCTCTTTTTTCGGTTGCGGCGGCTGCACTCCCCCAGCCGGCAGGCGTGCTCAGGCGATCTGTAACTCAAATAACCTCACTGTATCAACAAATCTGTAATAGCACAGTCACATGCGTCACACTAGCGAATCCGCAATTGGCAAATTATACACAAAATATGGGCTAGTAAATAGTGCCCCAACACGTGTTCTTCCCTAACACTTCTCATGCCTCAAAATATGTCGGTGTCAAATCTTAGTTAAATATTTTAGTTAGTTTGAAAGTTATAAGGGAAATTCATAAATGCACAGCGAGTGAAGCACTCCGCATACGGCCTTAAAAATAAAACATTTCGCTTACTAATCTTCACTCCCGCAGTTCGCGACATGGCCTTTAAACAAGGCATAGAATGAAAATACTGAAAACGGAAGATATGACGTCTGACTAACAGCATATACCCCTTTGCTTAATGTTTGCCTTTTTCATTAATACATTTTACTTTGAATGTTCTGTTTTACGTTGAACCTTTAAAGAAGCGCTGCACTACAAGGCAAAATGTGACAAATTCACTTACTGTCACGGTATAACCGGGCTAGGCAGTTTGGTGGTGGTATGAAATAATGTGAAATCAATAAAACTCCCATTGCCTCTGTTGGAGTTAAGTCAATTTTGATTCAACTCCGCGGAGGACGTGATGTGATTACACGGACGCTTCGTTCCAACCACTCACATCCCAAGCGCACCTTCCAGCACACCACATTGATAAAGTACGGCTGTGTTTTATATTCCACGTAAACTCTCACCCTGCAGATCTTGGCAGTTACGCCTGCTGCAGAATGCCGTTGAAATACAACGCAGTAGCATATCATCAATTTTGTATCAGACAAGTATCGCATTATAGAAAAGTTCCCTTTATCCCCAAGAAATCAATATCGAATGAATTATTTTTTAGATTCTATTCCACACTTCCCTTAATACTCCCCAAGTGATAGGTTCTAGAATATTTCTAAAAATTCGCATTAGTATCATCTCTACGATTTTTATTTCTTCTTCCTTTGGTATTAGGAACTATAGATGATTGTCCGAATAATGGAAATTTTTTTGTACAAAGCATTAAGTACCCGATTATTATTTTTGCAGGCTGGAGAAAGAAACGTCCAAAGTTTTTTCGTATTATTCGCCTTTCAGTAGTTGTGCCTTTGGCCGTCATTCTCATAATATGCAAATGGGTTTAACGGTAAGGAGAATCAAAGATGGTCCATTATCACTGAGCAGAGTGATAGTCCCGAGTTCAAATCCCTTGGGACTAGTCATTCTGATCTTAAAATTTTCAACGGTTTCCTCTGATCACATCTGTTTACTTTCACGAATTTCCTTCTTGTTTCATTTCCTTGTTCATCGTTTCAGAATTGCAAGGCCAGTTGATGTGGGTTGCGCTGAGCAATGTAGCAATTTAGCAATGCTAAAATTATTTCATTGGAAAAAGCTTTTCTGGTGTCTGGTGTTACAGCAGCCCTTTCGAGGCACCCGAACTCCTTGGAGGGCGGGTGACTCCGCCGGCGCCGTAACGGACAAAAGAAAAGAAATCTGTGAATGTTAGGGCCCTTATTTGCATTCGTACCTGCCATTCCATAAATCTGGCCGCCCTTCTTATGCCTCACTTCATTTCCTCTTTCCAGAGGTTCAGAAGGATACAAAAGTTGAGTTTCCGCGTCTGAAAATGTACCAATCCAGTCCAGTTATTGTCCAACACCACTTTCGCCGGAAGTCGAGGAACGATCACTCTCTGATAATGCGATTCGTAGATTATATTAGTGGACGTCTGTCCATATTAGAGACTTATGTGCTGGCCACTTCCTTCTCCATGAAGAGTTACGTGAGGGTTTTTGTTCCACTCTATCTACGATTGTTCCAGATCTTAAAATAGTAATAGAGCCGCCTTTCTAAACATAAGTGTTGTGGGAAGAAATAGACTATGGAAAGATATATAAATACATTTATTGGGAAATTATTGCACATGCAAAACAGTTTGAGAGTTTTACTGCGCAATGAAATAAATTTAGTAGTTTTATCTTAATGTCCAACGTAATCCAATTTTTAAAACCTCCAAAAGCATTTTAATACACTTATATACTAAGCTTTCTATTCTGAAAACTCTAAATGCGATTAAAAGTTTGTGTAAAAGTTGGCAATTGAAACGGTTGCTCTTTCATCTAAACAAAAAATGAAATAATTAAAATGCGGCTAATATAAATGTTAATAATTTATTTGTCTTATTATTAGAGATGATTATAGTAGATGAATGTTATAATTGACAATTATCATTCCGTTTGTTTATTCCTTTATACGGACTAAAATAACTGGTATAATGAAGTTTAAACCTTCCGTTGAATATACACGAAGTAGAAACACATTTAGTATATTTGAAATGCAATTTTCACATCTCAAACGTTAAAACGTGTTCCAAAAATGTACAAAACCGACACGGTATTCTTATTTGCATGTTATGTTTGCATGCAAATAAGCAAAGGCACTAATTAGATTTCACAAAATGACTAAAGTACTACTCTTCATTATGGAAATAAGTACTGGACCCTTCTCCAGTATCACTAGCTCATAAATTAGATTGCTGCATTCTTTAAGTAAGCTACTCTAAAAATGAAGCGAAAAAACACAGAGAAAACAAAACATTCTAATTTATTAATACGAGTATTACACTATCTGAACAGTGATATTTACTTTTCAGTACATTTAAGAAAACTAACCTATTATAAGACATTAGTAATCAACCAAGTGACCTTCAACAATAAAAGCATTCCTTTCCGCGATAGAGTAAAAATATTGGCATCTACTTTGACTAGAACAAAACCAATTAGAGTTTAAAACAAACCAAAAAATTGTAGAAATGTCTTCTTAAGCTTGTATTGTTTCAAAATGCTGAATTTTTCTTCTTACAAAATTTGAAGACATCTTAAAGACTCTGGTGATGTCTAGCTTTGTCTATCGCAACGTTTTATTCAGCAATATAAGTGCAGAACTTTCCAGAAACTTCACTGTGTTTGTAAAATATGGATTTGCTTTATGTTTAATATCTACCACTATGTTCATGTCTCTGAATGCTACCAACAACTTTCTTGGCTTTATTTAAAGGACAATCGATCGCTTCACTCTTTCTGCTGCATCAAATCATCAATAACTTCACGCCTAATTATCTTTTCTCACATTTTACGCTTGTCTCTTTCTCAGTAGCCACTGCTCATACTTTGAATTCGTCATAAGATACCAGGGGTAGTCAAAATCTAACTGCCTTTAAATGTGTTATTTTTATATTTATTTAGCAACCAGAACTAGATGCTTCGGTTTAATTTTGTTCATGTTATTATTTCATGATTAAATATTGTTGACTTTGCCAGTATCGCTGTCTGATTTGTATTTTATTTTTAGGGATTTTAAAGTCTTTAGTAGCTTAGTTTTTGTTTTATTTAATGCACATCATAAATAAGGAAAAATAAAGTCGATAAGCTAAGAGGGAATAGAAGAGATAGAAGTTCAGAAACAAATGAAATGCTGAAATACCATAAAGAAAATTCAAAACTGCTAGGCAAATGTAATGCTTTTACAAAATCATTAAGGATATCCGATTTTATTTTTATCAAAATAATCTTGATTTTTAATACACAATATTTAAAACAAATTCAAGGTAAGCTTTTGTGATTTTAAAATATTTTCAGTGATATCAGAATTAACACAAATTTTTAATTTAAGTTCACATCTATCTTCAAATAGCAACCCAAGTAGCTCAAAACTCCGGAGTACGATAGAAAATACATTTTCCAATAAGTTGATAACATTAGTGCAAATATACCAAGAGCCTTAGGTGACTGTCAGTAAACCAATCAGAACATTCCCAAAAGTATCTTGTCATCTAGTACGATAATATGCCTAGTTTAGGGGTGATCACTTAGTCTTCCTTGTTTATGATTTACATTCTTCATAAACTTTCCTTAAATGAATACTTCCAATTTATGTTTTTCATGTACACTTCAAGTAGGTTAATGCTTACCGTATTTGCTAATCATTGGCTAGACTTTGAAATTACATTTAATTATTCATTGTTTAAATAAAATTCCGTTATTCTAATTCTAAAAATTAAATACTTATTTTCTGAAATTATCAACTATTTCAATATTTTGCGCTATTTCCTGAACTGAAAAATGGAAATATTTTGGATCTTTAAATAAATTTCTTTTGAAATCAAAATGTTGTGTACCGTCAAATATTTTTAGGAAATCTACGCTTTATTGTTAATGCGGTCTTAAGAATAAACATTTAAAAATATAAAATAGCTTAAATTGTTCTGTAGTATTAGGTAAATTATACAGTGAATATATATATATATATATATATATATATATATATATATATATATAAAATAAATGAGATATAATAAAATCAATATTAAGATTTAAATAAATATCCTTGTTAATCTCTTTATTTCACATGTATGAGATGTTGTGGTGGGCCCTAGAATTTTGGGTTTATAACAAGACAAATTTAAGTGCTTTTCTATACATTTCTGTCATTTAAATTTTATGTGAAGCAATATACTCCTTACATAAAAGTGAAAACATATTTTTTCTCTCTCTGTATATGTTAAAATAATGAATGGCGGCAGCATTTGCCAATATTATAAAAATGTCACTTTAAAGTAAATAATACTATAAAGGGCATGAAAAAGCGAAGAATATGATCAGTGCAGAAACACCTTAACATTTTTACAATTGCAATGTCTGACATAGCTCTCTAGTTAAGATATGTCCACCAGGTCTATACCATCTCTAGTAGCATTTGTTATTGCATTACCTAAACAAAGCATGGGGATAAAGGATGCTGAACAAAGGGAGAAACGAAATATGCAGAGAATCATCATTATAAGCCATGAAATTATTTATACCAGTTAGTCTTTCCTAACCAGGTTTACAAATACAACCGAGAATGCGCCCTGGAAATATATTCCAGTGATACGCACCTGCACTAATTACAACACAGCAATTATTAATAAGCTTCCTCAAGCACAGGTGAAAGGCCCTACGTTAAGCCAGTCATGCAAAGGTTTAGAAGAGACTTTGCTTCATATTTTGCGCTGCACCGGATATATGTAAAATCAACGATCAGAATCGCTGGAAAAAAAGAAAACGAAAACGAAAAGAAAAGAATGAAAGAAACCTGTGTTTCATTTCTGTAAAGTTCATATAATGACACGGTATTTGTTTTTTAATGCTCTAACGATACGAACAAAAGGCTGCAAATATAATCCCAGGTTCTTCGTTTTAGCATTGTAGATTGTAACACAAGTAGGTTTTTAGTGTATAATAATATAGTAATCATGTTGTGTTCAGCATCGTAGTACATACTCGAAATGCCTGCCTCCGATGTGAGACATACGTGAATTCTTTTGAGAAGCTTTTGATACACTCACTGCAGTTCATCCTTTCAATATTGTAAACTGCCTTGCGGGTATTTCATTACAGCCCCGTTACGGATTTTATTTTAGATACAGCAGCAATTTTACATCTGAGTGGATTTATACGCACTGCCGACAGATATACCAACTTGCTGGAAAAATCTTGAAGAAGTTTCTTGCCGTGGAAACGCCTTGGGTTCGAGGTGAAAACTGCATTTCTCAATGGTGACACAACTCTTGGAAATTTAGTCCACATTCTCTCCTGCAGTACGTGTACGATTTATTTTGCACGTAACTATAATAAAAAGTATATGTTCTTGCATCACTCTGACTTTCACAATACCGCCAGGAGTGACCGAGGTTGTTAGGTACGGACTCGTGGACGATAGGTCTGCGGTTCTATTCCCGCCAGGACCACGCTCTCTGACTGAAGTTTTGCCAGGTTTTTTCACTCCTCACAAATGACAAATGCCCTAAAACCTAGGCCTGAAATATCCATAATACACAAACATAAAGTAAAAGTTCTAATATGCACTTCTTCCAGGGCAACTGAATCAGTGTGATAAATACAAAAGAGCAAGTTCAATTGACTGCTTCAGCGGAACTTTTTTACTCCAGTCTTACCGAGAAATGCGCCTCTATTTAAGATCAAGCGCTTTACATTAGTGTATATAAATTTCGATGGCGTAAGAAAATAAGGGCACGGTATGACGACCGTTTTTCATCTCTTCCAGCGAAGTCATATTTTATCTATTCTCTGTGTAGAGAGCTAGGAATATTATCAATTTTGATATAAGCACTCTCACAAAAACACAAAACTAGAAAGATGTACCACTTAGACATGAAAGAAATGATTTTCGAATCTTCCTATTACCTATTTTCAAAACCCTTTATTATTTTATACTCCCTAGCTTCAAAAATACCCTCGCCATTACATTGTAGAATATTTCTTATATTGTTTATTCATTCATTATTTTGTAATCTCATTCATTTTTTAGCAAATTTTAGGATACAATTTCAGCATCCTATTTCGACATTTCAAATCTCTCCGTACAATCAAACTTTTTCTTGCAACTCGCGCTATTTCAATTTGAGCAACTTTTTGCCTTGCTTTTGGGAAAGCAAGAACTTGTTTACAAAATAGCCGGTTTACTGAATTCACAATTCAAACCTTCGTGTTGCTATTCCATAGAGCTCCATCGCCATAACATACTCTTTTTGACCATTTATCTCCATCTCTGTTCTTTATCAGTATATTCGAATTGATGACATGCTTCCATCCTAGTTACATTTTTATAATATTGCCATTTAATATGTATATTATTATAATTACAATAAAATTGTATTATAAATTTAAAACGTTTCCTATGCATATTATTTTAATTTTACATGTACAAAATCAGCCTGAAATACGAGAATCCTATGAAGGGCATTAATACATATGGTAACAAATATTAATATCTTTTGTTTATCCCATTTACCTACTCCTAAATATTTATCCATAGATAAAATTTATCAGCACCTTATATTCAGTATTTCTTCTTCTAAATTGTCCTCCTGTTTTAAATACATTTCTTTTTGTTCAGGTTTAAATCCAATTTGGCACAATATTTGTTCATTTCTTGACACACCACACTTAGGTGCAATTACTGTAATTGAACCAACAGTCAAGGCTAACCCCAGAATCTGAATATTATTTATTGCTGATTGAAAAGTATTATTTTCCAATATATTTAGTAATGTCATCAATAAATACTGAACAAGATTGTCTTAATCCTTTATTTTGAAATGCCTTCTGGTTATTGCCCTCTGGTAAAAATGTACACAGAATCCGCCTCAAAACTTATGCAGAAGGTATTCTTTTAGTAAAATAGTTTTTAAATGTTTGACATTCGAATTTTCATTCCTTCACTTAGTAATTTATACTACAGTAGTTGCATTTGTATTAGATCAAAGATTACATATGAGTGTAGTTAAAGTATTTACAATTTACCTTTTAGCCTTTTTATTCACCTATTAATGCTTTTATCACAAATGCATTGTCAGAAGGTCGTTTTCTCCTACGAAAATCCATTGAAAATTCAGAAAGAATATTATCTTCTTCTTTACATATCTTGGAGTGTGGTGGCCAAGCTATACTGTGTTAATTATGTATTTTATATTAATTCTGCCTTTGTATATTGTAAGCAATGACAATAAAATGTTTACACATTTAATGTTGCATCAATCTTATTCTCGCCTCCTAGTTTCCTTGACGCATAGATAAAATTATTCAATTAATTCCTTCTTCTCGGCCAGTCAGGCACATCCATTTCTCTCTTTTCTATAGATTGGTGAATAATTTTGTCTCTTGCTTAAATTCTTATGCATCTAATATACTTTGTTTACATATCATTTGATTTAATTGTAAGTGTTTATCCTAAAGCAAGTTATTGCAATTTTGAAGCGCTTATTTAGCAGTGCATCAGCAAATTCATTTCCTGAGATATGACAGTAATAGTTACATTAAGTCATTTTATGTGTAAGTTATATTTCCGTATTTATATTACTTCCTAGTATTCTGTAGGCTTTGTTAATATTAGGTTTTCAGTGGATGCTATGCAAATTTGTTCACGTGTGGGTACTACAAGCGCAATGCAGTGAGAATGCCATCAATATCCCCATTAAAAGCAGCTGAATGATGTTCACAGTGAAAGTCTGCACCTGCTTATGTTTACCCCTCAATTTGCGGTTCATCTGTTAAAACATAACGTTTTCCATTATTAGGTTATCTAGACTTTATTGTCAGAAAGTGCAGACTATTTAGCACCAAAATTATGCAGTATCCACTTTAAGAAAATAAGCTTAATGACATGTCAGTATTTTTTTTTTTTTTTTTTTTTTTTTTATAACTTAAAGTTTGTTGGAATTGGCTAGTTTAAAGGCTAACAGTACAACAGCCGGTCGGGTTCAAAGACCTAACGGTTTTAAAAGGCATTCAGTTTATTAACTTTCCAACCGCGGTCCTTTTAAAAAGTAGATTTATATCGGGTTTACCTCTTGCCTTTCCAAGCCACGGTAACAAACCAGAGACTATTTCTTTTTATGACATACAATTTGTACATTGAAGTTAAAGCTTATGACACGCACACACACATATATACATAATATTTATATTACTAATTACAATGCCCAAATATGATGATTGGGCTTACATAAATATACATTATAATTACATTTCAGTAGGGGTGATTCGGAGGAACTGTTACAAAATTTAATTAAACTAAACTTCCAACAGCATTCCAATTTCCATCTCACTTTTCTAAACAGTTGAAATGCAGTTTATTTGTAAAAGATGTATTTTGTATATTTTCAATCATTATACGCAATTCATTTCCCATACACTCTTTAAAAGCTTCTTGTGACTACACATTGCCAAGTATTTCATAAATACATAGTTACTTTGATATTAGCAGTCGAAAATAAAATGGAATTCCATGTTTGTATCTCTTCCTTAACTATTTGTTTGACCAGGACAAAATAATAACAGGATACTCCTGCTTTGAATTCATGTGTGTGCCAATTGAATAACTGTAACAAAGTGACTCAATATTTGGTAACCCAAAACTAAAAAATTACAAGAAACATGTGCTGAACTATACCAAATATGTATATAAATAAAAAAATAGATCCTTAGGGTGACTAATCCGACGTACAGCTAGCACAATGGGTTTTGGAACTGCTAGAAAAGAGCTGGCAGAGTTTTAGTTGTGACCAGACATAGGCTTATGGCTTATTTAGATACACACAGCTCTAACCTATTTAGGCCGATATTTATATCCTTTGAAAGAACTGGTTGGCTTATGCAGTAGCGATTGGAACTTGTATTTGAGAGCCGTACGTTCAAATCCTGCGGCCAAATAATTCGATTAAGGCTTTCCATTGATTTCCTCGTTTTATTTCCAGTGTTTTTTTGGCACGGATTCACCTTCCATTTCATCATTCATTTTCATTACTTTTCTATGTATATGTCTGCCTCTTTCTGTGTTTATGATGTCTTTGAGGCGGCCTTATCATTAGAATTTGTTGATTTGGTTTATTTACACACGCTCTTTTACATCTCAGTTTATCATCGCCTCTTTCAATTCAGGATGTGAAACGGTAGATAAATTATGCTCAGAGGCCTCGTTTCACACTTGAGATTCTTTTACGTGCTGTAAATTTATGACACGGGACCACGACTTTACTTCGCTTCCGAAGCTGATATTGGACTGACGACCCATTCAGTGAGTCCCTCAATTAGATTGCCAACAGGTGATGACTCATCCAGGCATTGCTTCTCATACAAAAGGAGAATAAACATTAAATAAAGTGTGCAAGATCCCAAACAAACGATCTATAGTGGGATAAAATGTGGAGTACATAAAGAAATATTTGTTCCTCTTTCAAACTGACTTTATGTGGACAGTGGTGAAGAGGAAAAGAGACTTCCTCATCATTACATCTCGCACGCAGCAGTACATAAACACCGAGTGACCATGTTGTTGCCCCCCTCCCCTCCACTCTCTACAAATGAGTCACATCAGACACGATCCCTCGCACACGTTCCCATTTCTGCTAAACTGCTAGATGCACGCTGCATGTTGATTAGTTTTTATCATTATTCTATTTTCTTCCTTACGTACTACTCACCCTCATTCAATTCACATTCCGAATTCGTGCTTGTATAACAGGGCTGTACAAATAACGTAAGTCCGGGCTACTACTGCCCAAACTAACCAAAAGTCTCGTTTCCATATATGAAATAAAATGTCACTGTATGTGAAATATCACACTCTATTTGCACCTATTATTTTTAACTGGTATTTTAATCAACTAAGACGAAGCATGTGATCCCCAAGAACACACAAAATTCAAACACTAGATAAAAAGGTATTTCAATAATTTGATTGGCGTTTTGAAGCCTGTCATTTTTAAAATTTTAATTTCCTTTTGTTTCTCAAGGTTCAGATCTTAAATGTTCTTGTATCTTAAATAAAAGAAATTATTTTAAGCAATAAGTTGCATTGCCTATAGATAACCTCAAAGGTCTAAATAAAAATAGTTCTTTAAAGTTAAATAAACCATGTTTGGTCAAAAAAATTTACAATGCAATTATAACTTTTAAAAATATATAAATAAAAGTACACGATTTGTACATAAACATGTATAAACATAAATACGAAGAGTCTATAAGCTTACAGAGAAAAATAACGTTTATACATATAACATTTAATATTTCTGAACTTCTGTTTTTTAATTTTTATTAAACAGACATATGAAATGAATAACAACATAAAATTTTCAAAAAGAATAATTTACGCGTTCTGTAAAATGGCCATAATCTCTTGGTACGCGACTGATGAAATCTCTACGTTTCTCTGGAGCTGACAGGTTTGGCCTGTAAACATTAACTTCACATAGAGAAATTTAAAACGTTGGTCTGGTTACTGAGATCTATTGTTGGAAAAGTTCTTCCAAGTATACCATTACAGAGTTTGCCTTATGTGGATTTGCAGCAATACACTGGAATCGAAACCACCAGAAAGTCAACAGAGACCAATAATGCCTTTCGTGTCGACCAAGTATATTGCGTATGTAACTGATAGAAAAATAAGTAATTCAGCATTTTTCTACTAAGGTAGAGGCGAGTGAACTGAGCTGTATTAATTACATTCCGAAGGAAGGTGTGTTTTACAGTGGAACCATGTCGAATTTACATTTCCAAGAGAGTAATGAAATTCAAGAACATTCCAAAATTTAAGTATAGGGTAGCCCAGAAAACTCCTCTGACCTGAATTCTAACGTTAATTTTTGGGATGTAAGTAGATTTAGACTTAGAAAACTCTATTGTTTTACTATACATCGCTTAATTTATATATTTCTCTATGTTCAAGAAATTGGGAAAACTGCATAATGTTAGTTAGTTAGCTTATCAAATGTAAAGGAAGATTCCCAAAACAGGAAATATTTTTATACTTATTAAAATGAATTCGCATATTTTAAAAGTATTGTACACAGAAAGTGGTAATATAATTAAAAAGAAACTACCAGTAAAAAGGAGACTAGATACTAAATATTTTGAGAGTAGAACGAATGGTCTCAGACACTTCAATATGGAGCTACAGGTATCGATTTGAATCAACTCATAACTAACTTAGGATGTAACATTTATTCATAGCCAATCAAATGTAAACCAGTGTAATTGGTGGAGGCTGCAGAATGCATCTCAATATAACCAAGTGACGCACTGTTACTCAGTGTACAGATCTTTGTGGATGGTATGGTGTATCGAGTACCACAATAGATAAGTTTTATGAACGATTACAGTACTGGAACTTCGATTAATGTTCGTATTTGTTCGAAGAGAAAGAAAAATATTGAATTTTCACATCTCTTGACCATCCATAACACATTTGTAGCTTTGTAGTTAACGCCTGCAGCACTACAACGATACGTTCGAGATAATTGCATTTATATATTTAAGGTGCCTATTTTTCGTCCTTTCTGCTTATAAATTCTTTATGTGTATATTTATACCGTTATAAGCTCGCCATGACAGCAGTCCTCACGCAGAAGTTTATCACACAGAGCTGGACGAAACTGACATTTGCATGTGAGGAATATCTTCCACATTGACCAAGTTACTATCACCTGTTGTTGAACAAAATTTAAGACTTTGTCCTTTATGACAAAGTTTGAGTAGTAGAGCTGGTATGGATCGTCTTGATCACAGGACTGTTTTTCACTGTCTGATCACTATAGTTGATGGCATTTTGCACACGGATTTCATGTTCATGGTCTCAAGCACCAACACTGAAGAGAGCAGACTTCTGTTGCCTTTTTGGTTGTCTAGCGTTTTTGTACCTGGAAGGGTCTTCCTAATGCTTTACTAATCCTAGCAGTGATAGAAAGTGTGAGGTTCAACTTTTTAGCCACGTCTACAATTGCCATAAGGGGAAATGAGTTCCGAGCTTTCAGATGCGTTGGTGTGAACTCTGCAGATTTGGAGCACTCATGCATGGTACTTTTGACGTTACTGAGACGAATATTTAAGCCCCTCTCTTCGAGGTGTTCTCCGAATGGGTTGAGCTCGATGGGGTAGTGTGTCATCAGAAATTGAGTAGGGTGAGGTGAAGTAGTCAACTACATAAAAATTCTCGGATCACGCACCTGCAGAGCTGGGAGGATTATTACTAGATTAGGCTGCTCAACCAGCTGTAATTCCGTGCAAGTAGCATAGGATATTTTCCCTTTTCTGTTGAAAAAGTCGTTAAATCTCAACAAAAGTCTGGTTTAGAAAACTCTGTGTCAGTCTAACAATAAAGTTCACTTAAAACATGTATATTGCTTGGAAGAACAGATTCTCCTTGACTCTTCCAATGTTCTCTAGCCGTGCAACAACCGGTGTGAAAAGCTGTATTGGTGCGTGGACTTCAGTCCTTCAGATGAGAGCGAAAAAGAAACTCTTCCGTGGCCAGGCTGCTATTACACATCTCAAAACAAATATGAAACGTCCTATGAAATGAAACTAGAAACAGGTAAAGGGTAATATAATGTACACTTTGTGTAATTCACACATGTCACAGAAATATTATACAATATACATTCTCCTGTTTTTTCGAGCAATTATCGGGCACTTTTATTTAAATAGAAGATAAAATAATTCATGTGATACAACCTTTGCATGACTATGAGTATTGCTGGATGTTTTCTAAATAAGAGACTGGGCAACCCTGCATGAATGTATATTCTCCCTCCATGCTTCTCTCCCCCCCTTTACTTCTCTTATTTTCTGTTCTACCTTTACTCATTTAGTTCTTGTATATGTATACTTCATACGTATTGCCGGTGTTTTCCATAAAATATTCTTTTCCACTGACTTCTCATGGTATAAACAAAGATCCGTACAACCGGATACGTTATTTATAAAATCTCGCTCTAAACTGAAATAATAAACTAGACTTTCTGAAGCAAGATGGAATATTTGCACTTTTTTTTTTCTTTTTTTGCATGTTTAATCCTGAGCCATCTTCCACGAAATTAATTAGTCATTTATGCGCGAGAGGTGACCGATATACGGTTCCATTAAGAAATTATGAAATTGAAAGGTATTTAAATGATGATTGAGCCAAAGATATACAATATAAGTGATAAGATTGTAAACACAATATGGAAATTTGTAGCTTATTAACTTTTTGTGAGATCAACATGCTCTTTTCAGAGCTGCTTAATAGAATATTTTGACTTTTATTGAAAAAGTCAGCAAATTCTCAGGTATTTTTTTAACTCTTAAAATAAGAAATAATCAAAGAGAATCAGCATTATCTCTATCAAGTATAAGAAATTATCTCTCTTACGGTTCCATTCCTTCATTAGTCGACTAATCTCTTTATACCTTTAGATATATATATATATATATATATATATATATATATATATATATATATATATATATTATACAACGATATCAAACAAACTTTAAGTGTTGCATTCAATTTTTCTTGATATGTTTGATATCAGATATTTGAATAAATAATTAACAACAAAAATCAAAATAACAAAAAATAATATTATATAAGACTTTAAATTATTTACTTGAAATAAGAGAAAAATAAAAATACATAAACATATTTAAATTTATTAAAGAAACAACCTCTAGAACCAAATCTTTAATTAAGTTCTTGCATTATACTTTCATTTCCTATCATTTTATTGTCACTCCTTTCATTGATCTTAAATATCTAATTTCCCATGCCTGAATTCTGATGTTTATGTGCTGTTATACAATCAACTGGTTACTACCATTCATTTATAGAATTTCAGCTGGATTTCAATTTTAGTTTTCTTTAAATTGCTTTCAATGGTACCACAACTGTAATTAAATGTTTTTGTTTTGTGTTTAATTCTCTATATGCTCTAAGACATATGACAGACTAAAATTTCAAGTTTTAACTTGTATCATATTATTTTCCTCTTCAGTTCCAATTTTGGCCTCAATTGCAATTTTCCTCTGAAAATCATAATTCGAAGAGAACAAATATGGCAAATGTCATTAACTTTGAAGCATCTTAAGGATAATTTAGGCTTTTCCACCGATAAATTAACTAGGCTTCTTGCCATTGAAGAACTCGCAGTAGTTCGAAATATAGCAATTTCAAGTGTGACTCTTTCTCAGTGCTTTATCTTTATCTACCTTTATTATTAGTGTTAATTTGTTACATTGTTAATAGTGTTTCTTTATTTTTATTTTTCATATATATATCTGTATTACTGTATTACTAATAAAAATGCACAAAATTTGATGAAAACAAATACTTTATATTTATATTTCAGTGGAGTATTGGATGGATACAGTAAATGGCCAGCAAAAAACTAGGTATCAACTTGTTTTTTCCGTTTTGTCATGCAGAAGAAACACACAAGCACAAAATCATCATTGATTGCATGGAAAAGGTAGAAGAATTAATACCATAGATAGCATGTGTGCCTCTTACCCTGTACCAAAGATAACAAAAAGATGACCATTGGCTCTATTTTTCACAATTTTTAACATAAACTCACAAATAATATTTTCTTCCATCAAACTGGAGATCAAGACGCATTTATTTCAAGCAGCTAGGACAAGGTCTTATAGAAGAACAGTTCAAATCTCGAGCACAACTTAAACCACTGCCAGACGATCCTTCACTATTTCTTACACGGTTCCATTCTGAGTAATCAGCTTCTGAAGAACAAATTGTTGATCTCCGTCGAAGAAACGGGACAATCTTCAAAGGACATCAAAGGAATTCATCCATTTTATGAAATTGGTTTTTGGATAGGCATTAAATGCCTATATATTTATTGACAATTACCCATTTAACATAAAAATAGATCACATCTGGAAAAATATAAACAGCAGAAACACAACTTAAGTTATAATTTTGTACATAAGGGTAGTTGAATATTGAAGAACTGTTCCTCATAATTAACCAAAGACGACTGTTTTTCATGAAAAAGTAGGTCCTAATAAAATTATGAATTATAAAAAAAATTGCGGTAATCATAGAGCTTAATAAAACTTGAGAACCAATGAATTTTGTTTGTGCAATACTTAACATAAAAAGTTAATGCAGACAGAATTTATCATGTCGTGCATGAGAATTCACCACTGTCTAGAAAAATAATTTTGTTACAAATACACAATTTTCAATCTTGACCCCCCCTTAATGCTATAATACTTTTTCCTCTTAATCGCATCCTTTTAGAGATAGTAAAAATGTATCATCACGCTAAATTACAAGTTTTTTTTTTTAAATTCAGCCATCCCTAGAGAAACAATATTTTAAAAGGCCGATTAAAAAAAAAAACTTTACGAGAAACAAACAACGCTTTCACAATGCTTATTCTTCCAACAGCTGGTCGAGGGACTTAGGGAATAGCCTGAATTTCGTCTACTAGTTAACTGGGTGTTTTGAGTATTCTGTAATGTTGACTTGTACTTGGGTGCAATAGTTATCAAGAAATGTAACAAAATTGAAACAGTTGAAACAGTCAAACATTGTACAAATTAACCATGAAAACAAAAAAGAAATGCTTAATAGTTTTAAAAATGCGTTTTTAGCTTATTGTTACAGTTAAATAATAATAATAATAATAATAATAATAATAATAATAATAACAATAATAATAATAATAATAATAAATATAAGCATACTATTTTAATTAGAAAAAACTGTGTCCTGGAATCACCGTGTATGTTTATCAAGTATACCTTCGTGTACTTTCATGGCATGCATACCATTTTCATTGCATCTTGTGGGGATTTCAGAAGTGAACAAAATTCCATGTTAGGTAAGTGCGTTTTTTTCCTTTGATTTTCACTGTAGAGTTTCATTTCCAAATAAGCTACATATCTAATATTCAATCAATCCATAGTCATTAATATTTTAATTTTCTACTCTACTTGTGTATCTACATTAAATATTACTTTTTAGCTCTTCTGATCTGCTTAATTTATGTTAGTTCATATGGATCAAGTATTTATGCAATGAGAATCAGTGAAATAAAAAGAATAATTTTCAAAGAAAAAAATATACAAGGTATCTGTATCATTTTCAGGAATTGACAGTTGTTAAATCAGCTGATGCTTTCTCCAAATTTTACAGCGTAATGTGGGTTGCCTATTCCAAAAAATTATCTGGCTATTCCGGAACACCGTGTACAGCTTTAAATATACATATATATATATATATATATATATATATATATATATACCTGAATTTAAATATTGATAAACTCCCTTTTATGGCGCTATACAGTCATTTAATAACAAGAACAAGATATTTAAAAATATATCAAGCAAACCAAACAAATTAAATCTAAGCTTTATAGTTTACCGATACCAAGCTCACCTAAGAAAGATACCCAGTTATCCGAAAGGTATTCTTTTGCTTACATTGTGGTTTTGTGGATGAAAAATTGTTTATTGCGCAAATTACTTAAATGTAAAATATAATAACTAAACTGAAATAAAGTAATTTGAGCCAGACTCAATCTATCAAGCCTCTGATTTAACTTTTTCTTAGTAACATTAAGTAAATAAACCGAATGTGAAAATTAACCATTTCTCTGTATGGCATCAAAAATAAATTTCACAAATATAACACCAGCGCTATCAATAAAGTTTTGTGAACACAATGAATTAACATAAGAGTAGAATGGAATGTGATTTGAACGAACAGTAGAAGAAAAACTAGACTAGGATGTAAATGTTGATATGAGATGACACATGAAAAAGATTAGATATAATTAAATATGTTAAAAGAGAAAATTCGAAGTTATTACTAAAGCAGATAAAGGGGCTATTCTCATTTCTCATACAGATTTATTTTTATCAAATAGTTTTATTTCTGTTTATAACTTGTCTTAAAGAGATTAAAAATATCAGATAGTATGAAGCAAGGTGATCTCTATCTTATATTTAGACACCTAAGCTGTTTTAAAATACCAAGACTATTTTTTGTGTCTTACTATCTTGCAATATATTCCATTTCAGTCTTGTTTCTTACTGATGCAGCTTTGTAGGAGCAGTCTAGAGTTTTATTCATCGCCTCTCACCGTAAATAACTTTCTTGTACTTTGGAAGCATACCGCTCTTTGACGTCCAAAGGGGTTTTCTCTTTTTGCAGCAGAAATCTGAGAAGCTCTGTAAGCCAAGAGAGAAACTTATCTCTTAATGAAACCCAGAGAAAAAGAACTATGTTTAAAACGCTACAGAACTCTGCGAAAGACGCAAGTTCAGAGAAAATCCCGGAATATCAAATTGATTGCTTGAGATTAATCTTAAAACGAAAAACAGAAGGTTGCAGTACCTATTACCGTAGAGGTTTTAAAGAAAATTCCTTCACCTACAGCAAACTAAAATTTCTAGCGACGAAAATGTATTTTTAAAATTAAAATCGTGAGCATCGTGTTTATTAAAACAAGGGTAAAGCAGGCAATGCAAAAAGAGCAAAGAAAAATCTAAGAGCAAATAAGCAATTCCTTACTAGATGCTAAGTGTAAAAGAAAAATCACCACTTATACTTAATTTGAAGCAAAGAAGTGCGATTTATAAACTTCTGTATATGTGATGCAAATATAGCAAGAGAGATCTGATTTGAGGCAAATTTTCTAGCTGGTCTGCATTCTCCCTTCGGATATGTAACATCTCTTCCCCTCACAGATGTGTAAAAGATCTCAAAGGATCCATTCTTTGAACATTATGTTTCTATTACCGCTAATATCTCTGAATTTCTGCTATTATGATTATTCCGGATAAGGTTGTGACGGGCTGTTCCACGTTTGATTTTTTAAATTCCAAAAACGCATGTCTCGCAACCGTATTACTTTAATTTTAGTTCAACTCCTCCTTATGCACTCATTTTTCATACATTTTCTTAAATTCTTAACAAAATAGTTTTGAGTATTCATTAGTTTTGATATATATAGCGGGTAACAAAATGCACACACACTTCAAGAAAAAAAAGAAAAAAACTGCATTAACATAACAAAACTGAATTCAAACAAACAGAAAATCGTGAGCGCTTACTATCTTAGATTTTACAGCTACAACAGTTGCTCAAAATGCCCACCATCGGCGTCGATACACTTCTGAGTACGTTGAACTACTGATTGAGCAACGTTTGCGAAAGTGTCCTCGGCGATTGCAGCACATGCCGTTTCAATTTATTCCCGAATTTCTTCCAGTGTAGCTGGTTTTGTACGGTATACAACATCCTTAAGAGTTCCCCATAGGTAGAAGTCCAACGGAGTTAGATCGGGTTAGGTGGCGGTTGTGTTCAGTACACACGTCTTCATTACCTTTTAACTTCAACAACATTCTCGGTTAACCAATACCGCTTCAAAATTGCTTACCAAAACGAACCAACAAATATACACCTGCATCCACTAAAGTAGAAGAATGAATGCTGTTCAAACGATAATCTTGGCTCCATTTTGTTGTAGCAACGCTAGCATAACTTAATGTGAGCACGTCTGTTCACAGAACACCATATTGTTTTTCGGTCCAACTTTGAGATATATTAAATAGACTTCTACTGTGAAAGTGTGTGTACATTTTTGGTAACCTCGGTATGTATATAATTAGTATATTAGTATATACGAGTATATTTTGCAATGGATTCTTGCAAATTTGCATTCCTTTCCCTTGTAATTGTTTTTTTCCCAGAGGCCTTCTGTTCACTTCAATTTTTTTTTCCAGTTTTTTTTTTTCCGTCTTTGCTTTTGGTTTTTCCATTGTAAGTTTCCATATTATGCTCCATTATTATTAAAGCAAAATGCCTCACTCTCCCCCAATAATATCTGATCAACTGCAAACAAGATTAGTATGTACGTTGTCTTTATTTATTGTACACTCTTTTGGATTAGTGGTGTTCTCCACTCCTCTATTGTTTGGTTCAGATAAAAATCAAATACCATGAACAGCTCTATAAGGTAGTAGTGACAGTGTCTAACTTCTATTCTAGGTGTCCCGTGCTCAGTACCCAGGTATGACATAGGATTTTCTCCTTATATAGGATGGTTACTATTGCGACATGACCTCGGTAGTGTATATACCCCTAGGTTTAAGTACCCTCACTATATCACCTTCACCATCATCCGGGACAACGTATCGGAGCTCCATGGGCATCCCGGTCTCAGAAATCAGCTATAATTCCGTCATACCAGGGGGAATGCCAACAAGTTCATGAGAAGAGAAGAGAGGGCTTACATTAGGAAAAAAAGGGACAAAACACAGACTTTTCTCAATCCTTTATTAAATTCCAAATGTTCTTCTTCAGTTGTCATTATCAACTCGTATTATATTATGACTTAATTGCATTGAAAAATTAAGAGGTGTTTTATGTCCTTCTGTATGCATAAACTTCTTGCTTCAGGAAGCGGGGTAGGGGAATATGATTAACCGCAGACTACCCACGCATGAGCAGGCACCTTATATAATCGATAAGATCCATAAAATATGTCCAAAAGTATTGTAAGTAAATTATAAATTAATTGCTTGTTCTTTCTCCATGATATATGTAGACGCTTAGATGTACCGAAAATATTTTTTTAAGTCCTGCAGAACATTAAAGATAGTCAGTGACTATTTTATCAACCAATTAATTCTTCTTACGTTTCCACGAATTTCCTTTACTAAGCCTCCGTGTGCTACTTCCGAACTCTGTAAAATATAGTTGGTGACTATGAAACCCTTAACCCAAAGTATTCCTTTTAGATCCCTCTGTGCGTTGTTTAATATAACGATTTTTTCGGAGGTTTTGGATATTCATCTGAAGGGATTTACATTAAAAACACATTTGTTTTGAAAAATGACAAAAATAAGATTTAAAAATTCAGTCAGAGCAGCAAAATTGTATTCCCTTCTCATAAAAAAGCATACTTTATTGGTTTATTAAATACCATCGCACAGAGAAGGGATTGGATAAATTGCACACATCTTTTTCCCGTATGACAAACAATAGCAGGGACATATCCAAGCTTTATACTGGCTAAATGTTTAAATTGTCAGTGATATGTCTAGAAAGGTAAAAAATTGTTGATTTATTCCACTTTTCCTGGAGGAGCTGCAATTGCGAGTATTTTTCCCACCGTTGCGCTGCTGTATTGTTAATTTTTATTTCAAATGTGTGTTTCAGATATTTCAGTTATTTAATTGGTAACTGATTTTTTTCATTCACATAAAGACATTACTAAGACTATTACGAGAAATAACTACATTGTTTTCTATTGTTGAGGACAATTGCATGAATACCATGACAATCACTTTTTTTGTAAAACAATAATTGCCACATGAAATATCAAAGTAATTGAAAGTAAGGTGGGAGCTTCCCTTATACACTAGGAAATACGTGAAGTAGCACAAACCAATATTTAACTCTTAATAGACAATTAATATATATATATATTTCTTCATATATATAAAGAAAAATAAATGGAAACAATATGCATGTACAGAGTGACCCAATGCAATGGGACGGATTTCAGAAGCTTCTTTTGGGACTCTTGTATGGAATTAAATAAAAATGCACTTTCAAAGAACATATAGCACAGTGCAATTTATTAATCTGAACTTACTTTTTAAAAATCACATGTGACCCAATGGAATATGACGCTTAAAAGGTTTATTGAATTTAAGTCAATCTCCTACATTCAGAGAAGATTTAGGATAGAATTTAATGCATAAGAAATGTTGGCAACAATGGACCCTGAGACAGTATTTATGAGCTGTCACTCTCATATTTAATTACATTAATTGTAGTAAATAGTTTTATGTAACTTCGTTATAGCCATGAGTGTAATGCTCTTTTTCTTGTACAAGCGTTGCGTTATTGTGTGTAAAATGTAATTTTCTCACAAGTATGTAGAAAGCTACCCCAGTCATAAAATCTGACCTGGACATTTCTGTAGCCTGTTGCAGCTATTTCTAAAGAATCCTTGAACAAGGTGTTTATTGCTATTCAGTTAGAGACTTTCTTAATCAGGGGAGGCACCATAAAACCTTTGGCGACTGCAGGGATGAAAAGATCTATTCAAGGGAAGAAGCGAACCGCTACATGGAAAACGTCACTTAGACCATGTTTATTCAGTTTGTCACTTTGAGGTCCGCAGTCAGTTTGGCAAGAGTATTCAGCGCGGCAATATCAGTGGAAGGGCTTTCTCATTTCCGTTCAATTAGTGGAAAGCGATAGTCAGTATTGGGAGAATTAAGTGGACGATCTTTATTAGTTAAGTGCAATAGTATATGAACAATAAATTGTGTTCCATCTTCCATAACGGAAAATATTATAAACCTCCAGGACTCCTTCCCCTATGGTCACAGGACCATAAAAATATCCATCACCAGGGTCTCAACAGCCTTGGCTAAACTGTAAGACAGCTGTAACCATTGTCGGAGAGGAAGAAAGAAATATTATCCCTGGGAATCCAAAATCAAATTTCCTTTTTCCAAATTCATCCCTCCACTCTACATACATACATTTTCATTAACTCCCCTTATTTTTAAAATCGCTGCAGCTTTCAGATGGATGATAATAATGAAAATGAGTTTTTGTTCCAGAAGGATGGTGCCATAGCTCACACCGCTCGTGAAACAATAAACACTTTGCGGATCCTGTTTTCTGGACACACAATTTCTCGATTTGCTGATGTTGCCTGGCTAGCCCGGTCTGACGGCTGGAAACTATTTTTTTATGGGATACTTGAAAAGTAAAGTGTACTGCGATAGGCCACGCACCATCATGCAGTTGAAAGAAAACATAACTCGTGAAATTAGAGGCTTGATCATATTTTATTGCAGCGAGTTATAGTAAACTTACCGAGTCGATTAAACGAATGTGTTCATTGTCATGGAGCCCACTTAAAATGTGATTTTTTTAAAAAAATAAATTCAGATTAATAAATTCCATTTTGCCTTGTTACTTGAAAAAGTATGTTTGTTTAATTCTATAGGCGTGTCCCACAAAGTTCTGAAAACCCCCATATTCCATTGGGTCATCCTGTATAGTAGAAAAAAATTAAATGCATAAATAAAGTAAACATAAAATAAAGCAATACAAACGTTAATAACTTAAATTAGTTCATATATGTTCAAATATTTCCAAAAAAATTACTGCGTTATTTAGTGTTTCATACCTTGTTTCTGACGCTTTTGCATTTAATATCAGTTTTATATAAATATTAATTATTATTTTCACTTATTTCAAATATTCAACAATGAATGCTCAATATATTTAATTTATACATTTTATGAATTCATTTAGGCTTATCTTCAGCTATCCGGGCTCTCTCTTAGTTTCTCTTATCCATCCCATTATTTATTCCACATAGTTTTACTATGTTTCTTTCTTTCTTTGATCTCTTTAAATGCATGTTAATACGCGATTTTACGTTTTTTCCTTTAACAGAATATATGGATTTAATCTGTTTGATCTTTATCATTTATTTTTAGTTTAAAATTGTTAAACTTATTTTATTATAATTGCCCTGTTCTTACGTTCTTCCGAACTTGTACTTTAATTTATTATTGATGTTCTGTGCTTATGTTCGATTCTCTACCCCTATTGTCTCGTTGTCTCTTTTTTATTTTTGCGTTTATATTTGAATTATCTCTGTATATATAATTCTATGCAGAAGTTACTTGAATTAACATACCTTTCGATTTATTAAATTTATTTTGATAGAATTGTATTTATATTTGAACTTTTCATCTTATATAATTTTATTTTTGGCCTACATTTACATTTACATTTATCACTTTGAGCTTGTCTTGCGTTATATATATGCGATATTTTTGACTAAAATTTTATTTTATCTTCAAGTGCATCTATAAACCATTTGTAGGACAGACAACGATCTCTTAAACCAACATTGTTTTTAAATGCACTAATAACGTTTATAGACACAATACCTTTTTTATCATAATGAAACTCAAATACTATAAAAGATAAAAAATGGGCGAATTAAGCAATTGAAAAAAGTAAAATATATACAAATATGAAGCTCATACTTAACGTTAAAATTGAAATTATTCTGGATCCTTCAGTATCTTAGTTTCTCTATTTCAGAATCTCACATCCGTAACATTTTGCAATCTTAATGAACATTTATTTGATACCCCCCTAAAAATATTTTCCCGTATGAGGTAGCTCATATATATATCAGCAATTGTGATGCAAGGTTTTAGCTCACACATCTTAATATAAACATAAATAAATAAACACACATTATATTGTTTCTGCATAGGAATATTGAAAAATACGTATATCTTGCGTTTGCAGGTTTTAAAAGCAAAGGAAATTATTTTATTTTCATAACCATATAAAATATCAATAAATGTGGGAGAATATTAAAACATTCCACAACAAAGTATGTTGTTTTTTATGATATGAGTACGTAAAGTCCCTTCGGAGCAAGTAATGCACTGCTAAATAATGGCTGAAATCTCTAAACTTAAAGTAAGAGAGTGAAATTACTATCGCTTATATCCAAAACTTGAATGGTATGCCTTCGTAAACTTCTATCAGCATCCTTTGATGTCAACGGTAGATTTGGAATGTAAACCTAATTGCTGGAGTAGAAGAAACTCAGCGTAGTCATAGCTGTCTCGAGGCAGCTCTCTTCTCGTGTTGGAGGGTTTCGCAAATACAGAAGCGACATGAGAACTAATGCTGTCACTGGCAGAACCTGCGGGCAACATGGCGTCCCGAAAAGCGAGACATTCACACCCACCACTAGTATTCTTGTTAAGTTTTCAGACTATCATAGAACCCGCTTAATTTGGCTGCGATCATAAACGCGTGCATATGCAAATATATCCTAATAGCAAAAAATATATCGATATATGAAATGTCAGTCAGTATACTTGAATAGAAGGCCCTTAAAGAAAAATAACTTATTAATATAATTGAAATTGTGGTTAAATTGCTTTTAACACTTTTTTGTCACATTTTATAGCTAAATTTTGAAATATCTAAAGTGAAATTTGCGTTAAACTTAGAATATCGGCCACAGAGACATTAAACATGCTTCGGCAAACTTATGGCGATAGGGCATGTACATCATTGTTGCAACGATGATTATTCTCAACCAATCATAAAGATATTGGAATATTGCATTTGTTTCCAGTGGCATAGGCGTTTCAAAAATGGAAGAACGTTCCTGCATGTTGAAAAAGTCCAGGAAATTGTTCAGGAGGATCATAGGATAACAATCAATTCCTGCGTACTTCCCCCTTCTCCAGAAGATGAAGAACCATTTTAAAGGTCGCCGTTTTAACACACCTGACAGTTGCAGCATGAATCACATGAGGTGCTGCACTCACTTACTATAACTTTGAGGCCAAAGTGGTAAAAACGCTGGGACCTGTGTGTAGCTGCCCAAGGAAACTATTTCGAAGGAGAGGGTGTTTAAAATTAGGTAAGTGAAGTATTTGCTTTGTAACAGAACCAGTCCGAGAACTTTTTGATTGCGTCTCGTATTCATAATGAAGAAATGGCTTTGCAAATAGTTTCGAAAGCATCACAGAGATAGCAAAAGAAACTCAAGTCGCAAAATATCATATCATGATCCTATTTTTCTTACAGCTATATAAAAGTTCACGTGTATCACTGCAGAAGTTAAAATATTCAAGTTTTCAGCATAGCATTGCATTGCATTACTGTGGTACAGATAGCTCCATATTTCCTAAAACGATTTTCAGGAAAAGAGCTTGAAGGGTGTTGATTTGCGAAAGAAAAAAAAAAAAAAGAAAGAAATTCCTAATTTAAATGTAAGTTTAAGTGACCATGTAGTTTTTCATTTAAATCAGTTCTAGAAAATCGTAAGTGCTTTATGTCTGATGCATATTTAGAGCAGATTTTTTCTATCGACAATAGACCAAATCAATAACTTATCAGAATATTACATTTACACACGCCATCGTTACAATTATTTACAGCACATACCGATATTTACACGTGCATGAATCATCCTAAACGCATAATCAGTTACTCATATTCTAAATATGATGACCGAGGATTACCAATTAATTTGAAATGGTGAAATTGGTTCGGGAATATGCTCCATAAAACAACATCAATCATTATGGAAAGCGTTTTACTCAAGTTACAATGAATCAAGCGCGTCGCCATTGTTAATATACTATACACCAAAGTCATCTCAACGTGTTAAGCGAAGCGCTGCAATAGTTCATTGCTTCCATAATAAAGCAGGGGTAAGTAAGAAATCATTGGATCGTCATATTAACGTGTTTCGCATATTTCCTGAATGTGCCTGGTCGGTTAGCCGTAATAAACGAGAGAATCCACCTTACACTCCTCATGCTATGATCATCCTCATCGGATGATTCGAAGGAATTTGTAATTGAAGGTACTTACAGTCCTCTCTCCATTTTCATATTCTCCTCTCATTACTTCATATTTTACTTCACAGTAAGAGAGTAATGTTATGTTAGTTGCTTTAGAATTCAGTCGTTATTCGAGTAGTTAATTTAAGGGTATGATTAATGAATGTGTTTGGTATTTTGGGTACAAATAGATGGGGTCATTAAGAAACAGCCTAAAAAGGAATGAGAAGAGGAAAATGCAACTCATTAAAGTATGGCGAATGGATTTTGAGGTTTAAAGTTGTAGATAGACTGTATGTTCGTTAATAAAAGGGAGACGTTCTACTATATTTTACAAAGAGAAATGTGTATATATTGATGTAAAGAGAAATTAAAGCGAGCGTTTCGCAAGATCTGGATAAAAGAGTCGGTGCTGGCGGTGTAGTGGTAACCACACTTGCCTCCTAAACTCAAGAACGCGGATTCAAACCCGATGGATTTTTTCGGGCGTAAATATCCTAAGTATGGCTTCCTTCGGAAGGGAAGTAAAGCTGTGGGTCCCGTGTCGAACATTTACAGCACGAAAAAGAACCTCAGGCCTGAATGGAGAGGCCTCGGGGCAAAATTTGTCGGCCGTTTCACGCCTTGGTTTGAATTGGACGCTGATGACCCGAGATGTTAAAGAGCGTCCGTAAATAAACCAAATCAATCAAAACAGGATTAAAGAGACAAGGTAATGAGAGCTTTTAAAAGAGATGTAGAGTGTGGGTAAAAATTCGCACTATACTTGTTATTCTACTATATTTATGAATATTAATATGCATTTTTTAATACTGGTGTAGTAACTTAAAGATTGACTTCAAACAAAACACAATATAAATGTTGCTAAGATATAAAAAATTAACAGAATAAACACCTCTTAGTAGTAAATTAGGGTGGCAACCAATGTTTCCAGTTTGGAGAAGAGATTTTGTCTTCCGTGGGAGTCCATGTGTGGCCACACACTGCAAAAAGCGTATGATTGTGCAAGGTTCTAGAACTCGTTTTTGTTAGACGCCAACTAGCAGAGATAGCTTGTTGCAGTGCGAGTAAAAAGCTTTCAGTGCGGGATATGTTAAAGAAGCAAAGTGGGAGATTTTCCTCTCGCAAAGAAACTTGTACTGCAGTTAGCGAATCGATTGCCGATTAAACTAAGAAGAAAACGTGCCCCCGAACTGCAAGTGTCCCGATGAACATGAAAAAAGAACTGAAAACGAAACCTTTTCTCCCTGTGACTGTAATAAATTAACAGACGGGAATTTGGACAGATTGCATGTGCTTTTTCCTTCAAACATTTGCAACACTTGTGAAGGAGAAGGATGTTTTCTTTTCAGTAGAATGTGCCATTTACCTGAGTTCATAAAATCGAAACATCTTTAGGCCTAAAGAAAATCCCAATTTTTGTCAAAAAATTCAACAGAATCCTCGGCATGTGATGATGTTGGGTATGAATAAAGATAATCTGTTTTGTCCTTATTTCTTTGAAGAATCGGTATGTAATTGTTACAACTGTGTACGTTAAATGCCTCTTTATGGCCACTGTTGTCAGCGGCAGGTTACATGAAAACTATCTGGTAAACTTTAGCCTTTTATAAAGTTGAATTGCGGTATATTAAATAGTTTCAACTATTTCATGTTAATGTTCTGTTATTTATTAGCTAATAAACAATACTAATACAATAAATTCCAAGCTTAATAACATAACCAACAAATGCTTGTCTATATTAAAGAACGCAATTATTTTATTTATTAAGAAGCATCTTATTTCTGCGGTATACCATGCGTAGAAATCGCTTAATAACAAATGTGATATACATGCTTCTTCACTAAGCATTGGTATCATTTGTTTTAAATTATCCTATATTCCTTTAAAACCATGCTAACTTTAAAATTTCTTTAGCGCTATGGGGCAATTACTACTTACTTCAAGTAACATTTTCTTAATATTAATTTTCAATAACAAAAAAATTGTCTCTAGAGATAAATTTGTAGTTAATGTTGCATGCACGAATTTCATATCGGAATTTTCTCTGACAACTAGACAAAATCTTGAATAGTTTGGGCTCTTTTAGTCACCTACTTTATAAGTAACGCAAGTAGTTTTAATAACTACCATTTCTAAAAACTCTGTAATGGCGAATAGGTTCTGAAATATATAATGCTCAGAATTAAAATTATCTTTTATTTATTGTGATATAATACATTTATTCATGATGAACAGGCTTCATTGCAAATTAAGTGATAATAAATACAATGAGAAAAAAAGCTGCCATGTTTATATTCTTCATATTTATATCGCTAATTTATTACATTTACAGTTCATTATAAAATAACATTACTAGGAAATTGCATTCTGTAATTTAGTAGAATATTATTACACGAACGTTGTCATCCGAGAATGAAAATGTCCGAAGAGAGGGGAAGATTTCTTTTCTTCTGAGTGCAAGTATCTTGTTACTGTCAAATCACCTAACTTCAGTGTTTACGTAGCTTAACCGCTCTCTCTGTCACATCAAGGCCCATGCAACAAACATTTCGTCAACTGTTTATCAACTGTTTTCATGCGACTGCATTTCTCACACATCTCATGAAGCAACTGTTCTCTGTCCATCCAACGACTTCAATAAATTACTCAGTCTAAGTGTCCTGTCATGTTGTATTCTGTTCAGTACTAAAATGCCTTGTGCTTTGTGGAGCGTGCTATGTACAATACGAGACATTCGGTCTTCGAATAAACAAAATCGTAATGTCTCAACGTGTACACAAAATGACGAAATTTAACAAAGTAGAAAAAGATGATTCTAAATCATCTATAGTAATTGTATATAAGGTGGAAAATCCAACCTCAAACGAAACGAAAAAATAAATTAAACTTTGCTGCAACGATGATTCCAAAATATTTGACGGAGGCGAATATTAACTGGCATAATGACAGTCATTATGGCGAGTTTAATGCTAGTTTTACATTTGCGGGTTTTAATATTGTTTGCATATCATAATTATCTCCATTATTTTGATATGTGATTTGAAGCAGTACAATAATTCTAAAGTTTTAAAAAAGACTTTTGAAAATGATGTGTTACAACTTTTAACGCTGTTCTGGATCATTCACTCGGTTAAACGTGAATAATTTTGTAAAAAATAGCTCTTGAAAGAAAATGAATGAATTAAATGAAAAAGTAAAAATAATACAAAAAAAGACTTCGGAATTAATAGGAAAAAATGGAGGATTATTAATTAGGAGGGTTTTGAGGGGTAGTTTTTCTATTATAAATGCCATCTTTATTTTAATTATTTTGTATTTAATCTCTGAAAAAACGCGCTTTTCTACATAGATATCTCAATAAATCAGAACTTGTAATTATAAAAAATTGAAATTATTACCAATTATTTTTAACAGAGTAAAAACTACAAATGCTGTTCAATAATGGATGCTCATAATTTTCTCAGGCATAATACCTCGCATTAAAAGTTAACTTTAAATATTTTGTCAGCGTAATGCGTTAAGGGTTATATTAGTTTCATTACTGTCACTTTTGGTTCTCACCTATGAAAGATATGCAATTTGGGATATGTTCAGTTCCGCTTACAGCAAAAATGAACGCGAAGAACATTGCGCAGCTCTGAATTTCTGCTTTGTTCAGCTGAGGCCTATGGAGAGTTTGTTGTTCCCTATAGTACTGCTCGAAGATGATTTAAAATGTTTTAATAAGAGAGACAATCTACTTTAAAAGGAAGTTGTACTCGGCACTTCAGTTTGTGCTCTAAAGGAATAAAATATTACCACGTTCTTGTCATTGTGAGAGAGGGTCATCGAATAACATTAAGAAAACATTCAGAAATTATGAAAAATTCCTGAGTTCATTCCACACATTGGTAGCTGAAAAGTTGCATATGAAAGGTGTTTGTGCACGGTGGGTTCCAAGAATGCTGAACCTGGAAATAAAGAACGATCGCGCGCCGGTTTCCATGTAGTTGAAGATGATGTTATGGGAGGATTAAAAGTTTCTTTGAAATGTAATCATTGCTGATGAAACTTGGCTATATCATTTCGATCCAGAGAGCAAACAGTAAAGCTCTGTGTGAAAGTGTTCATCATCAACGTATGCACAAATTAAATATCAAAAAATTAAAATAAAAATCAAACAAATTAAAGTGTTTGCTTCTGCTGGGATTTCATTTTTCGGTATTAAAGGAATGCTATACCAGCATGTGGTACCTGCACACATAACTGTAAATGGTATAAGCCTGTCCTGAAATCCTACAAGGCTATATCACCGCAAAAGTCATATTGCAGCTGCTAAATGCTGCTCCACGATAATGCACGTGCGTATGTTGCAAATGTTGTTGCTGAGCATCTCATAAAAAAACACTGCAAAGTGTGTCTCGCATTTTCACAAAGACCAGATTTAGCCCATGTGACAATTTTCTTTCCCGTCGAAATGAAGAATCGCCTTCGTGGGAGGCATTTTCGATCAACAAAAGCAGTTGTGAAGACCGCGGAGCGGATTCTAAAAGACTTGTCAAAATTATTTCCAACAAGTCTTTGAAGTGTGATTAAAACGTTGGAACAGTTGCATTGCATCCAACGTGGATTACTTTGAGAAAGATCATCAAAATTATGAGGATGAATAAAGGTAACTTCTCAACAAAATTTGGTTACTCTTTATTCGAAATCGACTGAGAAGTTTTGAAAAACACTATGAAAAGTCTATGTTCTTAAATATTAAAAATATAAAATAAAGTAAAAAGTACATCATGATAGTTTAAAAAAGGTCAACTTTCTTACTGTTCAGTTCAACTTCTTTATTCATCAACCACATGAAAAAGAGTTCGTTAGTATACATTGCAAAATCTGCTGACTTTAGTAGTTTTAAAGATGGTGGATAATTTGGAAAATTGTAAAATTTAACATTTGGACAATAGGGTTGTTTGACTCCCCTTAATGACAATTATCATTTATAATTTTTATCTTTTTTTAAAGGTTCAGGTATCTGATCAATGGAATATTAGAACTATAACTGGCATCTATTAATCTAGATAATCGACTGCATTTCCACATTCTCCGTGATACACTGGTCAAAGTAAATGCCAGTTGATCCGGAGGTTTCAGAATTTCTATAATTGCTGAGGAATTTCCGCGAAATAGATTGTGAATACAACTAGGGCACCTATTTGATGCGAAGTATCGAATCTGAACTAGAAAGCGGATGTTATTGTCCTTGTGCGCCTTAAATGATCCCTTCAAAGGATTCCTTCGATAGATTTAGCACTATAGAGATGTAGTATATTATAAATTCAACATATCATCTAACATAAAAGTAATTAATTTAAAATAAAATTTATTCTAGACTTATTTTTAGAATTTGTAAGCAAGGAAAGAATGCTTCTACAGTCGTGCATATACAACACACTATCTCAAGGGAAAAATACTGCTCGAGAACAGAGCCATATTTCTTACAAGTAATGCACACAAACCACGGCAATCCATGAACCCTCCGGAAACAAGACAATGACAAACGAGGGGATAAAAAATTAAATTGGCCACTCAACATGTTTAGGCTTTTATCTTGGCGGTAATGTTGCAATCTGAATTTGTGGCTCAGAGAGGAAGGGAAATGGCGTTAGAAGGCGACCTTTCCTTGGCCTCTTGTCAGCTTCCTGCATCCATTTCCGGCTTTCCTCCGCTCCCTTGTGTTCCCAGTTCCTCAGCAAGAGAAGAGTAGAGTGCCGGAAGTTGCAGCTTTTGGATTCACGGCCATTTCCGGTCCACGAGAAATTCCCATTCTAGTCTCTCAACGTCCACTCTAGCGTCTTCTAATTGCGCATGGCAATGAAAAAAGTTAGTGTGACCTTTTTTAAGACACTAGCTTATTACATATAACGGCTGTCCTAAATATTAAATGTTTTAGTAAACATAACCACAAAGGAAATATGGTACATGCCAAACACATTTTCCTGCAAATTACTTCACTGACATTATTATTTATGGAAAATTAGAACAATTTAACGGTAATGTATATATTAAAATATGGTTTTTTTTTTCCAAAATATTGCTACTTGAATGTAAAACACTTGTTGTGCACGAGTTTGAAAAGCCTTTGTTCTATGATAACCATTTTACAAATAATATAATAAATGTTTTATAGTAAATGTGCGCTGAACACCCTGTATTGCATGGAATACGTTTTCTAATTTCTCCTCATGTGCGGTGTCGTTTATATATTTTAGCGCTAATATACAATAGTAAGATGAGCTCCTTTTCTGTATATTTTCAAATTATTCAGTTCTTATTTGGTTAGCGGTATATTTTTATGACAGCTAAATTTTGTGTCACATTAAAAAATAATAAGATGCATTCTTTCCAAAACATCTGCTTCAATTTACATATCTCTTTTGGTCATGTAGTTACGCACAAACAAAATGAACTACGCTAACATTCAAATACTTCAGGGAAAAGCAAAACTTGATTATAACCATTGGTAATTGTAATTTAGACGTCCATTCCCGGCTAATATAGCTTTCTGGGCTAGATTTTACACTACCCGCTTAAAACCTTTATACAAATCGGCTAATTATCTTTAAGAACAGAATTTTGCGAAAACTCTTACCAAAGCCCCTAGTAAGGCTGGAGGGTGTGAAATTCCTGGAAACATTCCCCTTTCTGGAGCAAATTTATACGCTTATCACCCGAAAGCCTTCCTTCCAAGAAATCATAGCTTCATACAGAGAAAGTTGTTGATTTGACTTATAAACTGCTTGAAACATGGAATTAAAAAAAATTACAGTTGTTGAAGCACGTTATATTATTATTATTATTATTATTATTATTATTATTATTATTATTATTATTATTATTATTATTATTGTTGTTGTTGTTGTTGTTGTTGAAATACTGTGCTTCAACAGCAGTCTTATTAGTAAAATAGTGCACTAATAACCTCTTAATTTGTTCCAACCTTTTGCGGCTTATTATAATTCCAAAATGGGAATGTCTAATGGGATCTCAGACCAGTAATGTTTTATTTTTATTTACTTGCTCCTTTAAAACAAATATTGTAAAAAAAATCTTCATTCTGCTGCATTGGCATCTGACCATTTAAACCCGTTAGAAATCATACCTATCTTGGTGTTGAAAATAACAATTTATTTTCTCACATAAAAATTCGAAGACGCTATCTCCAAATTGCTGTTTTTTCGATACTTTAGTCTGGCAAGAGAAATTATCTTTTATCCCTGGATTTCCTAACCGAGGGATTAATCTATTTTGATCTATATGATTGCTTTCACATAATTATTTCTGTAAATTTTATAGTCAAAGTCACTGTAACTAATAATTAATGCACAGTTTTGTACTTACTCCAATCACAAAAATATTATTACAAAAAAAAGTCAAATAAAGTGTTAGGAAAAATATTCTGCTATCGCCTCGAGTTACAACATTCTTTACTTTGTAATCAATTTCGGCTTTAGGCAAAATCGCTTGACTGCTAAATAAAATGCTTACCTTGATCTTTGTTAGACACTTTTAACCTAGTCATGAATAAGTTACAGATCATATTTACAACACTTGAATAAACGAACATCTCGGAGCATGTCTACGCTGCAACATAATGTCTGTGATGCATAGTAGAAATACATAGGGAATGAAAACAAAGCACAAATTAAAAGTGCACATTTTCGTCATTCGTTTTTCACGCTTTAAAGCGGCAGAAAAAGACATGTGAGCATTTATTGTGCACTTCTAGCACTGTAGTGTATTTACAAATAAAATAAGCCCCAATGCCAATATTCACAAGACCAGTAAAATTCATTATTTCCGATTTGCCAATACACCTTTATTATAATTTAATAAATGCTTAAAATATGACAATTATATATCAATCGAAATGACAACTAATAAATATATACACATTCACCAAAATTATATCACATGCTCCCGTCATCTTATTTCAAGCCTTTTAGCATTTTTCATTTATTTATCGTCTTCTTTTTATTACATCTAAAACGATTGCCAATTTTTCCTTTATAAATTCTCTTACAACATTATTCTGCAATTATCTCCATATCCCCTTAAATTTATATGTATACAAATTAATCAGTTTTATAGATGCCATGTGTAGCAATAATGGTCTGTATGTCTGATAACAGCATATTTCCAATCAGTTCCATGAGCATACGAAATCGATAACACATTTATGATATCTCTACCGTAAAAGCTGCTAGTACTGAAATATTTAGGCGTCGTTTTGGTTTCAACCTCCAATCCACCATCCATTTTACCAGACTTTTAACCACAAAAACAAACCCAAGTAATAAAAGTTGTTAGAATAACTGTGAACATGATAAGTGGAAATTTATCAATTTTATAACAATATATTATCTTTGATAAATGTGAAATTTCATATTCATTGATTGTTGCATATAATAAATACTTTTTATTTAACTGTATTATTTTGACTTTTCTTTAAGTCTAATAATATTTAGAATCAAAGAATGAAAACAAGGGAGCACAAGGAAGTTAAATAAATTGTACTTAAAATATCCTGAATGACAATGCAATCATACATTAATAGCATTATTTAAAAAGTTGTTCTTCGGAATTTAAAATTTGATTCAATCTTTAAAGCCTGATATCACAATTAGGGTGTTTTCAATTTCAAAATTTGCATTTTATCACCCCAATAATGATCAATTTTGTTTATAATATATTTTATCATTATTTACTTTATTGTTCTAACTTTCTTCTAATTCTGCAACATGTATTCAATTTTCCATCCATTCTGAAGGCTATAAAATTATCCCAGAATTACATAAATGATAAAGTAATGTTTTTCTATAGCATAATATTCTGCAAAATGTGAATAAATGCAGTAGTTTTTAATGTTTGTATCCCAACAGACCGAATTAGTATATAATTTGAACATGATGCATAGCTATCTCAAAATTTTGAAGCTATGTGTTGAGATTATGTTCATTTATTTATACATGTATGTTTCTAACATAGTAATAGTATAATAATAACAATACTAACTTAGGTATTTCTATAATTTTTTCTTTTTAACTAAATTAGCTTTTCGGATTAACTGTATGAACATTGGCGTGTACAAGAAAGCTTTTATTTTTTTACTGAGCTCGTTACGGACCACCTGAACAACTGCACTCTCTTCCACTGATGAGCGGGTAGGTAATCAATCCAGGGGTAGTTTTGTCCCAGGTGTGGAGAGTGACTGCCGTATTTACTTTGCCCCCAAATGCTCCCTTCTATTCCACCCTAGCGCAGCCAATTGCTTGAAAGGTCTGCATCCAGCATAGCTTTGAAAAACAGGGCTTCTGTTCCACTAGCATTTGTTACATAGAACTGCTTGTACATTTAATTAGAAGTTACGAAATGTATTTGATTACGTCTTCATCGCTAACGTCAAACATTGGCAATTTGAGTCTTCAGGAACGTAAATTGTAACTATTAAATATAATATATGTATTAATTTTTTATCTGAAAAAATGTATCGTAAAATTCTTAGCTGCTATCTGAAATTAAGAGCAAGTTTAATGTGCAACTTCTACTATTGCAATATTTTACGATACCTTGAAGCGGCAATAACAAGAGCTGAAACAGAAGAAAAACTTAATGACATAAGGAAGTGGAGCATATTTCAGGCTGCGTTCAACAATCATGTGTAATCTCCACCCCGCTGCATTGCCTGTTATGCCACATACTGTTTTTGCTACCTGTAATAATTGAGATGGCAGTATTTGTAATTTACTCTTGAAAAAAAAAACATTTTAAATAAAACTGCAAAAATGTTATAGACAGAAAGGACTTAACGTTTTGAACATTTTGGTTTGTATGATGCTAGTTAGTACGGTATTGATGTGGATTCATTATGCATTCGCTACTTAACAATAAACTAAATACAAGCTAAGCAAATAGGTTTTGTTATGCACTTTCAATACGCATATGTATATAAAACGCAATAAAATTAATTTTATCTTATGTCAGTGTTCCCTTGTGTTTAAAACTTCATAAGAAGCGAAATAAGTGATTTCTGCATACATAAATTCGAAATTATGCATATTGTTAAAAATCATATTGTCGCTATTAAAGAGCAACTGTAAAGTTCCGAAAAACTTAAGAATTGATAATTTAGGCTTGCTGTGAAGGTATTTACCTCTCATACGCCCGCTTAGATTGGCAACGCTGCTTGGCTTACCTTTATGAGACATTAAGTTTTGCCTCCGATATAGCAGTAATTAGGTGAAAATAGGAAAAGATTATAATTTGGAATATATTGGTGAAATTATCCAGAAGGCTGAAAGAATTATTTAAAATGCCATAATCGAGAGAGAAGTTACAGAAGAGCTCATAAGCTTTCATGCTTATAGAGCTAGAAACGATGCACAGATGGCGTTATTTGTTTCAGCAGTATCGAATTTTAAATTTTATAACTAAATTTCTCAAGTAAATAAAATTAAGTCTGGTTCAAATAAATATAGCTAATTTTATGTGTGTCTTACATTAATGTTAATCCTAATGCTACAAATAATATTTTAAGGATTTAAGATACATGTCTGAGTAGTGTTTAACGCCCGTTTTCACTACTGAGGCACCACAGGCGGTGGACACTGATGATACATGAGATGAAATGATAAATTGGGAAAGGATATTTTTTTTTTAAGGAAGGAAGCGTTCCAGGCCTAAGTTTAGGTACCTCCCCGGCATTTGCCAGTTATGAAGACTGAGGAAAACCTGGAAAAAACCCCAGTCAGGGAGGACGGTCCTGGCGGGATTCGAACCGCAGACCTCCCGCTCACGAGTCCGTGCCTTAACGACCTCGGCCACCCGTGGCGGTAAGAGATACATGTTTTAGCACAAAAGAGACTTATACTCATTAGATAATAATTGTATTTAAATTGTTGCAGAAAAAGCGTAGGGTAAGATAAAACAAAGCATTAATTTTTACAGAAACCTGCACTTCTTTGTCCACATTTTACTATCCTGTTCGTCAACCGTTGACATCAAGCAGAATATCAAGCAAGACCCCTTGGCACGGACGACAAGAGATTCACATAAGGGAGGTCCTCTTCGCAAGCTTTCCCACAATTCTTGAGTGTTTCTCTGATCTCTCAGATGCTTCTTGTGCTCTGTAGTTCAATTCATTAAACAGGGAAATCACATTTCTCAATCGGGTTCATATTCGGAAATTTGGCGGCGCGTCATTAAAGAGCAAACATTTCAGCACGACATCCAATTCCAGAAATCAATATTTATCCTATTGTTTTTTGCTTTACATGTTCCGGGCCGTATTGGGTTGAACGGAACACTGAAGTGTGGGTTTTAACTTCTTCATCGGAGAAAACGTTTTCCCGTCGGTCTCTGTATTACCATGTTCAATCATTAGTTCGCGCTTGGGACGGATTGCAGTAAAGTAGCCTGGTGTTTGGCTGTCAGCTCTCTTCTCGAGCTGGTTTCCTCTTATGTAGGTTCATGTGTATCACAATATAAGTAAAATAGTGGACATAATGTATATAGAAATGCCACTGAATATATAAATAAGAAAAAGGGACAATACATAACAATCCAAGAAATAGGATATAAAAGTTATTCCAATTGGAAATATTGATATCAAGATAGAAGTAATCCTAACACATTTTCCAGAATTTTATAAGAAAGTGATTCAAAATCTACCCTGCAATTTAGATAGTAAATTTGAGTACAAATAATTACGTTTTAGCACTTATTCTTTTTTCAACGCTGTTTGTTTTACAAACCCAGATGTGGCAGATTTTAACATTTTCTCTTGTACCGTGCCCTCATACCGCAACGCAGTCGGGGTTTGATTACACTATTGGAAACCGGTAGATCTTCAGTGCATGCACGATTTCCGGAAAGATTGGAATTAAAGTTTACCTTAAGCGGATAATTGAGTTTGTTCACTCGTGTTTATAAAGCATATCATTTCAATTGCATTTCTGTAAAAAGTGCGTGCTAGACTTAATGTGTGGTTGTATATTAAGAAGCATGCTGAGAGTGAGATAGCGTTAGAACAAATAATATTTATTTATGATTGTTTTGTGCAACAGAAATTGTAAAAGACAGTAGTGGAGAGAATTTCCTGCTAAATTTGCACAAGTAACGATCATGGGTAAGTATAATTTTGAGACTAGTGAACCAGTTTGAACCCAAAATGCTTTCACTTACAAGTAGCAAGAACAAAAACTGTCTTAATAGAGGAGAAACTTGATGAAACGGACTGTCGATCAGAAATTTCTCCTGTCTTTTAACACGATTAGCTCAGCAAGTTTTTGCACATGTTGGTAGTGCGTATAAAGCCACTCAGTTGCTGCTTCTTTATTCATATACAATTACTATTGTACCTAAAACATAACCCTTGGAGATACTGAAAGAAAATATCCAGGCTGTAATTTTCAATATTCGGGAGGATAAACTATGGAGTGTTTCAGATACTTTTCAAAAGAATTCAAGCCTGTCTCATAGTGGAGGGCAGGCACTTCGAGCATTAACTATGATGACGAATAAGATATTAATTACTATTTACTGCTGATAAATAACGAAAGAGACGAAAAAATGCACGATGTGGTTTCAGTTGGAAGGTGGCGAGGCCGTTTTACGTTGGCAAATCCATTTTCCGATTTTTTAGAAATACCGTTTAGAATGAGATATCACGCGCGATGGACACTGATTATACTTGAGGTGAAATGATTTCTTTTAAAGGAAGCAAACGTCCCAGGCCTACGTTTAGAAACCTCCCCAGCATTTTCCATTTATGAGGACCAAGGAAAACCTGGGTCAGAGAGGACGGTCCCGGCTGGAATCATACCCCAGACATCCTGCTCGGCCTTAACGATCTCGATCACACATTACTGTCAATTTCCGATTGCGTAGCTGAATGAGGACTCTATTGTTTAATAAATTTTCTCCCCGTATTTAAGTAAAATTATTTTACATACTAATTAACAGTACTTTCCATCGGAACAAAATATTAATATCCCCACATTCACAATACATTTCATTCCATTCCAATATTTAAATGACCTTATGCTTATATGTTTAACAATAATCGTACTAGTCAATTAAGGTTATCTCATAATTTTCTTTTGTGTCGTCTGGCGTTAGTTCTAAAAAATGATGTAGTAGTTTGTTAAATTCGTACTTGTTTCTGGAACGGTTGTACATGTCATAGAATAATCGATAGAAAGGGAGATGGAGCTTACATGAAATTACGGTACGAAAAGAAGCACTGATGCGATTCCCGCCGGGCACAGAATCATGCGTATACGGAAGCCACAGCTTGTTCTCTATGGGCATTGTTTTAATGACGGTTCCTCTACTACGAGCTGTGTACATACTAAGTGAATTTCGTATCCGGAGGGAGTCGCGATTGTTACTGTGCAGGACTATTGACTATCATGTGGATATATCCATCTTCATCTCAATATGATAAACTCAGCTGCAGTTCCACTAATGTAGCCTGAGGATGTCTGAGGTTTAGATAAAGGTATTTGTTTGTGCGGACCGTGCTACTGTAACGATCGTATCAAAGTAAAAGTGAATATTTATAAATAAAGCATAAGATGTAAAAACACTTAATAGTTTAATATTTATAATTCTGTTAGTGCATTAACCTAAAATATTAAATTATTTTAATAAAAATTTTTATTTATTTGTTATATGTACTAATCTCCATCCAAAAGTTTCAGAAAATAAAGAGGCGTACAATTAAGGTGTGTTTCGGCCAATTAAGGGGGCAAATATTACCAAAAAATCTGTAAAAATTGTGCTTTTCCATGTTCTTCATAACTGCAATAATTTTAGGGAATGTGCCAATTTTTGTTTTATAGAACAAGAAAATATCGCCCCTAGTCTCGAACTTCTATCTTGTATTGACTCTGCGATAAATATTTGTGATATAACGGATTCTGTTACTGTATTAAATTATAAATGTGGTATTTGAAATAGGGATCATGGATAAGGTACGAAATCGAACTAGGGATATTTCATTTACTGAGTCCATGGTCAAACTGTGTTCTATTGTGTTATGTGAGACCACAAGCGCAAACCTCTCCCATCTGTGTCTGTACTAGAGGCTCTGGAAGGTTATTGCATTACACCTTAAAATATACCGCAATATTGAAATATTAGGCTTTTTTGTTAGCCTCGTTCTTAGGGCGTCACCTTATATTTGAATTTGTTTTCACTCAAAAAATATGCGTTGTTTGGATTAATATGTCACGTTAATACGAGTACTATTTACGCAGTATACTGTTATTATGGTCTGATTCAATGCAGTACATGAGCAAACAAATTAGTAAAAACTTGATCATGAGAGTCACGGATTACACTAAAATGTATACTACGAATAATGCTTAGGAGAGCTGAAATATATACCGGATGGTTAAAAATACTTGGCCGCAGTTAAGTTGTTTGAACTTTGAAATCCCCCCCCCCCATTTGGCGTTTTCTTTAAGATTCGTTTGGTTATGGGCATCATGGGCATCATGGGCATCATGGTGACGGGACTTCAATCCCTCTGCCTCCAATCTTGCTGCCCACTTTTTCCCGTTTTATTATCTCTATATTAAGAAAAAGTCATAAATGAATAGCAACATTTTAAAATAAAAAGTTTCAACTTAGATACAATTCTTCTCGCGGAGGACCACGTTATATTCGCTACAACGACCACGGAGGACCACGTTATATTCGCTAGGACGACCTTCAGAAATACAAATAGACATAATGGAAAATTATATAGCTTAAACATTTCGCATACAAAAATTAAAAAAATTACATTCCAGGGGAAAAGACAAAATAGATGTAAAATAGTGTTTAGTAATGAAATCATAGACCAGGGCATCAGTTTCAATTATTTAGGTTAGAATATTTCGCATGGATACAGGAAAGACATGAACACAACACAATTTCAAGCGATCTGCGAAACAATCAGAAGAATAATGGAAAATAAAACAAACGGAGATATCCAGTTAAAACTGCACAAAACAATAACAATATCAATTTTATATTAGGGAAGTGATAACTGGATAGTAAGCAAACAGAAATGAAGAAGATTAGAAAGTTCAGAAATGAAATTTCTTATAACATTAGCTGGATATAGATTAATAGATCAGAAGAGAAATATAGAAATAAGAGAAGAATTACAGATCTACAGTCTGAATGAACAAATAAAGAAATCAATAACGAACCTTCACCAATATATAAGAATGCCAGAAAGCAGATTTCCAAAAATTATATTTAATTATGTGCCAAAAGTTACAGAAATAGAGACACACCGTTTGTAAGATCAATTTAACTTTCTTCAACTCGGAACAATCCTCACGGCCTATTCCTTGGGGTAGGAAGAAGATTGATGCTTTGTTATACAGGGTGTTAAACCGAATTTAACCCCCTGTATATGACCAATATTATGATTCCGTAGGTTAATTGGTCACATATCGTAAGCATGTTTGCCCAGTTTGTTCTGTTTTTCAATTGGTGTTACATTAACAAAATCCGTTTTCAATATCACCACTGTCCATTAGAATGTATGAGATGTTTCCCCAGCCTATTCGTTTTTGAGGTAAGGATGCAGGAAGACGTGACTAGTTTTTTCCAAAGATATCTGCCGGGAGATGATAGATGATAGTTCGACCGAATGAGAACAGGGATCTTTGCGCCCCAAATTTCCCAAGAATTCACTTTAAAACCCGAGGAAAAACTCCTGAATAAACTTCAGTCAGGAAACAGAGGCAATCGGGAATGGAACCCGAATGCTACCACTAGACCACGGCGGTGGTCACACTAGAAACATTTCACTATAAACAAGGAAAGTAAATCCGAACTGCACTATCGACCATGTTGCAAGAATATTATATCACATTTATTAATAAAGGTACTAAGATAAGTATCCAATTATACAAATAAAGACTTTAATCATGTTTCTAGTAGTAATATATTCAGAGTTAAATACCTATTAACTGCGGTGGATATGTAATTTGAATCATAAAATTTAGAAAATGCATACATTGTTTTAAAGCTAGCTTTCTTATAACATAAGTAAAATAATTTGTACTTAATATTAATTTCTGCCTAACTACGTGTATAAGATACGAGTGCATTAAACGGCTTTTAAAATGGGGAAGCAAAAGTGGAGCCCAAAAAGAGGCGCAGAGAAATGACAGTCAAGAAGAGAACGTTTGCACACCATGTATAGTAATTATGCAGATGGAAAGGAGGAAAGAAAATACTTGCCCCAATAGTACATATCTTGATTTCCCTGGGGTGTAAACTAGGAGAAATTTGAAATGCACAGAGAAGGGTGAAGGAAATTGAAAAGAGTTTGAAGTTTATCAAGGTGCTGGAGATTTTCAATTATATTATGAAATTCATATTCATGAGTCAGAAGCAGTGCCATTTATAAATCCATCAATTTTTGTTACCTAACACTCTTACTTATATCTAAAATGTCTATGTATTTTCAGTCAAGGGTATTCATTTCTTGAGAACAAGCTGTTACATAATTCTGGTATGTTCAGTATTTGGATGTTATGCAAATGCTGAAAAAACGAGGCTTAAATTTCTCAAATGCTAAGAAGAAGAAACCATTGTTTGAATATCTCTAAAACATTGTGTTAGGTTTTATATATATATAAAATACATATATATGTGTGTGTGCGTGCGTGTGTGTGTGCGTGTGTAAAATCTTGGAAACAGCTCACATTGTATCAACTTATATATATTTGCATACATATGCTAAGCTGTAAGACACTTAAAGGAATGATTGGAAGAATACATATGTGTGTGTGTGCGTGCGTGCGTGCGTGTGTGTGCGTGTGTAAAATCTTGGAAACAGCTCACATTGTATCAACTTATTTATATATTTGCACACATATGCTAAGCTGTAAGACACTTAAAGGAATGATTGGAAGAATGTAATGCATGTATGCCATCCATATAGTTGCGTATTGCACATAAGAGTTGCTTATCCTGGAAAGGAATATATAGAAGAGCCGTTAGCATATCTTCTGAGACGTAATGGTCAGTTTTCTTGAAGGTATTGTTATGAATACTGAGAAAATTTAAATCGGTCATCAGAAACAATTTTCAGCATAGTATAATGTGATTAAACAAATTGTTCTTATTCAGTGCTAATTGCCGTTGTTCAAGATCGCGAAAAGAATGCAAGATTATTTTTAGTTTGTTAGTTTATCGCCAGAATTTTTTTTCCAATAATGCCCAGGTCAGGAAAAAAAGTTTAACTATAACAGCTATTAAAGAAGGCTATCTTTTAGCCCAATTATGTTATTTATATCGCCATTTGATACAGGTGTACCTACAGTAACGTTACTCGCTAAGAAAGCTCTAGTTTCTATATTTACACCCAGCATGGTAGTCAACTTTTTGACAGCATAGTACGAGTGGCACCCGGTAGATCAAAATGTAATATACCGGGTGAGCTTTGAAAACTGAATTACAAAAAGCGTCCTTATTTTATTGTTTCTACTTGTAGTACAACACTGTCTTGGGGTAAATAATCATTAAAAAGTGTAACAAATTTGTTGTTTGTGGAAGGTTTATGCAGTTCTTGTCTAACACAGCAATCAATACGTTACTGTACTTCAGCACTACATACTGCAATTTTAGCATAGTTTCTGTCATCTGTAGAATGCAAGATCCCCTTACATAGAGCAATATATCACAATTTCCGACCTAACCCTCCAAGGATTCCAGTGCATAAAGTTTACGAGTATATAACACTAAATTGAAACCGAGAAAAATAAACGTAGCAATACTTCATTTATCTTCCAAATTACTTTTCTTATTCAACAACACAGGGCATTCTTTTCTTGTTCCCACCGCTGTGATATGTGAGATAGGGTGACAGATGAAGGGGAGAGAGGCAGATGGTCCAGGGGAGTCAGATTTCGTAAGCTGAGGAAGGTTCTGGCGCCTAATGCTCTCTCCCGGATAATGACCTCAAGAATAGGGAGAGACCTGTCTGAGAAAAGGGATGAAAATAAGGGATGGAATGATGGTGAGGGTGGGTTTAAGAATAATTCTCCGGGGAAAAGACAGCACAATGGAAGAAAATAAGGGGCGAATGTAGCGCTAGAGAATTAAAAAGAATAGAGGGAAAGATGGCGCTATGTGTAAGCCTTCTACCCCTCATTTTTCCCTTTTCAACTTCTTTTCTGCTCCTTCCGTGTGCAAACATAAGTTTATTTCCTGCTAAAGCTTCAGAGGGTAAAATAAGGGTCGTATTTTATTAGCCAACTACTAACATTTTAATATGTTCATCTTAAAACTACAGATTTTCTGGGTACTAATACGTAATGGAGCTTATAATTTAAATACTTGCTGTTATTTTTTAAACTGTCTTCCTTTTTAACCCATTAGAACTAAACATTAAAACAACTCTGTGACACAAATTGAGTAAAAAATAAAAAGTGCAACATTGTTCAATAAGGTTAATAATAATTGCAGTCTTAAAGTTGCATTCGATACATTTCTTCCCGGACAACTGGTCTTTCTGCACAGTCAGTTAGACGCCCTTAGTTGACTAACCACATCTACTTTGCTTTACATCATGCATTTTTAGGTTTACTCATCTTTATGTGTTTCTGACTCAAGGAGATTTTCTTTTTGTAAATAGTCGTTCTCTTCCTTCATCAACAGTTTGCATATTTTGAGCAATTTTTGAACTAATTATTTTTAAAAATTGCGCAAATCATTTATTTTTAAACTGATTCAGTGGCATCCGTAATCACTTCATCTATTACCAGTTATATTCTGTTACTGGCGACATTGCCTTTCCATAGATTATCTTTTCAAAATTTGACTGTCAGATGGCCATAGTTGCATGACCGATTTCTTTTGTTTTCCATTGCTGTTTGATTTTAAACTGATTCTTTAGAGTTTCGTGATGAAATAAACCAACCAGTATGACCAAGATTAAAAAAATTTTCAGTTGTAGACTTACAACAACGAACAATGAATGTTTTCAAACCAAATATATATGGAGTCAAAGTTATAAGCATTAACCACGAGGAACAGTAAGGCACTCCCAACTACAAAAATATTTATAAAGTGCGCAATTTTAAAACCTGCTGCTTCAATTAACTCGATATATTTTGAATGAAATTATTAGCGAGATCTTATAGAAATTCTGGAAGTCAAATGACTTCCAAATAATGAAATGAAAATGACGGTTCTAATGTAGCCCAAGAATTTCTAGAGAGCAGAAATCCCTAGGGATTTGGTTGGTCACCTTTTCTGATGCCACTGATTAAGATGTAAACTATGGTGACCAAGAAATTCTACCGTTTTCAGGAGACATTACCAAGCATCATATTCTAAACAAAATAAAATAATTAGTATTAGACACAGTCACCATCCCTATAAGATTTTCTGCCAACAAGACTAGAATTCCATTGTGATAGAACCTCTAAGGGCATATCAGAGAAAATGCATCCGGTGGAGTTTCTAGATCGCTAAAGGTGCAGAATTGCTGTCCTTGGTGATGGTTATGCACAAAATATAATAATTTGACAATGCAATGATTAAAGAATATGAATATATTCCTTGTCACTTGTGAGCAGCTTATCAAGAACGTAAAACATGCTTCCTTCTGAGACATTGTCAACTCGTGTGGAACCCAGCGACCGAATTTTTCCCCCTGGCGGATGGAGGTGGAGTCATGAGGTTTCCACACTGACGTTGAATTTCTGTTCCACGTCCTCACTAGTCTGGTTATTGTTGGCCCAAATGTCGCTAAGAGAGCCTCGTTATCCACTATTTTTATACTGTCCATGACTCATCGTCGAGGGTTTCTCTGAAACTATGCGAACAATCTTTGCACCGTCCATTTATTCACATCAGGACCTAAGGCCTTGTATATTTTCCGCGCCACTGTAGCTGCAATGTTTATGTTTAAATTTGAAGAGTATATAAGCTTTGGGGTGCTGACCCATCTTCTCGGAATAATGACTAAACTAGGAAACATCGAGCCTAACTCAACGGTCTAATTCATTCCTACTTTAATTTTATTTGCTAAAAAAAATTAATTGTTACTAACACTTTAATTTTAACATCACGAAAAACCCGATAGGACTTTAGCGTTATCATTTTCTCTGATATTTGAACATTGCTTTGTTCTGTAACTGTATCACAGGAAATTCAGTTTAATGTACATTTGAAATATTATGTCATAATAGACTGTGGATACTGTTGGTAGATAAAATGATAAATTGGGAAGGTAGCATTCCAGACCTAAGGATACCTCCCGTATTTGCAAATGACGAGGATCAGTAAACCTGAAAAAAAATCTCAGTCCAGGAGGACGCCGACCTCCTCCAAACAATGCCTGCCTTAGCAACCTCCGACATCGGGTCTGTTATTTACAGCTATGATGTATAACTTATAACGTGTCATGTTTCAAATATCTGCGAAAGTTCATTTAAAAACATATTTTTTTCTAATATATTATTTGATTACATCTGAGTTCCTGAGCCATAAAGTAAAACCTAACGTTCATTACTTTGCAATATTTCATATGTATTTTTGATTTCATCGCTTCTATTTGTTGTAGTTCTAAAAATTCCACAGATTGTCTGGAGCTAATTTAGTTTCCTATTCCTTTACCCTGGTTACATTCGTATTACATATTAAACATTTAAAATTAGTCAGCTGTCCAGATTACACACATTAATTTTTTTTTTTTTTTTTTATGTTCTCTTACAATTTAAAAGGCTTGCGATTTTATTATGGATTGTATGTTATAAGTAATAGTAGAATATATTTTTTAAAAAACTGAAATTAGCAGTTATTTTAAACGTCATAAATATGTTTTACCGGTTAATGTTAAGTATTTTACGTTTGCCAAATTAACAATTTTGTTCCCATACTGCACCTAATTTAGGAGCTCAATCCATGAGTTTCTGTCTTTGTCTCTTGTACAAGGCAATCTGCAGATTCTACCTTCTTCGTCATAGTGGAATTACCAATTGAATTTCTCTCACACTGCGAGGTTTAACCGCAAATCTGCTAGGACACAGTGAATAATTTGAGGTAGCCGTCAAGATCAGCCCTGACAGAACATTAACGCTTATACTCGCAGTCCATTTCAGACCGTAACGTCATCAGTGACACGCAAGACATATGCTTGGGAGTTATCGCTTTCAGTTTGGAAGACAAAGCGCAAAATTATCTGACTGTCACATGATTTATAGCGCCTTCATTGAGTAAGTATATTTATTTTAATTTAGCGCGTAGCCTTAATATAAAAAATATTGAAGAATTTGTGATGTTGGTGCAGCTAAGCTCAGCATCCTTGAAAAGCTACAGGATATTTTAATCTAAAACTGGGCAATTAAAGCTGCAATTAAATTATTTAATTTATATCCATAAAGTAACTACAATAAACTCCCATTATCAGAGAGTGCAGAGTCATTCTTTTAAGTAGAGTAGAACGTTTTGGAGATTATAGTACATACGGTTAAACATTAATTGAAGATGTCGTAATAAGAACAAAATAAGTGCATCAAGAGTATAAACTAACAAAACGTTGACATAAGTGGAACCCTATCACAGAATATATAAATTACGTACAATAAATATTCTAAATGTGAACGATTTATGGCGAAGAAATGTTCCGGAACAGCACAAAAGCTGTATAATTTATATTGTTCCTTGTCTCTATTGACCATTTCCATCTCATTTCTAATTCTTCCTCTTAGGTATTTATTGTTACGTTTATCATGATCTTGCAAATACCTCTAAAAAGAAATCCAGAGGGTAAGGTGATGGTGCAACATGTGCTCCTCTTCCGATTCATTTATCAGGAAACAGTTGGTACAGGAAATGCATTACTCATCTAATGTAATGTGGAGGAGCTGATACCAGATGCTCTCTTGAAGGACACTAGGAAACAATTATCCATACGTCTTCACGCAAAAGCTGTAAGCACTTATCAGAGTATTACTTTTCCTCTATGAAGATTGGACCAGTGGATTCACTCCTATCTCCCCGGCCGACTACAGTGCGTTGGAAAGGAAGATCGGTTTTCGCCTTGGAGGTTAGTAGAGTGTGGAGAGTCAGAAGGATCATTACTGGGACTAATGCTATTCTCTATTCATATAAATGGTGTCACTAACAGCATTAAGCATATGTGTGTGTGTGTGTGTGTGTGTGTGTGTGTGTGTGTGTGTGTGTGTACAAGACCTACAGCTGTAAATTCACTCACGACCAGACTTACTCATCAACTTCATAACCGAACGTAACAAAGTCCTAGACTAAGTATCAACCTGGGTTAACAAAACATTATCATAAATGCGGGGAAACAGAGGATAATCGATTAATGAAAAAAATTGATCAGCCGTATTAATTTCGTGAAACTTAATGAAACAAATATGTCAATAAAATCGTTTGTAAAAATCCTATGTGTCTATTTTGAAAGTAATCTAAATTGGCAAATTCAAACAAATGAAATGTGTAAAAAATTATATATTCAATATTTCATTCCTTCCAATGGGTTCACAATTTTCTCACATTCAACTTAAAAAAATTGAATAAAAACACTTGAATCAATTATGCCCCATTTCGATTTCTCAAACATTCTGTTTACTGACATCAGAACCAATCTTAGAGGGCACTACAACGTCTTCACAATACCTGCACTCGCTACGTTTGCAACCTACGTACTTCAGATCAGCTTTTGAACTGATATCTTGCCATCGACTGGATGTTAGAAGGAAGTTGCAATTCTAATTCTTCTGCATGAATTCTCGTACGTTCAATTCATTTTCCCCCTATATTTTCATCATAATTTAAACACCCGTTAGAATAGCAGTTCCATTATTTCTCTACCCTTAAACCAATTTTATTATTTTCCTTCATGCATCACAGTTGCCGCTGCTTGTCTCTGTAACTCTCTGCCATCTCATATCAAGGACTGCCGATCACAACGATAATTTAGAACATTGTTCCTAGATTATTTTTATTATAAACCTATCCACATATTCAGTCTCTGCAGAAGTTGGGTGTTCGCTCCTGCCAGTAGTAAAGTTAAGACAAGAAGAGCATTGAATTTTATGGCGATTAACACTGTCATTTCAATGGAAAGTTGTGTCACCTAAAAATGGTACGAGTCTCTCAAAAGATGGATTTTTACTGATATTTCTAGTTAAGATTTCTAGTTAAGACACCAAAATCCCAGTTACTTAATTCTCGCAACAGTCGATTTTTTTATGAATGAGAATTCTTTGATTTTAAAAAGTTCAGATGTAAGATAGATGACTGATATTGAATTAAGGGCTCCTTCTGTCTTGCAGATTTGTGAGGGTATTCTTCGGTTAATAACTTCATTCCAAGCATTTTGTCGGTCGGTCTTGGTGATATAGTGGTAACCATATTTGTCTCATAGACTTAAGGTTGCGGAGATTCAAACCCGGCCAAGGTCCATGGATTCGGAATGAAAGTAAAACCGTTGATCCCGTGTAGTAGATTTATTACATATTAAAGAAATTCAAGCCTAAAAGAAGAGAACTTTGAACAAAATTTAGGGGCCGTTCCACCCTTTGACCACAATGGAACGCTAATGACCAAAGATGCTAATGAGTGTCCTTAAATATAATCACCCTAAACAATCTTCAAACTTACGAGAATTATACACAAAATGATGCACAAAATTTTATCATTTTCAAGAATGTATTCTATTCTTTACCACCTCTCAATTTTTGGACGCACGTTTTAAGGGCAATTCACTTTTACAAGTTTGTAGCCTCTCTGTAAATTTTTGTTCTTTTCACTGAAATCAGATGCACAATTTCCTTGGAGATGGAGGCTAGTATAGATTTTAGCCACTCCCAATTATTGTTTTCTGCTGAACTACAAAAGAAATTTTGCTAATGTCTTTCAAAAATGACAAATGCATTTTTTCTTCACAGTAAACAGTAATTGCAACGAATTTAATACAGATTTATTAGGATTTCCCGCTAATGTCTGTGAATCCCCATCATGCGGTAGTTTCCGTATTAGCACAGTAAACCATTCTTTGGTGCCAGTGTTGGACAATCGTCGTTGGGGGTGAATTTTTTACCCCGCATGATGAGCCATTTCATTAAGAGAGAGTAGTCGCTAGGGACAAGATGTGACAAGTACGGAAAGTGAGGCAGCATGGTGTACCCTAGAGCATCTAGAGTGCCAGTGATCTGGTGACTGCCATTGTCATGTTGGAGAAGTATGCCGCGTTGCCATTTCCTGTAGTGGAATTGGTGCAGGGAATTGCAATACCGAACACTGTTGATGGTGGTATTGATGGGTAGCTAATCAAACAGAAGGATTCCCTCCTCATCCCTGCGTCTCCTCCAGAGCTATGTCTCGTTGACGGTGACCAGGCACTCAAACAACCTCGTCGGATACGCAATGTACAGCTGCAGCATCTTAGCACGTCCCTACAAGATGCTACATTCATTGTGCACAACCCTTCTTCATCTGTAAGTCCTGAAGCAGAGTTCCTAGGGACAAACGTGTTGCGTTCTCCACTTTTTTCGAAAGTGATTAGCCTGTTATTTATTATCCAGTTGGATAAGCGCTGGATCTGTCTGATTTCTGTGCATTTGTTGAACTCCTACTGCTTGTGATCTCAGCCTTTGCGATCTTTGAACGCCGATATACAGCGAAACATGGTCCTGTCTTTGATGCTATTTCCAAATACGATTGCTAACCTAATTGAACGTATAAAGCAGCCAATCCTTTTCTTCAGAGAAACCATAATGTCCACCGTTGCCGATGACGATCAGGTATTTCCATGTTGCCTTAGGAATGTTCCAGGATTGCATCCGCACAGCGGTATGAATAACGCAGCACGTTCTACCTGCAGGATATAACAATTCAATTTGGTGGCAATAAGTAGTGCTATAGTCTGTCTCTTGCATTCACCGGGAAGTATTTCAAAGTGATTAAGGAGCTATGGAGGGGAGTACCCATCACTTTTGAACGACCTGAATACTAGTCGCAGAGATATAATCATATCTGATAGCTATTTGCCGGTAATGCGTTCTACTGCAATTTTACTAGCTCTTATTTAAGAACCAAATTCAAAATAATATGAATAAAGTCATTAAAAATATATGTTTAATGGATAATAATTGCTAAAAACTGCAAATTGAAATCCAACACATTTTATAGACAGAAAGGCTCGCAGCTACGCAGTCTTGTCCTGAAAAAAAAAAAAGGATTACTTCAAGAATGAGAAGGCGGGCGGGCATAGAAATACAGAGGGAAAGAAAATTCTTTCCATTAAGTTTCAGTAGACGCTCTCTAAATAAGTTCACAGTGACATTCCTTTTCTGCAATTTAAAGTGGTTTAGGAACAAAAGGAAGAAAAACAGTCCTCATTTCATACCGAACAGTCTTCAGGGCTTGTGGAAAGTTCTCCATTTTATCCAACAAGACACTAAAAACAGGACTGATTTCTCTCTCTTCATAGTTACAAGGTACAGTTCTGGATAGCTCCTTTGTAACATTTGGTACCTTGAGCTCAGCATCCCAGGTTTTCTCCAGCGCCTTTTGCTTACGATCAATCTACAGATATATATCATATGTGCTTACTTTATTATTTTGTTACATCTTAATATGTACACCATATTAAACAAATGTACACTCGCCTTTTTATGGTAATTGCATAGTTTTATTTTCCATTTGATAGAATAGTTAACGCGCAAATTACTGTGCGTTGCTGCAAAGTACATTAAATCTGATATTTTAAGCAATAGAAAAGGAATGCTGATGCACCATCCTCCCACATTTTCCTGATATACCAGGATCTGCCGCTGAGTCATTTTTATATCGCCGATGCACTCAAGGAGGGGCTGAACAATTGCGTATATAACTTTGAAATGAAATAAAGGAAGCGATAAGCACGCCCGAAAATCCACTCCGCAAGAATATAGAAGTCAATTGAATAATTAACGGGTTCCCATCAACTATAAACATATTAAACATTGCTCGCAGTTACTGCTATTAAAACTATTACATGCATTTTTCCTTCCTGCGCCATCTCTTGAAAATGTCTGCTGGCAGTAACATATGAAATGGTTTACAATAGTAACCTAAGAATTCAGCCTTCTAGCCACAGCACGAAAATCTATACCAATTTTGCTCTCCATCCATTTTAAATTTTCCTTTTCGTTTGAGGTGAAACTTTGCTTGATAGATCTGGTCGTTTAAATTCAGGAACTAAATAACACTTCGTTGTTTCATCTCAAAAATGTTGCCAATATTTTTAAAGTTAACTTTGGTTATCACGTACTGATTTCTTTCTGTTGATCAAAATTTGAATTGGAGACACCTACATACTATGACCCGAGTGACACAAATGTGTGTCATTACTAGAGAGCGTATTTTGACCATTTGGAATAATTTTATTATATTAATCAAATGTTGAGGCTTTTTATGGATAAACTAATTTCAAAATTAAACGATACATAAGAGTTTTTCAGTGCCTATAATTGCCTATTCTTACCTCCTGCCTTCAAACTATTTTGTTGAAAATATCTCTGAGATAAATAAAGTACGCCTGCAATGAATTATAAAAAGGAATATTTGTGTTATTTTACACATAACTGCTAATATATAATTAGTAGCTTCTTGTTACCTCTTTCAGTTTAAATTAAATATTCCAGATAATATTTTCTATCATTTTTCAGATTACAAATGTTCCCATTTTTATGCGCACTTTATGTAAATGTTTTTTTAGCTTGTTGAATCATTTGATAAAGATCACACTGTTGCTATAGGCAAAACGACCTGGTCTATACTGTAACTAAATTCAGTGCAATTCCTGGGAGTTTACAAAGTTGGTGGGGAGGAGTTGTTTTCTGTTTATGCAGTAACATTCACTGAAGAACTTCAAAAGGACTGAGAAAGTCCCAAGCAAATAGGCACAGAAATAGCATAAAAAGTTTGAGAAAGTATAGCACTCAGTCTAAGTTGGGCTCCTTAGGTAAAAGTAAGCTCAGTATTAGTATTAGACGGCAAGTGCGAACTGTTTCCTAATTTTTAAGCCTATGTATTTTTTCTGTGAAATATTCGCCTATACTTTCCTATGTCATTTTCTGATATAAAACTGTTTGAAGTGACAGTTTATAACTACATAAAGTATGGCAATTCAGTATGTAATAATGCTATAATTTATATGCAGATAATATGCATTGTGTCGAAACTTTTTCTGGAAAATGTTAATTGTATCCATTTTATCACCTAAATAAGCCTTTAGTAAATTCTAAGAAGACACATTTGTTTTAAATCCAAGATGTGTAGAAAAATTCAAAGTTGTAATGTGAGAGTAAAATTGATACATTATTATGTTATGAGCAACTATATTGAGAGAATATAACATATAATTCTTACCATAATTATTTAGAAAAAAAATTAAGAGGTTAAAATAACACCATACAGCACTGTAAAAGCAAAATCTACAACTTAGTAACTTCGTAATTTCACCAGTATATTCTCACTGAAGGGCATAAGAATGCCTTACCTTCTTTCATGCAAAATGGAAGAATCCAACTTAAAATAAAAAAGGGTTAATTCATTATGCTGCAGTTAGTTGGTACTTTAATTTTGTTCTTAGAGGAAAGAGAGAAATATTTATTTATGTTATAAATGTTTATTATGCTCTGTATTTTACCCAAATACCAATAGTTACACTGTTTATTCTATTTCCCTAAATGAATTTCCACGTTATAAGTATTTTATACGTTTCATTTTGTTTAAAGTTTATTCACTGATAATTAGGATATTTAGTTCTCTTTTCATCTATGCGATTGGGGTTCATAGATGGCCATGGAGTTTGTGAAAAACGGAGAAAGTTTCATCGCAGCTTTTTGCTTTCCTCTACCGTCACTACAGCAACTATTTGAATGTCAGCCTTGAGCGATTTGAAAATAAACTACGAACTCTCATTTGCCCGCCAAATGCAAAACTCCATATGAACTAGAGAAATTATACAGTATTAGAAGTAATTGTAGTCTTTGTGTTGTTTGAGCTCCTATTTTCCTTTTTGTTTTAATTAACTATTCATTTCCATATGCCATTCTAGGTTATATCGCCTTTTTTCTTTTAAAGACACGAAAGGCTTAGATAAAATAGAATTTAAAACTTTGATAGCATAATGAACGGAAAAGCACGTATAGTATATGGTCTTTACTCGCACAAACAGAAGAAGCGTTTATAAAGCGGCGTAACTGTTTTATACTTGACAGAAAGCAAGGAATGTAGGTCTTCTGGATAACGCTGTCTTGCCTGAAAGGCCATTTCGAAGAGAATGGGATGAAGACAACACTGATCTTCTGGTTCTTTGGAGAGGAAAGCTGTTTTCTGGGCTCGTTTATATCGACGTATCGACCTGCAATGATCATTTATTAGCACTGAACAAGATGGATTGATTGTCTCACCAACACTTGTCTGCTACGCCTGTGAGTGACGATTTTCTTCCACACTCCCTTTCCAAACAAACTTCTACTGCTACAGGGCATGTAAGATCCCAAGCATCTGCTTAAAGCACAGAAAAAACCTTTATTTACTTATAGCATTATTTTCCTTTTACCCCGTTTATTATCTATTTAAAGAAATATATTAACATTTTAATTTATGTAACTTTCATATTTATATATATATATATATATATATATATAAACTAAGAGAAGCTTAATATTATTCCTAAGCTTCACTCACATGGTCGCTTGTAGGTTTTTATTATTTTCTCCCTTCTTGTTAACAGTCGGATTCTGTCATGTTCAATTGGCATGCTGGGATCTTTTTGCGAACCACGATAATTAAATTGAATATATGCATTTTCTAGCCAAAGTGTACAAAACTAGAGGCAAATAATCTGCTGGTTAGAACGCAATAACTAGTACGATAATAAGCAATATGTAATATGTTTCAACTCATATATCTGTAAATACCGTACTCCAATTTTAAAATTATTTGTTTATTATTAATATTGTCCAATTTTTATTATTATTTGTTCCACTTTAAAGTTGTGTATCATATTTAAGCGTGTACGGTCTACGATCCATGCATAATAATGATATTACTACCACTACTCTCTGTCCCTTGTACCCACATTGTTCCGTTAGTCTTTTATTCTTCCTTCCTCCAGGGTACAGTTTTCTGTACAGCTTTCTTTTATAGCCTGTTGTTTCCTATTTTTGCAATTTGTTCTCATTATTTTCCCAGATTTGTTGTAAGAAGGTTTGTAATAGAATTTTAATCTAATTTTGTCCCTTATAACATTTTCTCGGGTAAAATCTTTCAGCTAATGCAGTTTTACTTTTGTATAAAAATAATTACTTTACTATACTTTTATAGTTACGTCTATGATATGATATTTGGTCATATTTATTAACAGTTTCCTATAGCATGTTTGACTTTCCTTTCCAAATATGACAATTTAAATGGTGTCTCATATTAATTTTTTTTCCATTTTTTAAAAAATATAGATAGAATAGAATAAGGTTAAAGCAAGAAAATAATATCGAACAGAAATGCCACCAAGTTTAAGTTTATGTAGACGTCCCCTTTCATGTAAAGTTGTATTAATTTTTTATTTATGTATGTTTTTGAAAGAAACTACATCGCAGCCCTATTCTTAAAGTGCCATCTATTTTATCCCATCACAAAATTTGGTTCAAAATCTCCTGGACAATAAAATATATTCTGCAAGCTAAAGCTACACAAAATGACGCTGTTTCAGGCTCCTTTCCGCAGAAAAGGTATTCCAAGTTAACTCAAGACAAGCATGTATAAGGATAACGGTAACTATTTGTTACATTGAAGTAAATTTTCAGCTCTTTTTGCATGGGTTCTTAATCATTTGCCATGTCTGATTTCTGGAGCTTCAATCCTGTTTTTATAATGTATGTGTATATTCTACCCATTCTCAAAAGCTTCTCTTACAGAACCTCAGTATAATATTTGAGTCCAATAAAATTTGAAACTACGTCCTGCGAGCATGTTTATCAGTTTTTTATTTCCTCAATGTCACAGTAAATTGGTACCCAAATGAGCTCTTTTATGCCAAAGCCTAAAGCAGCGTTCGCTAAATCGCGAGAGAATGTCATAATGATATGGTTTTACTTGCTGAGCAGCGCTTGCAGTGCAATTGCGCCAGACGGCAGTACCTAGGCAGAGGGTTCAGTCTGTATGCGTCTGCGGCTGGTATTTGTGAGGATTCGTATTTGTTCAAGTACTTTCAACAGCAGTGTGATTACAATTACTAAACAAGACACCAATGCCAATATTTTTGCATATATGATTAAAATTATTCCTTTGTATTGAGTACGGTACTTTCATCTGGGTTCCTACCAATTATCCAATTTTTCAACTACATTTTTCCTGCTTAACTGAAATAGTCATTAATTTCCATAACATCTTGCTTATAAAACATTTTCTTAATTTCATTATTATGATTTTTTACATGTTTTATGCAGGGTTTTAAGTTTTGTGGATTTATTTGTTACAGTGCTATAAATGGCCAGTAATTTAATATCTGTTTAGTGTTATTATAAAATGGTAATCAATTATACGCAATAACATTAAGTATTGAAATATGTTAATATTTTGACTATATATTCTGGTATTTATTTGTTTCCTTAATGCTCAGTAAGTTCTAACTTGCACAAGAATATTTTTCTGGTTTTTTTTTTGTTTATTTGTAAATGTCAATATATATTTGTGCTAAATCATAAAGCACATTATTATATGTAAAAGTATTCATCAATGGGATTAGTATAAATTAATTATATGTAGGTAAGAATAAAGACTTTGCACTGATCAATAATAACAATTTGCATCAATAAACTTTATATAATATATTTAGTTAATTATTATCAATATATCATAAATATTGCAAATAAACAATTTATTTGGGACATTAATATTAACTACTTTAAATTAAACTATTTTATAACAGAATATATAACATTAGAACAGGTTTATTATGCAATAAAAGCAAAGCATTTTTAATTGTGTCATTTGTAATATTAAATAAAAACTCTCAAAATATTTCCACAATCAATTTAAATAAAGTAATAAATATATGCTCACGATAGATTCGTGATGAACGTGAACTGAACTGTGTTTTGTGATAATGCAATGCTAGGCAGTACCCTAAATATGTGCTTATATCACAGAGAGAAAAACCCTAAATGCCGACGTCACATGGTAGTGCGCTGATCGTGTAATTTAGTTCCGTCTTCAAATTGAATTTTATTGCTTTCAGAGAAAATGAACATTTCATCGCTGTAACATGCAGGATAGTAAATATTAATACTATTTTATGAAAAGTTAAAATTATTGTTTCATTTTAAAATGGCATTACTACACGAATAATTATATTACTGTTCTGTGAAGTGATATCTGTTGAACTTAGTATAAATGTGAAAGAACTAAAATTAGTTTTTAAAATTATTAATATAATATTTATTAACCTGACAGATTACTAAATATATGTGAAAAATAGTAATTCTTAACACGGAATTAGAAAAATATTAAGAAAAATATGCACACATTGTTAAAAATGTCAAAATGTCTGAAGCATTTGTTAATTATGTTATTTAAATATTTACATTAAAACAATTTCTCTAAATCTGAAATTCTTGCAATATATTCTACATTTACGCAAGTCTATGCAAAAACAAAGTTGACTAAATATGGTTCAATGGGCAGTACAGAAATTTCGTAAGAGAGTTACTGAATTATTATCAGTTTGCTCATTTTAGAAAATAAGTATTAGTTGCAAAAATTTTAGATAAATAGCACGATACACGTAGCTTTTGTGTAAAAATCAAGCAGGGAATAAATGAATTTTTAAAGCTTGCGCTTATAAAGAATCTAAAACAACCACAATAATCTTCTTAGTCGCTTATATTTTTTGCTACAAGGAGTACTTAGAGAAACTAAGCTTCGCGTTGTAAACATCCAAGACCTTCAGTTAATAAGTTCTTGGAATTCTAAAGCTGCGGATCTGTGCCAAGCCCCTGAAAAGCATCCGGCTTATAGTTTTAACAGACCATTAACCGCATGCGTGCAAACACTTGAAACATACGCTCCCGCAACCCGGGGCCAGTTCGTGCCCTCATCACCTTTGCCACACGTGGAAGAGTGAAGACTGATGAGTGAATCTTTACACGTACCGCAAAGAAGCTGGGCACGTCTTTGTTTGCGAAATGGGCGCGCTTCATCCAGAACATATTCATGCAATATTCCCGCTCTTCGGAAGCCCGGTTTGGGCTCATTATATATTTTACACAGATTTCCAGCTAGTTCTTTTGTAACGCAGTACTTTAACACTAAATAACACGCAAAGTGTAACAAGCTAGCGAGGCTGCATTTTTGATGTCGGCTGTAGCAAGAACTCAAAATTAGGTTGCACGAAACATGAAGTTTGTCAGATGTAATTAAACCACGTTAAGAAGTTTGCTAATATATTGCCGATGATACCAAAACCTCATTATTTGGCAGATTTTTACCGTTGGAGTGTAAAGATTATTTCAGGCATAAATTTTGTCCCACGTTTCATTTACTTTATTGACCTAGCAGTAAGCATACAAATAAACATCAATAAGCGCTTTAAGTGACACCATAGGTACAAAAATGTGTTTTATCATAAACTACTTACTTTTAAAATTATTATTCACGTAAACTATTAAATTTGATTTCAAAACTGATAAACTTACGTACAGTTTTAGCAATTCAATCTTTAATCCTACCGGAAAGAGATGTAAAAGTAAAATATTATAGGCAGAGAAAGATCTATGTGCTTAAAAAAAGAAAATATAGAATGAAGATTGTATAAAATTCATCAATTTACATTCCAAAGAGATCGTTATGAATGCACAATCATCATGAATGCTCAACATTTAACATGACTGACATGACATGATTGATTATATAGTGAAATAAAACGCATTGGGTGCCAGTCCTGGTGATGTAGTGGTAACCATACTTGCCTTCTAAACACAAGATCGTGGGTTCAAACCAGGCCAGGACCGATAGATTTTTTCGGACGTAAAAATCCTTAGGGTGGCTTCCTTCGGAAGGGAAGTAAAGCCGTGGGTCCCGTGTCGTACATTTACGGCACGAAAAAGAATCTCAAGCCTGAAAGAAGAGGCCTCTGAGCAAAATTTACCGGTCGTTTCACGCCCTGAATTGAATAGGACGCTAATAGCCCGAGATGTTAAAGAGCGTCCGTAAATAAATAAAACAAAAACAGACTGATTGAGTTTTTATCCAGGTTTTCCTAATTCCTCATAAATGTCAAATTCCGGGGAGGTACGCTAAACTTAGGCCTGGAAGACTTCCTACTTAAAAAAAAAATCGTTTTCCAATTTATCATTTCAATTCCTGTATCATCAATGTCCACCGCCTGTGGGCATTAAAATTAGCAATAAAAATAAATAAAAATAAAAAATAAACTAAAGAAAATATAATTTGATGAATATAATTTTCTTCTGCATTTTTTCCAAACACTATACCCACTATTTATAATTTAGCGAACTACTAACTTATATGTGAAATAAAATGTACAGAATGTGAGGGGATAAATACCGGAAAAAGTACAAGAAGAAGCTTTTTCTGATTTCTCATGACTTTAGATAAACGGCTTCTTGTAGGATAGAGGTTATCAAACAGTGGTTCGCGAGGCCCTCCCCAGAAGATCCATGAACCAATTAGAGTACTTTTAAGAACATATATTTTTATGCAACATAGAATGGATTACGATCTAATAAAAATTTACCATGTGTTTTAATTGAGATAAAGTGAATTAGAATAAAACTGAAGGAAGGTGTTTGATTTTTCAAATATGTAAGCCAAAAATATGGACCAAGAACAACATTCATATGCACCGTTATAGTTTACCTGACAAGAGCATGCAGGGAACTGAGTAGGCTGGAACCCGCTCCCTCTTTGAGGCAGGCAAGCCCCAGCTTTTCCCGGACTGTGATACGTTTCGTAACAAGTTAACATATATGTAAAATCATCATTTACACTCATTAATCTAAAATGCAAGCATAGAAAACATTTAGAATAACGTAAAAATCAGAATACAAAGCTCTCCTGTTAAGTACCATATATCACGGCTAGTAAGTAAACTGCAGCAGCTACCCTCTCTTCAGGAATTAACATTAAGGACTGTAAACCAGTGATGAAGTTAAAACAAAATATAGAGTGCAAATTCAGGATTTTAAACTTTGAGCTAAGTCTTAGGATTCCAGGGCAGCGGTCTATAAGGAGTGTCTGTAGTTTTGAAAAAGTTGTGAACTACTATTGTGTGGTATTACAAAACATCTGATAACCTCAGGATACTCTCTTTATCCTACTCTTGCTCTCTTGATTACATTTAAATTACTGTAAACAGCATGTTATGTGCATTAATATTGTGTTTGTTTACCTCCGTACGGTACAGCAAACCTGTAGTTGTTCGCTCAGTGCTTTCAAGTACAATTTACAATAAAAATAAACTAACCAAAATTTTAAAAAATCAAAATTAAACGCTTTTATTTATACTATAATATCAAAGGCAAATTATTAAATGCATTCTTTTTTGCTTACTACCTATTGATAACTGTTTGAATAAAAAATAAAACCTGCAACTTTATCAACACTATACACTGCATGAAATGTAAATAGAATAAAATTCACTTCCAGTATTTATAACCTCTAGAGCATTAAAATTAATTTACTAAGGCAGTATACAGATGAAAAATAAACCAATATAATTTTTATTGTGAAAAAATATTATAACATTTAAATTATAATACTTTATTGTCCACAAAGGGATACATTATAAATATTCACATTAAGAGTGTCTGAATTGAAAGATAAAATAATGATAATGCAGTTAGCTTTTTCGTTTAACTCACTGCCTAATCATTAGTTGCATTTAAAGGTTTCATACTCACAGACTGTTTAACTGAGTATTTCTAAATTATTTCTAGAGGTTATTTATTAGTACAGTTATTTCTTATAATACTATGATATAAAACATTTGATGGGTAAGAATATGGAAACACGTTTATTTGTAAATCTAGAAATAAGTAACTAATGATAGTTTTGTAAATATAGCTGGACAGGAAATCAAGGTGTGCAATTAACATTTAATTTCAAGTGTAATATTTTCAAGTAATGGTTACAGTATAAAATATAAATGCAATAGGTACTTCTAGGAAATCAAGTAATATATATTTTAAACTATGTATATTAAATGATTTATTAATATATAAGAAAAAATTAAGAATTTCGAAATGACTAAATGTTAAATAATAGGAAATTTAAAATATACTGAAATCCATAAATTGTATAAAAGTGAAATTGAATACAAAAGAGTGAGCCATATAAAATAGGTATTAATTGTTAACCTAAACAAGTTTTATGATCAACATTATCCTTATCGAAGTAAAAGAAGAATGATTAAAACATCTCACGGGAATTACAGAAATAAAAATTAGACCAAGACACATACATGAATAAAGAAATAAAAAACGAGGATAAGAGATTTAGTTGTAAAACACTAGCTCAGGTATATTAATATGTTTGTAGCCAATATGGCCTACATAAAGTTTTAACATTTAATGTGTAAAGGCCAAACTAAAAGTGATTGTCAAAAAGAAAAGAGAGAACTGTTCTTGGAAATAAAAATAGAAGGTTACTCTAAAACTTCTAAATTAAAGAGAGACACTTTTATTTTAAGAAAATGTATTTAGTCCACATTGGTTATAGTGTGTAAGTAATATTTCCTGATTTTTTCCATATTAAAAGGACAGACAAATCTCAAAATTATTAAATTTAATGTATTATATATTTTACAATAATATAAGGTATGTAATTTTTTATAAATGTTTGACAATTCAATTTACTTAATAAAAAGTATTCTAGTTTATCATGAACAACAGGTATAAAGAATGTAGGTTATATAAACGTTATATGTACACATATCAGCAATTCTGTCTTATTGACAAATATAGCAATACCACGATTCCTTCGTATTGTTGACTTCTTCTTGTCTTCTCAGTAGGTGTTGCGTCCTTACTTTGACTTAATAATTGGGTTTTGATAACATGAATATAAATCTAAGTTTGCTTGTATATATTCAGAAATAAGTTTATCTCTTAGTATGTCTTTAACAGCAGGTTCTAACATGATGGAACTTCGAATTGTTTTTCGAGGAATACCAAACTGCTTTATAGACCAATATATATTTTTATAAAAACGCTTCCAGTGTTTTCTATACTGCATTTTCAAATAAATTACCTCTTGCCTTTTCCTTTCGAGGTAATATATGCTGACATTAATAAATAAGCCTAAAATAATATTACCATTCAGTGCATAACCAATATCTGCCACATGAGGCATATAGCTCACTCTGAACATAGTAATAATTATACCAGAAAAGGAGAACATTGAATTAAGAAAGTAAAAGTGCACATAAAGCAGTAAAAATGTAATATTTTAATTACACAACAAGAAATTTATTAATTTGAACGAAATCACCAACGTGAAAAAATAAAAGCACTTTCCATTTAATAATTCACAGACAAAAAGTGCTGAGTAAAGTTTCCTTAGGTAGTTAACTATTAAAAACTGATCTTATAAATGTCTTAAAGTATTGTGAAATTTGTATCAGAACTTCTTAGATAAAATAAGCTGGCCATATTGGTACCAACACCTTTTATTGATTATGTTTTCTTGCCTATTCATTTAAATAAATATATACGAAAAACAGAGATGCTGCTGAAATTAATTTATAATGCTTCACGTAGAGTTTGCACCTTCTCAGCAGGAAAATATTTCAACATTTCAGTTGGATAAATATGTCAATATTTCAAACTTGCTTTTATTGGGTGACGCACTGGATTTGCGTAATGCGTGACGTCACAGCGAGCACACTGGTCTTCCACCTCACTGATCACATGCTACGTCATCACATCATCACGTTGTACGAGATAAATAAGTCATTTGCAGTTTGTGCATTGGCGTAAATTCTTCAACGTTTAAAATTTGAACATTTTAAATGTAATCAGTTTAGAGAAGTTTGTACTTTTGACAAATAATGGCAAAATACAAAGAAATACTAACACCAATGTTTATATCATTTAACATGCAACTGGAAGAAAGAGTTCATGACAAACACCAACTGCCACTTTCCACCAAGCGGATATTGACAAAACAACTGATTATGTTTTATTCTCACAATAATACAACATTAACCCAAAAAGGAATGACCCAAGGCACCAGCGCCTACCCAGCTTAGGTACTCAGAAAGGCTTATCCTCGAATTATCAGATAGACAGTTTTTCAGTTTTTCTCTTTAAGCTATGCAGCCCAGTCCCTTTCGGGAGAGAAAAAACCCTCGAATGCCAGAAAATGAGCCGGGTACCTCTGTGTATTAAACCATGGAAAAGAATTCATTTTCTGCTCAAGCTCCCATAAAGTACGCGTGTACTCATATGTTGTAAAATTGCAGAGTTATCAAAGCAAATATTCACAGAGCTACAATATGGGGATATGCCTGGTTTATTCAACCCGCACACACCTAGCGGCTATTCACAATCACATGCACCTCTATTCCAAAGGTAGATGCTGGAAACAGGATATCGATCCTCAAAGCCCTTTGACAAGCATCTCTGTATCTGTTGCAGACAAGAGTTGTCTTCTGCTTCTCTAAGGGATAGCTGCAGTAACTTTCTGCACAGTTTGAATCTGTGCACATTTTACCAGAATGTGTAGCCTTAAGCCCTATAGAAAAAACAATGTAATTCATTGCAATGATGGATGTTACCGTAAAAATTAAACTTAAGTAGCAAAAATATATATGCTAAAGTCACAGTTTTCTTATATATTTAAAGTATTTAAAATTTTTCTTTGCCGCTTTTTAATGAAAATCAAATGTTTACCCAATGTTTGTGTAATTCACACTCTGTATTTCGTTCAGCTATAATTTCAGAATTAATACATATAAATGCACATTACCATTAAGTTAATTAATAATAAAATATTTTTCAATGAAAGTAAAAGTTAAAAATATTTATTTGTGATCTAGGTGCTCATGAAAATAAATATTACACATAGAAAAATTCGAAAAAAAATTAATACACCGAGCCTAACAGGTTCTTCCTCAGCTCAAAGAAGGAAGTAGAGAAAGTAATTGAGATATGGCTCACAAAGCTTCTGAAATAATTTGCATATCGAAGGAACAAAACGGCAAAATAATTACAAAGATTAAAAACGCACCCTAAATCGAGAAGACAAGAACTATAAACATACACTTAGACTGGGAGGAGTGCTTTATGGAAAACTATAACTACAAACTTTCTTTTAAGGATACTTCCAGAAGCTACAGAGTAGGAGCATTGATGAGAGCCACTGAGCAACATTCATCAAAAGAGACATGTGATAGCACGTGCTGTGCAACCGGTAAAGGAGATTTAGGTTTTAAAGTGATTATTCTCTCTTAGGGAGACAACTGTGGAAGTCAAGCCAGTGTAAAACGCTTGACATAATTTACAATAAAGCATATAGATAACGCCCTTTGAAGCACAGTTGGCAAAAGAAAAATCTTGGTTGAGATTTGGCCTTCTATATGAAGAAATTGGAAAAATAACGGAACATTTAACTCGATGGTAAGGATATGAGCCCGGTGCAAGATGCGGTACTTGAGACTATTTTAAGTTAGGACGAAAAATGCTGCGAATAGTCGGAATTGATCTGAAACTTAAACGTGGCATTCTTTGGGAAACAGTGAAATGTGGCAGAATGCTGCAAAAGGATCTGATAGCAATCCAAGGCCGGAAGTGCTCTATGCCTGAAAATAAGCAATAATACAATTTAACATTTCAATATTTTCTTGTAATCTCACTTCCTTGGAAATAAAATTCATTTGTGAAGGAACAAGTCGTTTATTTCAGTGTTCAGGAATAACCATCTTCAATTACGTTGGAAATATCGGTGACTACGAATTGACAGAGAAACAGAAGTAGATCTCTTACTGTGTTTAGAATGAAAACTGTTAAAGTAAAGATAATATATGCTTAGGTAGCGAGTTGATTTAATGTGCACTAAAGCCAAGAATTGTTTAATGGCTAATGTAATAACCAAGTTTAAAACGTAATTGAAGTGCGAAGAACAGTACGAGATAGAAGGGAATTTGGCCGAAAAGTTAAGAGTTGAATCGTTGAATAAAATTACTGAGGGAATACCTACCGTGATTCTGAATGAAAAAAATATAATTAATAAATCTCAACCAAAGTATAGGAACATTGGTAACTGATTATAAAAAGTCTTCCTCTAACCAGTTACGAACAAATTTACATAATCCTTGTGACCTCTGACCTGCAAAATAAACAGTTATTGTGAACTTTAAGGCTAGCTAAGTGACAAACGAAGTCATTTTAGGATAATGTGGAGAATGATAGATGTCTAAAAGAGAGTTAGTGCAGTGATGTCTTCTTGGTACGGCATATTCATGTATAATGAAGTAACATTAATATTGGCTAGCAAATCATTAACAAAAGAGACATGCACCATTCTTGATACTTTCCAGAAAATAGTACAGTAATGAATGACTCTGGACATAACAATAAACTTAATTAAGTAATCAATAAGTGCTGAGATTATTTCGATAGGAGAACCATAACTGGCGATTACTGGGTGGCCACGGTTACCCTCTTTGTGAAAGTAAAAAAGGTGGCCGTTTTATTAGTTTTTATTTATGAATGATTATCTAATCACCCCGTTGAGGCACCAATTCAGTTCCGGTTTTCGTTAGTGGCAAGCAAGCACATGTTGGGAAACCATTTTGGGGTGGATTAAAAATGGGGAGTAGGGGGGTGCGGAGGTCTTGGACGATGCAATGGATTAAGATCATCCCTAGAATTTCGCAGCATTTTTCAACATAATTTAAAAACTTCTCAAGAACTCCAACTTCCACCTCGCTCAATTCCTTGCCATCAAGTTAATTGTTTCATTATTAATTGTATTGTCGCTTTATATTTCTTTTATTCTTTGTCAGTTTGTTTTCCGTTTGTTCGTTCGATATACAGGTGTGATTGTTTGTTTTCTGTAGCTTATTGCCCTAACAACTACACTATTATGTTTCGTTAAATTGGCAATAGCTGCCGCCTTAGTCAGCCAGCTTTCAGTTGCTTTCTTTACTTGCTTCTTTGTGCTGATGAAGAGTCTAATAAGAGGCCCGAAATGTTGAATATCTGCATAACTCTCTATCTTTACATATATGCTTATTTAAGTTGCATTAATAATCATAATCAGATAAAATGGAACGTTTTTCTGTTATAATAAATTTTTAGTAATTTACTGGGTATTCTGTGTATCTAAATGAGATTCGTTTCGATAAATGTTCATTCATTTACGAACGCTAAATACTAGTGACATAAGACGATCTGAAACTGTCTGGGATTAAATGAATTTGAACAATAATTTACAAACTTTGTTCAGATCTTCCTTACAAACAGACACAAAGCTACTAAAACCTAGTACTATTTTTCTTATTAATAGACAAATCAGGTATGCAACAATTTGTGAAGGTGTTTTGGGATAACTATCCATGTAAATGTTTGATGACATTAATGGTGTTATTACATTTATTTCAAGATACTTTCTATTTATTTTGAACTTAGTCATATATACTGATAGTTTTTGTGATCTATGGTAATAAATTCAAACAGTTTTCGATTTATTGCCGCAGTAGACTCGAGCGCAAGTTATCGCTCTACGTCAGTTTGCACTACAGTAAAGCTGGTGCTAAGTACGATAATGTTCATTTTATTCAACTTTTTTCTAGCAGGCTTTCTAGATACCGTCCACAGTTCGAGTTCTTTTGCTTTCAGGAGTATTTTCAACCACTCAAATGCACAGAAATTAATTTGCTATGCATCAGCTGAATTAAAAGATATGTCCCGTTTTTCTCTCTATATCCTCAAAAAATAGTACGTTTAAGCATACGTAAGAATTTGCGGGGGTTTATGAAAGGATGGTTATATTTAATTGTCAGCCCCACGGTGGAAAGCCAAATTTGAGGAGGATTGTTGAAAGTTTTGGATTAATTGATTTAGATGTGAATTGGAGTGGATCTGACGTTTATTGTTGATGTGGTATGTCACTGTTACGAAAGAAATCCGCGTTGAACCCTCCTGCTGCCGCGATCGTTTCAGAGATGCTGAAATTACTATAATGTTTTTCTGGAAAGTTACCAGGGGAAGAAGAAGATGCGGATTAAGGCTTTACAAATGACAAAACTGTTCACACTTCATTGTTCATTTTATTATTCTTTTTCTTTTAGCAACCCTAAAGGTTGCTAAGGAGATGGGAGAGTTTTAAATATTTCCTGACGCTGTACTCACAAATTCTCTAGTCGTTCGCAACGCATACACAAAATTACCCTATTAATATCTTCTAAGAAAATTGAGCTTTACTATTCCACTTCACAAGTTATGTTTCTCACTATCTAATTGAACTGCCCTATCTCACTTCCCAAGCGTACTGTATTCTCTCGTCTCTCAAAGCGAACTCAGTGTTAAAAGCCTTCAAAATGCTTTTAATGTACTTTCTACGCGTCTTCTACGATAATTCAAATTTTTGAGCATTGCTTACTCGTCACCAAATTTCCTGCTTGATTGGCTTGATCTCTTGCGGCTAGAAGTTTCTCGAAGAGACATTTTGAAATACAAGAACTCATTGGCTAGACTTATTTCATTGTATGTTAGCTAGAGACGTTTTAAGGGAGCGAGAAATTATCTTTTTAAGGGACGGTTGCCCAAGGTGAAAGCTATTCACCACAGTCTTTTTCAAGGATCTATTTTATGAAGATGAAAAGAAAGGTTACCTAGCTATTGAATAAATGACCTTGATCATGGCAACAAGAAGTCGCTTGCGTTAAGTGAAAGTTTTCACTTTTGCAGCAAAGATTTCTGATTCGTGAACAATCTATATCATTGTATATAAATATATCATAAAATATTAATTTATGGAAATTAATTAAATAGGATTAAATGTTGATCTTAGTTAATTACTTATACGGGATGAAATCTGAATGTCCCGTTGCAGCTTGAAGCCATATTCTGAAGCAGCTAGAGCTCTATTTTAGGTTATAATCCAGATTCATAATGATGTTCCCAGTTTTAAGTGAAATCTCCAGTTTCAAGGAAATTATTTTCTGTGTTGCTGGATTTGAGCCAGAGACAAGGGCCTTAACTTTCCGAATTATCTCGGAGAGGGCTGGTGACTCTGATCATGGATATGCCTTTTTCTTACCGCCTGAAATTCTCCTTGTTCTTGTTCTCTAGAACAAGTCCTACGCTGCCCATATCTTTTTTTGTTAAGTAGACGTGATAACCTCCTTAGAGATGGTGAAACTATACCATTATTTGATTATCTGGAAATAATACCTTTTTGCGTCTGAAAGGGCGGTAATTTATCTTTTCAGAATGGTTCTCTTTTTGGCCCCTTTTTAAGTGACAGACGTGAGAGTACACTGCAATACAACTGCTACATATTGCTCACTTTGTTGAAGTTACATTAGCTTCCTTAGGTTTAAGTGCGACGCTTTCAGGAATTTCTAAACTTGTTACCATAGATCGCAAACAACCTTCCCTGTTGTTGTAAATCTACCATGTCGTTATAAATTTGTAAAGTTGTCGTCAGCACTCCAATTTATAAAAATTAAAAAAGGAAAAAAGTATAGGAGTATAGTAGGCTTTAGGGTGTAAAATGAAATATATATTTCATGTTACTCTAAAGTTTGGTGCTGTACTGCTTTTGTGTCTGGAACAGTGGCTAAAATAATTGATTCTAGATGCTTTATATCGTCAAAATTTAATCTATTTAATTCATGTTTTTGACATGCTCTTATAATTCCAAAACTAGTGCCACCTTAAAAATCAAGTGTACTAATTATTTTGCCAATATAGTGTTTTTACTAACACCTTATAAAGTATATTGGAATGCTTAAAAAGTGTAGGAAAAATTTAAACAAATAATTAAATTGGCTAAATGATTTTAAGTTTTTTCTACTGGTTATTAATATGGCGAGTTATATTTCAGTGCTAAACACCATGCTAATTTGCAATCATAAATTATAAATCCATATTTTCTATTTAACAATGTAATATGCTTATATTTTCTACAAAAGAATGTCTCTTAATTTTATGAAGTCAATTATTGCTATTAGAGGATATTTGTGATCAGATTCTTTGATAATAAATGCTTTCATTTCACCGATTGAAAATATGTTGGATATATATTTCTTTTTTTCCTTTATGGTTTAAGTTTTAATAGAACTGCAATTTTCTGTAATTAGATATATGAATTCCAGATTTAATATTTAGTGTCGGCTTTAATCTCGAATACTTTGTCTATGAAGTAGTAGACATTATCTTTGAAATTTGCTTAAGTAAACTATCAATGTATTTATTAATATTGTATTACATTTTTGTTCTTTTCTATCCCATGAATTGTTCATACGATTTTTCATAAATTATTACTCACATTCATAGCTTCCTCCAGTATTTCAGGACGTGTTGAACTTATTTTCGCATGAGTGATAATGAATATCGGAAAATTTTAAATCAAACATTTATTGAAAAACCACAAACTCGGAGAAACGAAATTGTGTTTTCATTTGTTTCGGCGGTTACGGGGGGTAAACATACATCATCGCTTAAAGTGTTTTGTTAATATTTCAGACGGCATTCATAGTTCCATATCGATAATACCACTAAAATCTAACGTTTCTATACAAATACACATTTTCACATACAACTTATGTAAATTTTCGTATGCAAATATCATAAAATATCTATTGTATTATTATTAATTTCTTAACGCGTGCCAATAGTTACCATTACATAATATCTCATATACAATGCAAGAAAATCCACATAGTTGATAATTTTCTCGCGTAACGGTGTTTTATATGAAACATTACTATTAAAAGATTAATTCTTATCTTTAAGATCAAAATCTTTTTTACTGGCGTAAAAATTAATGCTATGAGCAGAATTTCTTAGCTAAATTTACGCAGTTATGGAACGAGATGCGAAAACGTATGTCCTTTATTAAAACCTGGATTAAATAATTAATTAAAATGCAGACATGCACAAGGAACGGATTCATCTTTAACAGCTCGTCGGTAAATTAGAGAAGCTGAATATTCATGAGCGGTTCGCCTGATGCATTTAAAGTAGTCGGATTTATAGAGGAATGAACTTAAATAGCTTTATTAAACTAGGATAATTGAAAATAAGGTAAGAATACGAAGGTATAACTTAAATGAAATTCTATGATATGTGTCAAATATAGGAAACTGATTTAACATAAATTAGAGAGTAACTACAGCATGGGAAAGTAAAACTAAAGTCTATTTCTAATTATTAATACATATTAATGCTTATATTTAAATAGGATTATGTACTTAATACTCTTAACATGTTTTTTTGATTTTTAAAAACATAAAAATATTCTATCGCTATAAACTAGAAACAAAGTGAAATAAATTTTAAAACCACATTTGGAAAATTTTCTCGTTCATTTTACTAAATAGGTATACATTTTATTTATTATTTTCTTACATAGTTCACTTTCCTAAAATAGCAGAATTTTGTTTTAATCAAAGAACAATGTAGAGATATAAAACGTGTCATATGAAAAATACCTGCTTAATTGCGGCATTATCGAATAAGTTTAAGGCGAAACTGAGACGTTTAGAAAATGTTTGAAGTTAATAACAGTTAAAATTAAAATAAAAATGACCATATTATAAAATGTTTCACATTATCGATTAATGTGACACATCAAAGAACTCTGTTACTTTGATTTAATGTGAAAAAGCATTAATTTGAGTTATTCTTAATTTTATGATACATAACTACGGGGGCTGTTCAATAAACGATATATTTACAGGCATAATTTTTCGTGCTAAAATGCAATTCTACAATATTTTGTTAACTTCATGCGCAATGTATACGTGGTAATGGTTTCATGGTTTATACTTGCGTTTCACATCTGTGAGAGGTGTGCAAGTCGACACATGTTCAGTTCCGATTACAGCAAAATGGAGGTAACACACAACGTATAAAATAATGCTCTGAAATTCTGCTTTAGTCTCAGCAAAGTTACAGTTGAGGTCTGTGCAATTTTACAGAGGCCTATGGAGAACTTGTTCTTCCCTATACCATAGCAGCTCGAAAATACTTTAAAATTATAAAGATGGGGGACACAGCGCTTCAATTTGTGCTCCAATGGAAGAAATCTTTTACGCCGCTACTATCTTTATAAGGATGGGATGTTATAAGAAACAGTTTTAAAATTTTGTGAAAAGTTCACCGAGTGCTACCCAAGTGTTGTAACCGCATATTTGTGCACGAGACGTGATTGAGCAGGTGGATTCCAATTCGACTATTAGTAGAAGACGTGACAGGAAGATGCGAAGCTTATTTCAAAGCTAATGATGCTGATGAAACTGGACTAAATCATTTCGACTTTGAGAGCAAACAAGAGAGCTGTGAGTTTAAATCTCTATTATTACATACACACACAAAGCAAATAAAAGTAGTTTCTTATGCTAGGAAAATTACGGTCATCCCCTTTTTCGATATTCAAGGATTGATTTGCTACCATGATGTACACACACTGTAACAGGAAACATGGTATGTAAACTCTGCAAGACCACAATTCGATGTAACATGCTGGATTCTGCACCATAACAATGCACGCTATACATCGCAAATGTTGTTACTCAATATCTTATTAAAAAAGTGTGAAGTGTGTCCCTTACGTTTCCTATAGTTCATATCTACACTCATGTGACCAAATTATTGAAGAAACACCTTCGTGGGAGGCATTTTCCAACATTAAAAGCATGGTTGAAGGCGAGGAGGGGGCGACTCTGAAGGACCTGTGAAAAATGGTTTCCAGTATTTCTTTGAAAACTGGCAGAAATTCTGAGACAGGTACATTGCGTCCCATGGGAACTACTTTGAGAAATATCATTAAAATTATGAGATTGAGTGTGTTGTGAAATATATTATGACCATACTTTACAACGATTTTTAAAACAAAATTAAAAATCCTTATAATAAAACCCTAAGAAATCTAAAATTAAAAATATCAGTAAAAAATAAGAATCAAGTTATATCAAATCCTTACCTCAAGTTCACCGCTTCGGCCCCTGTAGAATTTTATGGCAGCTATTTATATATCAAATTAATTTTAATTGGTAAATACACTTATACTATGATTTTATTTTATACTCTTTCAAATAGTTATTATATATTATAGACGAAAGTTTTCAACCATAAAATATGACTGTGATTTCGTATTTCTCCGCTCTAAAACAACTTCTTGTGTTTTCAAATCAGCAATTATGGTTTAAGATAAAATGCACTTGATGGACTTTCCAAACTAAAATAGAAAAGTTCAGGTTACAATGTTACCGCATTGTAATGTACAGAAAATTTAATTTAAATTCTGTAAGTTAACAATTGAGCTCACATTGTGCTAAAACCCATAGGTTCATGATTGCATTAAGCCAGTACCTCATTAAAGTTGTCTTGTATGTGCCATTTGTGCACACAGCAAGTCATTCTTATTCACTGAATTAGCCAGAAAAACACGCTGTAAGTCAAGAGTTTCCATTTGTTGACTTTTAGTGCAGCTGTCATATCACCGTCTCTTTGCTGAAAGTTATTTCAAGGAGTGGCTTCAAGAGGCTCTCAACATCTTACTGAAGAGAGCCACTAAAGGAAAGAAAAAAGTTATGAACATTTAATGTGCTTAACAATGTTTGTCTCATGTGTCGAGTTGAGCTCAAGAACCAGTTTTTCCATAGCTCATCCTTGAAAGTCTTAAAGCTTAAGTTTTCCTGTTGCATCTTATTTTTAGAGGTTCTTCTTTGGAAGTAATTTTTCCATTATTTCTATACCTCGTACTGTAAGTTGGTGTTGGGGATCTGATGCGCTATTATAAATAATTTGTACTTTATATGTACAGTCTTTAGTACATTTGTTACAACGAAACTGGAAAACAAAACAATCCACAACTTCAGGAGGAAATATTGACCATATACAACATATTCTTAAAACATAAAAGGTATTAAACCAAATCCTTAATATATGTTTTAATATAGTAGGGTTCTTTGGGGATACATGCCCATGAAATGACCCAATTGATAAAGCGGCATGACTACTATTCTTGTAAAGATCTGTGGGATATTCTCACCTAGATATAATGCATAATTAATATTTGATAATTTCGATAATTAACGTTTTATGTTTGAAGAAGAGAGTGGTCGTGCAAATCAAGTTGGATGAAGTTGTGGGCAACTCAGCATTGGCTTTGGAGACATTTGTGGATAAAGAGTTCAAACGAAGCCATACGTGGAGGACCGTTTGGATTGATTGGTGACTGTGGACGAAACTTAGATCCAGCTACACCATCTGAGTTGAAATGGTAATAAAACTAAAGTACAAAGACTGGCGAACGTTTGAAACTGTACTTCTGATAGTCAATTTAAAAAAAAAGGATAAAGGGGCATAAGTTCTTCAAAGGAAATAATTAAAAAATCAGTAAGAATTATATAATGTATGTATGCAGGAAGCGTCGTAAAAATGAGCATAGGTTACAAAAAAAGTTCACGAGGACTAAGACAAGAATGGGCTTTGTCACTAGCATCATTTAAAATATACAATAATGGGTTTTTAAGAAAATGGTACACACAACTGAGAATAATAGAGTCCCTGAGCATACAGGGGCTCTACCTATAAATAAATTGATGTTTGCAGATGATTGGGTGTTTTTAGCGATTATGAAGAAAATTCACCAAGAACAAATGTATAAATTATCAAGTTCTATGAAGTAACTTTAAAAGTTACAACCTTTACGGGCTAAAATGATCATTGATGGTACTGTTTTATACTATCTCTCAATTTTGTCTATTTGGATTGTCAATTTCATGCGACAGAATAAACAATCTAGAAATTGAATTCTGTAAATTTCTACAACTATTAAAAGCTATAAATCAAATAGCTGAATGAAAAGAAGGAGAAATTAAAAAATATTTTTTAATTTTCCGACTTATTTGTGGTTTCTAAAAATGAGCAACAAAAATGAAGAAGAAGGGGAGGAGGAGGAGGAGGAGGAGGAGGAGGAGAAGGCTGAAGCAGTAGACATTTCACTATTGGGATCATTGGCAGAGTATAACACAAAATAAATTAAGATATTTGTCTATAATTATAAATACAAATGTCTACTAAATACATATATAAAACAATGGTACGAATACCTACAAAGCATGTTTCTGATCGGATGGATACCTTTGAAAAATTTTAATTATCAACCTATTGGTAGAAGTAGCATATTTTGCTCTTTTCATCCATAAAAAGGATGAAAAGAGCAACTTAAATATTTTTGAAGAAGAAATAGGTCGTTTTGGTCTAATCCTGAAAGTATGTTGTAATCTTCTACGACATCCAATAATAAGATCGCAGCAATATGGAGTTTAACTAACTGAAAGAATAACTACGTAGTTAATGTCACACACCCTGACTAGGAAGATGAGAGAAAATGTTAATTTAGATACCTGAATGCTCTAAATAGCAATACAAATTTATTAAATTATCACAGTTTAGCAAAGACAGTTACAATTAGTGCATATCTGATATAATTGTCTGTGCTCAACGTATTTTACCGCTTGTATGACGTTCTGTAGTGACCGAGGATTTAAAAATTCAGTTTCGACGTCTTTTAATAAGTTTTTAATTTGTTCTGCCTGAGGTATATCAGGACCCAACTGGTTACACAAGGATAAAAATCATAAACATAGTCCAAAACTTTTCCACGGTTTGACCTAATCCACTGGTGAAGCCTGATTGATAGAAATTTTCCTGATGCGCCAATAGAAAACCGGAAAGAAAATCTCACTTGCCTGGGAAGATGAAAGGAAAGATTAAATTAGACACCCCACTAAACCATAATAAATATTTCATTGTCATAGGCTACTACAGAGAGCTACAATTATTTCATGCTTGATATAAATGTCTTTCACATGTCCTTGAAATATTTCCTGCGAGAGGAAGAAGGGAATGCGATCTAACTTGCTTGTAAGTCTGCCTCGAACTGAACTGTTCTTCCACATTACCCACAATCATATTGGTGGGAAAACCCCACTAACAATCGGGTTAAAGTGTAAGACCCGTTTGTAAGAGCCACAGTAACATGAAGATGATAAAACAATTACAGGCGTCTGTTTTGCAGCATTGCTACACGATTTGCAAGACGAATTGAAGAAAAAACACAAATTCAGTATCAAATTGATTCCTCATCACCCTATGCTACGGACTTAGCCCAAAGCCAACCCTTTCTGTTCCCAGACTTAAAATTTGACCAGCTGAAAAGGATTTTTTTTCGGGGAAGATGTCATTAATGATTATTTTGCAGAATTTGACAAAACCTATTTTTCTGCTAAGGTGTAAGCATTCAAAATTTGCTGAAATAAAATTTTAACGCCCGATTAACTGTGCTCGCGAATAAAATATTAAAAAAAAAAGAATAGTTATAACAGTTTGTTGTCATTTATTATAAATCTTCTTCTAAGAATTTACGAAACTAATAGGCTGTCATTAATGAAAGAAACAAGCAAGAAGGTGAGACAGGAGCGGAACGAAAAAAGGAGACATGAAACAATTAGATTACGAAAAACGGCAGCTAAAATGGATTACATGTGTAGCTCAGGGAAGAAAAGCGTTTTCCATCAATAATCACAAGAAAGTGGCTGCAGTTGTAGGGCAAACGTACCAGCAAAGAAAAGGAAAACAGAAAGAACTCGAAAACCGAGAAAGGAAAGACCAGGAGAGGAAGGCAAAAATGGAGCTTAAAATGTGATTGCTGTTTCGTCAGTTTCATTACCTTGAACTACGCCTTCTTCTTTGTGTCTCCAATCTCTCGGCTTCTCTACTTCTTCGTAATAGAATGAAAAAAATAAAAAAACGGATTTTCATTTTCTTTTCCTTGTTCTTTTAGTCGCGAATGGATTTTGGTTCTTATATCACTGGCTTGCGTTTAAAATGTTCTACATGCAGTTAAGTAAATCAACTTTGCGGTAAACCGGGAATATCACGCTCAGGTTTCTCTTCAGTAAGCATTATTTTACTTCGTAAAGTTATTTTGTTAAAAAAGATAACATTTAGGATACACTACACAATTAAAATCATGAAAACATGAACATTTTAATTGCTATTTTTACGGACTTATGCTTTATTATGCTTTTTTTCTTTATACGTTTTCCCCTCTTCTTTTACTTCTCAAATTATATATTGCTTAATTCCGTTTCTAACGGTGATTTTTCGGTGTCCGAAATAGTTTCCTGCTACGGCAGTTGCCGGTCAATGCATAGTTTACATCCTGACCATTGATAACCAGGCGTACATTGAAAATAACCCCCTTGTCTATGTTTCCTCTATAGCATAAATATAGGAGTTATTCAACTCATGTTAGATAACTGTTAGTCTGGTGTTTTAACACTACGTTCCTCCTTCTCATGGAGCACATTTCTGTAGCAAAGAATCTTTTTCCTTAAAATTGTACTATATTTAAAACGACAAATTATGTCGAAGAGTATCTAGTTTTTGAAAAGCAAACAAATGTATTTATAATATATATGAGTATATTCTATTTCTACCACAAGGATTAGGTGATCGGATCTGTTCCGACTTCAATAAAGTTGAATGTGTGTGTGTGTGTGTGTACAGCAGTCTTTTATGAAGCGATTTAGTCGCGGTGTATCGTTCATTGACTATTGGTCGCTTTGGTGTTGTTGCCTACGGTCCGTGACAATATCTCAGGGGTATTGCATGTTAATAGTATGATGCGCTATTTTGTGACTCGTGCCCAACAGGACTGCAAGAGGACATCAACTGTGCTAATAATCACGCAATGAGTAGATCTGAATATGTATATTAATTTATTATTCGCAATATCTTTCGCGTCCTCTGGTGTTCTGCGTGCGATAGAACTTAGCTCCGTCAAATATAAATTTTGCTGCTCCGAATTCCAAGAAGATGAACTGAATCTTATTATATAACTATGTGAAATTGCTCCTATGAACTTCACTTACCAGATCTGATCTGATTTGATCCTCTGAATTTCTGATATATCAATTGAGTTGCAGGAGTCCTTGCAGAATATATTACCTCAAGATTAGTACTGCAGCATGTAGAACTTACAAGAGTTGCCGAAAGGCGTATGTGAATTGAAATGAATAACTAATGCCCCAGCGGAGCAAACGCCTTCTTATATATTGGATTCAAATTAACGATATTTGGCTTCATTAAGTCTACCGGGTCAGAATAAGCACGAGCATTTTTTGATCCTTGCTTTAAAATTTCAACATATGCATTTTTTATTGGCAGGTTCAAATTCACCTGCCAAGGCATGCCATCCGCTCTATTTGAAAGTTTAAAACCTTTATTTACATTGGTACGTACCAACAGCTGGTAAGCTTTACGTATTTAAAAGGCCTTGACTTTATTAACTCTCGCCATCTTTTAAGAAGTGGCATAAAACTGGTCCGTTTGGGTTCATTCTTCCTTTGAATAGGGATTTATGGCTCCTTGGCTTTTCGAGCCCCCGTAAACAGCTCTTTTGTCGACATACATTTCACATATTGAAGTTAAACCTTATGAGGCAAATGTATACATAATAGTTAAACTGCTAATTACAATGCACAAAATATATTGATTAGATTTGCAAAATACATATTATATAAAGTCAATACACAATTACTTTTGGCCTGCGTCCTGCTAACGAGTGCAAGTTATGTGATTCTCTGAACACCTTACTTGCATTCGAAACAGTTTTCCCTATAAACAGTGTCTCTAATTTGCTCCTTCTGATTCACTAAACATGCTGAAGCATGTTATGCAGGCAAACTTAATACTGGGAAAACATTCAGCCCCATGCTTCTATATTCAGACATTTCTAACCCTTTCCATTTCTTGCTAATTTGTCAATACAAGAGGATTTGAAATCCTGAAGTGGTATTTTAAAGGAGATGTCAAGAATATCATATCTTTTAACAATCCAAGTAAAGGCATTAAATATCGAAAAACCAGTAACTACTAGTCGAAACTAGCACTATTGAAAAATTAGCTTCAATTTATGAATTCAATAAATGTTAATATAAATGATCAAATACTATTTGCGGTGATATAATGAAAAAAACTTACAACGGGTGTATATATATAAATTTAGATAAGAAAATCAGTTTAAACTTATTTAATAAAAACATCGCATAAATACCGATAATTGTGTACTCTTCGTGATCTGTGCTTATATACCGAGTGGCCAAGGTCGTTAAGGCACGGTTATGTGAGCGGGAGGTATGGGGTTTGATTCCCGCAAGGACTGTTCTCCCTGATTGAGCTTTTTCAGGTTTTCCCAGTCCTCGTAAATGGCAAAAGACGGGGAAATACCCTAAACTTAGGCCTGAAACACTTTATTTCTATAAAAAACAATCCTTTCCAAACAGACAATTATATTTGATGAATCACCAGCGTCTATTTTCTGTGGTTCCTCAAGTATAAAAACGGCGTTAAAACGATTACAAACGCCTGGCGTTGCATTAACAGGTATATGAGAAAATAAAGGAAAGCCTTTGGTAATTTCATAGCAAAGTCTCTCCTATTTTTTCTTTCCGACCCTAGGTTTGCATTATATTAAAATTCCTGGGCAAAAATTCCAAGTTATTCTTAGATTCAGGAAAAACAGGTCCTGTCATCCCCTAAACGATAAACGGTTATGAAGTCAGGAAGACATGGGACTTTAGAACGAATGAAATTATTGATTACGTTAGATATGTTTTCAACTTTTGAGCTATAGGACGCACACACCCATTACTGCATATATTCATTATAAATTTTAAACAAGTAGCTGTCACACAAAAATATAAATATTTTATAAATGTATGAGCTGTGAAAAATATGTATGAAGAATTTTTGAGTAAAGAGTAGTGAAAAATATGTACTTCAAGAATAGGAACAAATGGTCTCGTAAGCTTAGTTATGGTGGTGCAGGTATTAAATCTCAAGTTACAATGTGTTTATGAATGGTCAAGAGGATTGCAGAAAATAAAATAGCTTATCTTAAAGATATAATGTATTCCCTCGAATGCAGACCATTATTTTAGTAGAGCAATTAATTGAGGCTTGATTACTGTAATAGAAACTTACCGGATAGCTGAGTAACAATGCCTAATGGTCATATCGTAATTCAGTCTGCTTAAGACTGCCAATGATATTATTTACATTTGCCTCTGAACACACATCACATTGCAACGTAGATTCATCGTTGATATATATCGAAGTCTGTACCTTCATATTAAAGCGCCTAAGACGATTCAATCCCAAGTTCAAAATACTTAGTGCCATCCTTTTTCTACTCTTGTTTATTTATTTTTTTGTACATAATTTTCCGTTACAGTTTTGTTCTTGCTTCACTTTACACACCAATTACATATTTCTTAAATACAAAGTTAAAATCTAAATCAGAGCAGTATTCATCTCTTTCCTACATAGATTTTGGGTTAATAAAAATAGTGTCTGGTTTTAAATGTATTGATTAGTTTTCTCACTAAGTACTAGGTTATGCATGAATTAAATTTCCTGCAGACTTATACTTAAGCATTGTTAAATACAATTATTTGCATTAAGTATTGTAGAAAGTGTAGTGGATTAAAGTAAATATTCACTTAATAAACAAATGTATATATAATTGCACTGGAGGTAGTTGTAGTTGATGAAACATGAAATTAACAGATAACATAAGAAATAAAATGTTATTACAACTGTATAGAAGACAATCTTAATAGCAAAATAAGAGAAGTTACCAAAGAATATATACACTTATTTAAAAGAATCAGCAGACATCAACAAGTAATAATATCCAGTACTGGATTGAAAAATTAACTCTGGATCACCTTTTTTCCATACAAAAAGCTCCTTTGTGTGAGAACTGCAATACATTAATCACAATAAGACACATAACGGAATGCCAAAAATATTCATCAAGTGTCATCAGCTATTCAATCAGAATTATGTGATCCCGGCAGATTCATGTCGCTTCTAGATTTCACTTAGGATTGTGAACTGAACTAGTTAATATAACAGTTTTCTTTTGTCACCGATTTTGTATTATAATGACGTCGCTGTAAGACCACAGAAGTTGGGCGACATTAAAATTGTGCAATAAAATTGCTATAGCCTATTCTAAACTACTAACTTTACATCACGCTTTGTAGACGGTCAATTTTCAAACATAGTTTTCATTAATGGCTCCCCACAGCGTGTATTGGAGTGTGCCCGCATTTATCCTGTGTGCATTGCTCTTTGCTGTTTATTGTAATTCATTACACAAGCATGTGTAGAGATAGAACACGTTATTTTGGTGTGGAGCTGTTACCCCTCATCCGTTTCCAAGGGTGTTTGTTTTAGCGCAAATGCTTTCGGCCCTTCACTGGAGCTTTAATCGCTGTCGCGTGCGGTTAAGTGACTTCGAAGCTCTCTACCCGATTTCTGTTCTTCTCTATGCGTGCAGAACACATTTGCATGTAAGTCTGCAAAACTTACTTAGCTCTGAAGGATTTTTTAAAGAATTAAATTCCCAGCTAAGACTTTTGTAAATTTTAAGTGGTAGAATTGAGATAAATGACGAAATAGCGTTTTAACAAAGTATAAAATTAAGTTCTACACTAAAGTATGCAATCTCTTTTGAGCATGCTACCATAATTTTATAAAAGGAATACATTCTGATAACCTTCTTTTGGTGCGAAGAGCACCGAAGCAACTACGCTCCTGTGCCTTAAAAAGTTTTATAGCAACTGGAAGTGAGACCGGATGGCTTTATGCATGTGCGCATTCCATTCTGGGCCAGCTTTATAGTTTCGATCTTAATAAAGACGCATGTATATACCGGAACACAAGTAATTACACCATATTTCATTCCTATGAGTTTATTCTAAGTATTTATGTGCTTTAAAACTTCCCCACCCTGAATTTCTAAACTGAGGTGATATAGAATATGGTATTAAATTGTATTCTTCTATGGACGTTAGATAATAGACTAAAGTCATATCAAATATTGCTGAAATTTACATTCAAAAATGCATTTACGCTTAATGATGAAGGTGAAGATGCGAGTGGAATGATGATGGAAGAAAACTCGGAGAAAATCTGTCCAGGCGCAGCTTCGTCCGCTACAAATCCCACTTAAGGCCGCTGGAATCATACGCGACAGCCTCGCGAGCATACTAACCAACTCTCGGCCACGGAAACGCCAGTATTATTAAATGAAAATATTTAAATTATTTTTATTTTTTATTTCAAGAATAGGATGAAAATCTACTGTGAGTTCTATGTAAACTTGCACTTATAATGTGTAATCGTTTTTATATACATAATTATATTTTTCAGTCTAAATAATGCAATGCTTTGGTGACTGATAATAAATATGCGATGCCAAAACGATGTATTCCTTACTTATGCTTCCATTTTTATTTTTATTTATTTATTTTTGTTTTGTTTTTGTGTAGATTACTAAACTTATGTATTTTCTATCAGCTTCTACTTGTAATCAATATAGCACGTTAATGAAAAACGCTAAAATATTTTAAATTTATATAAGTGGTTCCTAAGCAAAGAACAAGATTCCGTAGTTTCAAACATACATTAGGGCATAAAATCTCCAAATAAAGTACACACCTATGTTTTTTGCCGAGTTTCTTTTGAAATTATACCAAACAATGGTTATCATAAAAATTAATCCTTCATAAAGGGAGTTACATTTGCTTCTACATCCTTTACAGGCATGGTACGAAATTCTTATTTTATTTTCATTATTGAATTGGCTTTTACTGCAATATGTCAATGATTACAATCATTGAAAACAATTCGTAATGCAAATAATGTGTTTTAGTTATCAGTGATTCAAATAACTACGTACATTTTAAATACTAGAAACATAAAGATGGAAATACATTGAAATTTCGACAACAAAGATAGATTAGACCAAAATTAATTTGCCCAAACAGGCTCGAACTGTTAACTTCCCATGGGCACAAGACGATAAACTTTACATAAAATAATTTACGATAAATATCTCGTAACACTAGGTAAATCCAAAATCGCAAATTTGTAACAATTTATTTTCTATTGCTATACAAATGTATTGGCGAGAAATTGTGTGACAATTCTGTAAATACTAGTACATTGTTAAATATATTGTCGAGTTATCATCAGTTGTTTTGAGCAATATGAAGGAATGATGTCATTTTAATACAAGTTTTAGAACGATTAATTACTGAGCAACAAATTGCAATTATTTCAATGGCCCATACCGCCGATATTTTGCATATGCAATGAAGCGGTTTGTAATAGCACCAGCTACATTCTCCATATTGGGCACCAATTTTGAAAGATGTGTTGTTGATGTCGAGTGGCCTTACGTTGTGATGTCAATTTTGGAGCGGGTTGATATGCTGATTATCCGTCGCTTTGGTGTTGTTGCCTAAGCTTTAATGACAACAATTTATTGAGACTCAAAAGGACAGGAAAATAGTGTAAAAATGCTGGCAAAGCGATATAATATATATTAGTATTTTATTATGTTCAAAAGCATTCGCGTCCTCTCGTGTTTTGTGTATGATAGATTGGCTCCGTTGATCATATGCCCTCCTATAAGGAACGAGGATTTTCAAATATTAAGTATGAGCGCCTTAACTTGAGTTTTGACTAGCCAACCAGTCTTGGATTTTGAACGACTGGAGTCCTTGGGTTCTGTTGTGAGACCTATATGAGCTAAGTGAGCCAAGCGGTCCAGATTCGAATCTAGCATATATGAGGAGACTTCCTCAGAAAGGCACGTAGTTGCTGGAAGGAAGCAGTCATGGGGAGTAGTAGTTTATGGTTTCACAGTGTGATATTTGATGGTTCTGCATTAAGCAATTGCAGTGAATAGTTTTGCGGTTTTCGGCAGTTTCAGTTTTCGTTCAGCTCACAGTATAAAATGAAGTAACTCTGAACTCATTTCGAAAGTATATCGAGAGTCGTTCTGAAATCAAATCTTTTCCGACGCGAGGTGCATAATGTCATCTTATCTTGAGCATCGAGAACATTATATGAACAGTCTCATACTTCGCGTACTAAATTAACTTAGGCGGATGAAAGTTCTATCGATAAGTCCATGCAGCAGAGAATTCTTCTTTTCCTACCCCCCCCCCCTTTCTCTTCTATCCCGTGACTCCGAGCGCGCGAAACAGTAGAATCGGGCGTCATAAGTTATCGTCATATGCGAAGACTCATCCCTTTGTGACTACACAAAACAAAACGATTGCAGTTTAACGATTGTCAAGGGGTTACACAGGCACGCGCAATCTTCGCGCCTATCTTTAAAAGTTCAAACATACGTTCTCCAATGACTGATTCCAATTCACGTATTACATCTCCCATTGGAAAGTTTTAAAGTTGGGGGGTATTGGCTATATTTAAAGGACTAACAGTACTACAACCGGTCGAGGTCAAAGACCCAAAAGGTTTAAAAATCCTTCGGTTTATTAACCCTACAATAGCTGACCTTTTAAAAGAGGGAAGGGGCTTCATACAGCGACCCTCTGCCATTGTATAGTTTTATTACCTTGTTGACTTTCCAATCTACTGCAACGAAGAACACCCAACTTTCTCTTTTATACAATTATTACATCGAAGTTAAAGCTTATGACGCACGTATAAGCATAATATTTATATTAACTTTCAATACCAAATTATGATTACTGGGCTTGCATAAATAAACATTATAATTAAATTTCTTTGGGGTTAGGCCTCAAGGACCGTTTCAATACACTTGGATTGCTTGCCTATGAGCAATTCGTTATACAAAGTAAAATATTTTTGTGATTTTCATTAACATGCTGTATATATATAAACAAAAATTGAAGTTGTAAATACGCGAGTATACATTATATTTCTTGTTAGTTGTCAATTTAAATTAATATTACTCTTTGTAAAGATTAACATAACATTCGAAAATAGTTAATTTATTAAAGTTCTGACTTAGATTTGTGGATATTCGCAATTTAAAAACTGTTCAAAAATTTTTGACCAAAAAGAGTTAAGTGCATGTAGGAAAGAGATGGATTAACAAAAGCATAACAGTGCGGCAACACATGTAGAACTATCTCTATAAAGCCAAGCTTGCATTTCACATTACGTAGTATGAAATGAAACACCCGGTGTATGGTAACGAGGTAACTAATATCAGTGCACCCTTAGAATTAATTCCACATGGAGTCATCTGATATTTATACTTCCTCGGTAAAGTAGCAACTCCTTGTCTCTCACTAATAACGACATTTACACCTTTGCTTGCATTTAACGTCGTGGAAATCTCGACCCTTGAGACGTTAGAAATTTGAATACCACACCTTGGTTTTGTAACATTACCAATAAAGGTGATCCTGCACTTAATCATTACAGCTCCAAAAGTGGTTATGCTCATATAAGGTGCGACGCAGTTTAGAGAGAATATGCCACAGTATCTCACTCCTTACGCGCGTGCTATAACACACACTTTAGTAAATGAAATGTGATCCAATACAGTGTGATCAAAATTCAGTAACACTCATGCCATAACTTTAATTTTTTAACATATTTTTTGTTAACAGTCTCTGAGAAGCCTGTAGCACTCGTGTTAATCAATCAACTAACTAATAGTTAAATCTAGCCAAATCTTTAAATAGGAAATCGCCTTTAAATGAGAGTGTAGAATTAGAAAGAGAGAATCAAAGTATTGACCATTCTATGATGAAAATATAAATATGCTGTTTCCTCCACTGTATGTGGAATAAATTCACAAAAGTGTATATCTATTTGCACATTTTTGGAAATGAGATTCAAGTCTATTTATCATTGTTGTTCTTTCTAGGCTTTCTCTAAAAACTATGCATCACTCCGTGTTCTTCTTTGAGAAATGGAGGCACTTTCCTGACGCACATTAGGTTTCAGGTTTTGTGGATAGTTTTACACACGATTTATTTCACTTTATTCCAAATATAAAAAGTTTTGTTCCAATCGTATTCAAACTTGATAAACCAACTATGTCTGTTCATATTCTTATGGATAAATGCTCGTTTCATGAGATTTTAACTAAGGAATGTTTCGAATGTCAGTCCAAATAATAATATTGCTTGTATAACAGCCAGAATGTCTTCAGCAGTAGCAGGAAATACTGCACAAGGTACACTTGCATGCATTCACAATGAATAAACCGACACGGGTGGCCGAGGTAGTTTAGCCGCAGACTCGAGAGCAGGAGGTCTGGGGTTCGAATCCTTCCAGGATCGTCCTCCCTGACTAAGGTTTTGTCCAGGCTTTTCTCAGTCCTCATAACTGGCAAATGCCGGGGAGGTGCCCTAAACTTAGGCCTGGAACTTTTCTTTCCTTAAAAAAAAGCCTTTCCTAATATATCATTTCATTTCATGTATCATCAGTGTTCACCGCCTCTGGTGCCTCAGTAGTAAAAACGGGCGTTAAACACCGTTAAAAAATGAATAATTGAGTCAATCATTTATAATAATTTACCTCTGTGCGCATAAGTAAGGGCTGTTCGGAAATGTTCCAGTTATTTTCAATAGTTCGAGCACCAGTGACGTTGCGCAGTCAGGGTGATCTTGTTGCGCCTGAGTGCTAGTTCATAATAATGATACACCTTTTATCTTCTTGGCATATTTGCCAACAGATAATTTTTGAATTAGTTATCAAAAACTTGTGTCGTCATTTCACCGTGGCTATCAGCGTTACAGTCCTCAATGTTCTAAGTTGACAGTTTGGAGCTTAGCCCTCACTGTCTCCAGCACGAGGCACCACAATGCGTCTTTTTGTGCGGATGGTGACTAACACAATTGCAATTGGATGACATCGTGAGTGTCATATCAAGTTTCAACCAGGTAAATAAGAATACAGCCTTCTGAGCGCAGTTGATTCAATCTTAGAAGATATCGTTAGCGACATACCGCAATTCTCGCTATTCCATTATTAGTTTTCTTTCTCAAACGACGGAAACCAAACCCAAGTTTTTTCAGCAGTTTGTGAAGCCTTGTTCCTTGGGAGAGGAAAGTTTGAAACACTTTTCAATATTTAATAATTTAAACTGGATTTGGGATTAATAATAATAATAATAATAATAATAATAATAATAATCTTAAATACTTCATCCCGGTACCTTGGTTTCCTACACCGGGACGTTTATTGCAAACTCTTACACTTTATTTCTAAATTACAAAATTATATTTATACATTTATATTTTTCAGATAATACTTATATCTATGTTATAATTAGAAAGTTACTAAAATAATAAAAATAACAATTTTGATAAATAACAAAATTACATCTCCTTTCAATTGCTTCCAAATTGCTGGAAACCAGCATTATTCGAGTAACTGAAAATCAGCTATTACTTCTACTTGATCTTTAACTCTAAATTGATAAACTACTACTATTCACCGGTATCCGGTAGAAACTGTACTGGTGGCTAGTATATTTTTTACATACTTTTACTGTTACTTTTACATACTACTGTCTATATTTGTATAAACGTCTATTATATACCTATATATCTTGTATATGTTTCTTTATTTTCCATATTATATCATACCATATTTCTATATTATGTCATCTTTATAATATTCGTGTAAGTTTCACATTTATATCTTATATTAATCTATTTTACAACACTTATTATCTTCTTTGTTTGTAGACATAATGACATTTATCAATTCAGCATTTCCTTTACCAGTTTATTACTTTAACATCGTTAACAATAGTAATAATATTATTACAAATAATGTTAGTTATAATTATATGTAATTGGTTTGAGATTAACCTTTACTATAAAAACCGCAAATCTAGCGCCTAATAAATATCACAAAAATCGTGTGGTATTTAACTTTGTTCAATTTTGCTTTTTACTGCCGGGCTTCTTTGGCATGACTGGACCCTTTTATACGATTTTTTGCACTGCATTTTTTTTAACTTGGTGTAAAATTTGGCCTAGCTCCGAAACTGCTCATTTTCCTTAATTGTTTCTTTCGACATAATCGTTCATTTTGCATACAAACTGTTTCCTTTGCTAAATAATTTATTGTTCTTTTTCCTCAATGCTTCTGAATTTGTGCTTGGCTTAATGTCCTTTTCAGAAAGATTTATTGGAGAAGTTAACACTTGATTTGTGTTCCAAGTTCTCCACATCTTGATATGAACACTAAATTATTTAATATATTGCACTGTTCTGCACAACACAAGTAAACAAAACAAATACTACACAAAGAATTAAATTACAACACGTGTGTAGTACTGCCTGTGCCTACCTTACGAGAATGCACTGAGAAGCAATAGGAGGTAAAAGAAAGTTTTGCAACATAAACATCATAAACCATCATGCAGACAAGAGGGTGGGACATCTTGGACCTTCCGCTCGTTTTGATGCAGGCTGAGGATGCAATGAGAGTGACGACCATACATGTTGTCGTGTTAACTATATATATTGTTACGTCACATTAACAATATGAGCATCTGCCTAATCTTCACGTTACTATAATACACAGAGTTTTCATTTCATAAAGTCTGAATAACTATCTAATTAACATTAATGCAATTTAAAAACAAAAAACAAAACTTGTCCGTTTACACAGTGACAAGGAAATTCAAAGCCATTGCTGATTAAATTATACATTTAACCCCCCCCCCTCGTCCCCAACCACTCTCATTTTGAAATGTTAATTGTCACCTTTGATAATTAAATTTTAAACAGAATACATTTATTATCATATATTTGATTTTATACAGCTGCTTGGCAGCTTGAGCTGTTGTTACTATTTGAATTTGAACATAATAAAAAAAATTAAGTCAATTATAGGATGAACAAGCTAATTATTTAAGGTAAAATTACATTTACTAATAATATAGCAATTCAAAATCTTTCGGAACTCCACACTAAACCGATTACAATTTTTGTGGGTATATACTATTTGGAACAATTTATGATAAAACACAAACATTACAAAGTAATTGGTTGCCCGTCAACGGTTATAATATTTTGGTTTTGTAATTAGTAATATAAATATTAAGTATATATTTTGCCATAAGCTTTAGCTACAATGTAAGGATTGTATAAAAGAGAAAACCTCTAACGTTTGTCCGTTACAGTAGCTTAGAAAGACAACAGGGTCATAAAACTATCCTAAAGGAACCCGAGGGTTGCGTATGAAACCACATCCTTTTTTAAAACGCCTGCCGTTGCAGGGTTAATAAACCTGAAGGAGGTTTAAACTCTCTCATACCTTTTATAGTCTATATTGAAACAATCAGAAACATCATTCGACCAGGAACCCTATCTGTACGCCTAATAGCCAAAAATAAAGCGACTTGACCCCGACAGGCATTTTACTGTTAGCCTTTAAACTAACCAATGCCAACAACATGCTTTTTAACTTTCAAAAATAGCGAATGGCACATGGGGCAGATGAATTTGAACCAGTCAATGATAAATGTATGTTTGAACTTTTTAAAGATAGGAGCGAAGCTTGCGCGTGCCTTTGTGACTCCGTGGCAATCGTTAAACCAAGATTACTTGATTTTAATTTAATATAAAAGGAAGCGGTTGCTCGGCTGTAGCACTCAGTTGTAAATTTTAAAAGTCGCAGGATACCAGCAGTTCAGAAGCAGTTGTGAGTTTTACGTTGCTGAGACAAGCAGTTATAAGCTCTACACACGACTAGAGACAAACAATTTCTCAGTTCTCAACATGTCTTTTTCATTTTCATATTCTACAAGCGGCGAGACAGACAACCTTAAGTTTAATACGCAGCAAGATACACACAGAGGTTTTTACGCAGATTTGAAGGTTTATTAGCAGCGAGACACAAACAATCCACAGGCGGTGAGAAGCAATCAGTTCTCATTTTTCATACACAGATAACAAGTTCGACTTCGGACGTGGAAACGTAGTTCTGATACATCAATTAGGCAGTTTTTAAGTTGATACTCAGTTGAGAAGCAGTTCAGTTACGCATACGTCAGTTAAGCAGCTTTCAGTTTTAGCGCCGAAGCACTCATCTGTAAGTTTTTGTATTGGCGTAGCTCAGTTTATCGTACGCAAAACACCAGAGGACGCGAAAGATTTTGGACATAATATAGTACCAAAATATATTATGTCGCATATCTGCTTATCTACACCATTGAACTCCTCTCCTAATCCTGTTAAGTTCCAATTAACCAAATAGCACAATTCTCCCTGAGAAATTGTTGTCATTGAAACGTGAGCAACAACACCGAAGTGGCCAATAATCAATCTACCAAACCAATTCAAAACTGGCATTATAACGTGAGGTCTTCGACATTAAACCGCTTCAAAATTGGTACCCAACTGGAGTATTCAGCCAGAGCCTACTAAACCGCTTCATAATTTGGGGCTCAACATGGGACCACATACACGTCTCATAATTAGGCTCCAACAGCTGGGGCTGACTAAACCATTTCAGTTGTGACCTGATATCCCTAAGCAGACAAGAGATGCACTGAGCTGAAGAAAACGAAATTCACTGTTTCGATAATACATTTGGTTTAATAATATTATTATTTATACAATTGCATTTATAACATTTCTACAAAGAAGCATTTAATGAATCTTTCCTTAAAGATGTTTCTATAAAACAACTGCCACAAATATAAATGCAACTCGGAGGCTTTCATTTATTTGTTACCCAAGTGACTGTGCTGGCAGCAGTATGAAAAATGATTCCTCTTGCTATGCACAGATTTCATTCCGCCACTGAAGTATATCTTTGGATGCTGTACAAATAAATTAAGATCTTTGTAAGGCATGCCAACATTTAACCTTATAGGCCTGCATGTTATTAGATACGTTTGTTAAAAATCGTTGTATGTGTGTTTATTTGGGAAACATTTGTGTTCGTGTTTTCAAACGGATGTCTGTAAAATTAAATGCAAATATTTGCGAACATTTTAGGGGAATTGTTAGTTAAATTAATAACGCTTTAGTAATATAATCACAATATTTGCTTTAGTAAAACCAAATTAACTGAACGCAGATAGAGCGAATGTTGTTACAAATAGCTTGTTTATCGCTTTGGATACGTTGGATTCAGTGATCTAAAACTGTTTTCAGTAGTTGATTTGATATCAGGCCTTCGTAAACCATGACATACATTTATGCCTTAAATGCTGCACAAATCGTTTGTGTATTAAACTTGCGATTTCTAAGAGATGATCTTTTTGCATAATGTGAAAAATTTAATGAATATATACATGACTCTAAAGCTGGCATTTTTCTATGCTTACTGCTATTATTTACATTATTTTAATGGTCAGTCTTTGTCTATATGTTTTGTTTATTAATATATTTCTTTTGACAGTTCAACATTATTATATTATTTGAAATATACATATATATACATTAACAATTAAAACACACGTATAAGTATTTATAAAAGATTAATAATAATAAAGTAAATTAAACACTAAAAGCTACCCCCTAAATTATAATATTTTGAATGAAATATTATCCTCGTTGGCAAACAAAGTCATGGTTGTTTCCCAGTGAGCAAATAGCTTTAGTAGGGTATTTAGTTTTCTTTATACATATTTGAATATAGTGCTAATGTTAACTTGTTTTATGTATATGTGGAATGGAAATAATAATCTCAGTTTGACTGTCTAATTCTGATTCAATTAAGACTAGAAAGATTATTTTTTGGAATACTATCTAAATTAAAAATGTATACTATGTTCTATAGAGCCACATCGCTAATCTTTCCATCTCAGTCTATAAGACTCGTTATATAACTACGATTTTCTCGTTACAGATATTTTTTCCATAAGAGATCGCTCGAATTCTTTTACTACTTATGGCATAGGCTTCATAGATACCACATTATTAGGATTAATTTACACTAAATTAAATCTTTTTTTCACACACAGCCGTATGTTAGGCTAAGATTTGGAATCACAGTTAGTTCTTGGCGTTTAGGGCCCGACAACGAATGTAGCTTAGATGCAAGAGCATCGGCACAGTAAGTCAAAGATCCACATTCGAGATCAGTCCTTGAACTCAAGTTTCCCTTTCTGACTCTAAATCCAGCTCAGCTCTATATTAACTTTTATGCGTTTAGAATATCTAATACACATTGATAATTTTGTTAAATTAGTAATGGCAAATTTAATTAAATTATATTTCACAAAACAAACAATGTTTTATGGTAAAATGTAAAATGTTAATAGAAATAATGATTAATTGGTTTCCCTTTTCTTGAATAATAAAAAATTCCACTCTCTTCTAATGGTAAATCAGCTCTCTAATGGTAGAACCCACTTCGTTCATGCAGTTTGTCCAAGTTTTAAGATTTCTTGTCCACTACGGATTACGCTCACTTTAAGACAAAAATAAGTCCACCTCTTTGAAGCACGAATGCGTCTAAATTTACTTTTACGCAGTGCTCTGTTCACATGCAAAAATAACCAATTGGTTTTGTTCCGTAAACTGCAGCTGCAAAAATAGGTGCCTACACTCATCCCGTAACAAAAACGAAGTTTGTAAACACTAGTGATAACTGATTTACTTTCAGTGAATGCGCGATTTCCGGTCAGGCTGGAGTTGAAATATCGCTCATGCAGGCAATTGAGCTTCCTTAGTCGTGTTTATCACGCCAATTATTTCAGTTTCATTTCTGTACGAAGTCAGTGCTGGACTTTCTACTGCATATTTGTGTATTGTGCAGTATGATGCGAGTGGGATATACAGTACACAAATAATATTTATTTGCGATTTTTATTGCAAAAGAAATAGTACAAATGTTATTGGAGAGAATTTAACGCTAAAAAAAAAATCGGGTTTTAACAGAGGAGAATCTTGATGAAATAGACTTAAAAACTTCTTCTCAAAAGCGTTTAACAGAATTAGCCCAGCAAGTTAGTGTATCTTTTGGCAGTGCATATAACGTCACTTAGATGCTGCATTTTTATTCGTATAACATTACAAAATATCCGGTAGTAGTAGTAGTAGTAGTAGTAGTAGTAGTAGTAGTAGTAGTAGTAGTAGTACTAGTAGAAATAGTAGTAGTAGTAGTAGTAGTAGTAGTAGTAGTAGTAGTACTAGTAGAAATAGTAGTAGTAGTAGTAGTAGTAGTAGTAGTAGTAGTAGTAGTAGTAGTAGTACTAGTAGAAATAGTAGTAGTAGTAGTACTAGTAGAAATAGTAGTAGTAGTAGTAGTAGTAGTAGTAGTAGTAGTAGTAGTAGCAATAGTAGTAGCAGTTGTACTAGTAATACTAATATTTATTAATGTGGCAATTTCTACAGGCGCACAGGTCCAACGGACGGTATATTATGCTTGGTCTGTTTCATTTATTGCAAATATTAAATTAGATATTTCCCATAAGATATAAAACATATATACGAGTATTTATCAATTGCTTGCAGAATGTGATGTATTAGTACGGTAGGACACAGTATTACTGTCATTCAGTACCTCTTAAACATTTTATTCTTTCTCAAAATAGATATCGAACTCTGGCTGCAGAGAGGGAAAAGTTTACAAAGAAAAATCGTTAGTATATTATTCTAATAATAACATTCTGTGATGGTGCTTGAAAAATTTTAAGCAACTTAATTGTAAGTGCCTCAGATAGATACAATTCCTTAAAAATGTAATTAGTTAATGCGTCAGTGCACTAGACAGTAGATTAGGACAATCTCTGTTTGAACGAAGTTTATTGCAGTAACTAGACGCATTTCAGCGCTACCTGAAACTGTACGGTCGAGAGTTATTGCGACGTTGAAGCGGGTTCATTGGTTTAGTGGGAGCACACAGTTCTCATCCCTTCATGACCGCTGCACCCGTTTATAGCGAATGAGCCAACGGTATGACCATTGTTCCCGGTTTATAGGAGCATCGGATCATTAATTCCCCCCCACCCCCGCCTTTGAGGAACTTGCCATTTACAGGATGTCAGCTGTCGCTATGGCAATGGAGGTAGCCCTGGCAATGGTTTCTTTATTAGGCCTCCGGTAACATAGTGACTAAGTTCATTGGGTCGTGATGGCTAAAACGACGCTGTGGTTTGCTCTCACTTATGAAGCTTGTCGCCGTCTTGTCTTTGTTAATTCGATAGTCATAATTAGTAATAACATAGCAGAACTAGAATTAACGTTCATATTCTATCTAGACTTAAAACTGAAACGTAATTACAAATAGACCTAACTTGCAATGTCCCCGGCTTGCGTTTGATTTATTAGTAGTGTTTTATTGTACGTTTTGGAATACATTTGAATAAATACAACAGTCGCATTGGCCTTAGGCCGTACATGCTAATGTCGTCTTATAGTAATCGAAAGGGCCATACACATACATACATACATACATACATACATACATACATACATACATACATACATACATATATATGCATATATATTCATATATACACACATACACACATACCTACATGTATACATACAAATATTTCGATATATTTACGTTTTGTATTAATACTTTATATATAAATACACAAACATGAATGGAACCCTTACTCTTGAGCCCCCCCTTCCATTTACTCACACCCCCCTCTTCATTATGGTCATTAACCTCTTTTGTCGGGCCTTCGTTAGAAATATTCTCAAATTTGTGTATTTTGCATGCAGCAACACTTCCTGGCAAATGTTCAAATTTCTATTGGAATTCAGAGCTTGCGGTGATAAATGCTCATTTCTTAAAATCTCCGTTTCCCTGCATTGTGCCAAAATATGCCTTTAGGTATCGCTTTCTCCGTACAATGAACAAATTCTTTACCTGAGAGCATTAACTATTCTTATTTCCTTTCCAAGCCCCTAATCTCAACCATGCGAAACCCTTTCTTTCTTCTCTGCCACAGATATCTTCATGATGCCACATCTCCCACCCCGGATGTATTTGAGCCTGTAGGTTAAGCGATATTTCTTCTGCGCATTTTGTCTATCTGTATCTTGCAAACGTCTGTTATCCAACTACTTCAAGTAATATCATCTCCCCTTAACCAAATATACTCCAATCCAATTTTGTCTAAGACTTTCCTTATTTTTTATGCTCATCCCGTATGCCACCCTTCCCTTATTTGCTCCCTTAGACAGATTGCTTAGATTTAGTAAGTGATTCTACGCGTCACATGAAACAATGTCGGGAATGATCCTATTTTTTATTTGAAGTATTTCATTTGGCATTAACAATACCTTGAAACAAATTTATATACAAAAACATGCTATATAGACTTACCCAAACAGCAAAATAACAGGATTACGATGAGGGATAATCCTATTTATTGTCTCAGAAATTTTTTTCTTTATCTCTTTTTTCTGAACTTTCTTCCACAGAATAGTAATGCATATAATTATAATTATTAATAAATACGCATTAAAATCCAACTAAGAAACAAAATTATAGAAAAGTTATAGCGTACAAAATTATGAAAATATAATGTGCAAAATTTTAAAGTTGAATGTAATATGAAAAAGCTTACCGTTCGAGGGGAGTTCCTTTTTTGATAACGTTTAGATTGCAATTTGTCATCTCATACTAAATGCTTTAACGATGAACGCATGACATACAATTCTAAAACTGTTATGCTATACTCAAAATGTGTATAAATGAAACTTTAATAGTATTTTGTCTAAAGAATCTATAAATTAAAATCTATTTAATTTGTACGTTCTTGAACTATACTTTTTAAAATATTCAAATATTTATAGTTAAATAACAAATAACTAAACATTGAATCCATAATAGAGTTTTATTATTTTATTTATATTTGGTGAATTATAATTATTATCAACCTCTATAAAGCGAAGTGATTTATATATTAAACATTTTAAATGCAGAAAAAGTTTATTTATTATCCTCATTGTTTAAGAATTGCTCAATTTAGGAAACCTGATTCTTCAGTGATAACAGTTTTAAATGGTAGTTTCTCCAAGAATGTTCTGCATCATTTCTTACTTGGCTATACAAACTTGCACCTCCTTTAACTTATTTTTCTTCTGAATAGCAAGATCGTTAACTTTTCTCTAAAAAAAATGACTGCCACTTCATAATGAATTCAAATGCTGCTGAAGTGATTGCCATATCAAAATCTATCTCATTGCAAAAATTCTTAGAAGAATTTAAATTTATATTTTTCCTCTTGACATACACTGGTATACATTATTCTGATTATTAGTGTGTTATTTTGTATCAAAATATAATCAATCACCAGTGGGTTCATTGTAATAGCATTTTTATTCTGGCGCAAAGTTTCGCTTTCCAGCTGCACGCGTTTATTAACAAGGATTTTATATATATAGTATCCAGAGACAAAAATCGTGTATAAAAAATAAAAGAGCATTTAAATATTGCAAAAACACAAAGACAACTTTAATATGATAATATTTTACCAGGTTTTTGCAGTGTCTTCTTATTTTTTGTTTAACTTTTCAGAATGACAGCTCAGGAAAATCTTAAAACAGATAAAGTGTCCTGACCGAAGACTGAACCCGGGTCCGCCAATTGAGAAGCAATTGATGAGGAGTATTCACATATTGGAATGAATTTACATTTATATATCCAAATACTACAGAAAATGGGAAAGATTTTGCTAATATCTATAGTATGCAATTTGAAATTGCGACTAATGTAAAAAAAAAAAAAAATGACGTATCTCTGGTTTTTTTATGTAGCTACTACATCTATGAATAAATTAATTTCACAGACACAGGTACGCGCTTGATATTGTGTTGTTCCGCCTCTTCAGTATCTTTGCATAAAACGGTAATGCAACTGTTTAGAAAATTACTTCGAAACATTTTCCAGGATCGCCATATATTTCTTTTCCCCTGAGGGTTAAATTGAAGACCGTGCTTGGTTATTCCGGTGTCTGGTACAGGCTGAACGTATGTCTTTAATTTATTCTGTATCTTTTAACTGCTCCTGGTTCTGAATTCAATTTTTGTCTAATGCAGCATTCCTTTGCTGCCCAATAATGTGTATCTTGCTACAAAACCATAAAGTGTAAATCGTTGCGGCTGAGTTCCATAGCATTATACAAATTTACCACATGATATTAGATTAGATTAGATATTAGATATTTTGCAATCAGCTTTATTGTTGCACAAAATTCCGTGTATATATAAATATATTAATAAAAGGGTGATTCACTAATAGAGCATGGTTGGCAGTACTGCGGATTAGATGATGTAGCACTAATTAAAATGGTATCAGTTGCAGTGAAGGTTTGCGAAAGAAGCAGGTGTGTTAATTTTGTTCATAGCTTACTGTGTATAGACAACAAGAGCTAGAAATAGAGTCAGCAGATATGTCCAGCACTGTGATTGTTGCGGATCAAAGATCTTACATTAAGTTAATAATTTAAATAATAAAAATTCTACAGAAATGGATTTTTTTCGGGCGTAAAAATCCTTAGTATGTCTTCCTTCTGAAGGGAAGTAAAGCCGTGAGTCCCGTGTCATACATTTACGGTACCATAAAGAACCTCACGCCTGAAAAAAGAGGTCTCTGAGCAAAATTTGTCGGCTGTTTCACGCCCCCTGATTTGATGGAATGCTGATGACCTGAAATGTTAAAGAGCGTCCGTAAATAAACCAAATAAAAAAACTACAGCTTGCTTTAAGCATACTATAAAATAAGTTTGTTGAATGAATTTATGTATGGTGCTTGGCTTGTAAGGTTTGATAAATTGTGGAGAGGATGAAATTGTTATTTAGCTGTAATTATCCAGATGTGAATGAAGTAGAACCCTGTTAAGTTCAACGAAATAATTATAAGTAATCAAGAACTAGCAAGGCGGCAATTTTATTAATTTTAATAATGACTGTGAATGCTCATTTAGAATTAAATTGGTATGAGTGCTAAACCAACAAGTATAATGTATACACGCATTAGCAAGCGATGTTATCTTAAATTCTTTGGTTAACTCTTTAATGCTACCTATAGAAGGGATGATGAAGGATAATTAGGGCATGGGCTTTGGAAGCGTTGGCAAGAATAAGAGTCAGCGACGGGATTTTATGAAAGGAAACAGATTGGAAGGAAATTTACCTTTAAGTTTGGGGATATTCTGAAAGTAAGAGGGAGAGAATCTTTAAAAAAACTGATCATGGAAGAATGTATTAATTAAAAGTTAGGCCGTTAATTTAGGATAAGGTTGATGCTTTCCATTATTGAGATGTATATAATGCTAAGATTAATGAACTTCAAACTTTTTAGGTTTCGTGAGCTTGGGGAAGGTAAATAGAAGCAAGCTGTTTCTGATTTTGGTGTCTTTGTTCTAAATTATATATATATACATGAATTTGTTACAAAAGGACTGTATTGATCGAATGTTAATAATAATGAATTCCTTGTGTATAACTCTCAAAATCAAGATCTTGAAGTACATTATTAGATTTAATGTTAACAGAAATGAGAGCATTATGACGAAACCTGATATCCACTTTTAGGAGACTAAAGATAATTAAACACAAAGTTTGGTGTTAACACTTAGAAAGAACAACTATTAAAAACCATGGTTCAAATATTGAGTACCCTAAGACAAAAAATATGAGGAGACTCTAGAAGCGTTAATTTGTTTAAGTTCTGCTCAGCTCTGCATTAGATTAATACTGGTATGTCTCTTTGCGCAGGTCTTCGTCCTATCACCATCAATCATATTGAGTTCGTGGAAGAATTGAGCTGGTAGTCGAACGGTTAAAAGCAAGTGCCTAGCAAGAACTACCAAACGTTCGAATCCTACGCATGCATGCGTGTTTTTATTTGTTAATTTCTGCAAGTAAAACAATGATTATTATAAATAAAATTATATAATTTGCTATTGAAAAGGCGTATTTCAATTTTAAGGCATTTGTGCTAAAAAAGAACAACTTCTTTGCATTCAAAATTTAGTTAAGTACGACCCCATGTTGGGCGGCGCATTTTGAAGCTGTTTAGTATGATAACCTCGTTGAACGCCAATTTTGAATTTTTTGTAGATTGATTATTGGTCGCTTGGGGTTGTAGCCCACGCTTCAATGACCACAATTTCTCAAGAGAAAGTCAGCTATTTTGTTAACTCGTACTCAACAGGAAGGACTGTGAAAGGAATGCAATAGTGTACATAAGCATGCAATGCGACGTAATACCAATTGGTGTTTTATTATGTCCTAAGTCTTTCGCGTCCTCTGGTGTTACTAGATATAAACTTAGCTACGCAATACAAACTTATTTACCGCGTGTGAAACTTATAGATACGCGGGGCGTGAAATTGAAAGTCGAACTTATAATGAGTACTCCGAAATGCGTGTATATTTCAGCGTGTAGATATTATATTATTCTTCCTATCCTATCTCAATTCAAATTTTATTATTAATTCTAGAATCATCTGTAGCTATTATTCAATCTTATGTGTCGCGAGATGTAGAACTTGAAATTCAACAATGAGCAAATGCGAACTCAATGCCCCAGCAGAGGGACCGCCTCACTTAAATTCAAATAAAAATGGCTGGGTAGGAGAGGCCAAAAGGCATGGACAAACATCCCGACTTTCTTTAAAAATTTGAAACAAATATCTATCATTGGCTGGTTAAAGTGCACCAACCATACGTACCGTTCGTGTTTATTTAAAAGTTTAAAAATTTTGTCGATATTGGTCAGTTTAAAACCACCAGTTTATAACCACCGGTCGTGTTCAGAGTCCTTTAATGAATTTAAAAATCCTTGAGTTTATTAATTCTGCAGTAGCTGTCCTTTACACATTGACCCTCTAGCTACTTTCTCTGAATACAGGTTTTATGACTCCTTTATTGGCTTTCCTATCATCCATAGATAACATCAAGGAGCTTTCTCTTTTGTTGAAAATCAATTTACAGGTTACTGTTATACCTTCTTATAAACATATACATAGAAGGCATCTACATCACTAATGCAATGCATAAGATACTATGATTATGTTTGTAACGGATATATTATATTAAGTTTATATTTTAGTGTTGGTGAGACGTAAGTACGGTTTCAAAATAAATACAAAATTAACAAATGTTCTCAAATTAGAACCTACAAAGAAAATGTAAATGTCTTTAATGTCGGATGTGTAAACCTTCCGCTTATATTAATTGCCCCCATTCTTAGGAACATGGATAAAATCACACAGACAGAAAAAATTAAGGGGAGGGTAGTTTTTCCCATGCTCCTTGCATTTGGTCCCATAAAGTCTTTTTTTTTTGTCCTCCGTTGTCATGCAGGGGAATTTAACTGCACCGCTTTTTTCATTTCTGCAATAGGATTCGAATCTAGTGAGCAAGAAGGCCAATCAATAGTTGTGATATCGCACCTCTGCGAGAACCATTTTGAAACCATTTTGAAACATGTGGGAACATAATGATTATCCTATTGGAATTTAGCAATTCCATCAGGATATCTCATTCTCAGAGAAGGGACCGTTATGTATTAGAGGAAGTTTTATGTTTGTGGTTGTTTAGTGTGTCGTCAAGCTGCCACAACACACTTAGATCTTCCCATAACATCCAACCTCCTACACGACGCAGATAAACGCCTTGACGATATAGTTAATGCATGTATGTTGCGTCGTGTCTTGTCCTCCCTAGCCCTCCCGTTTCTAAATAAAATGTCACTTTGTCCGATTATAGCCTTATTCCAGTTGCGATTGGCATTTTCTCCTACAAAAGCGAGATAGACTTAAGGACTCTTCCTTTTAGCAGTTGACAGGACAAAGTGCCCTGCGATATTCAACAGACGTAGAGCTATGCGATCTGTTCCATGAACGTAATAATTACTTCTCATTGTAAACTGGAAGAGATTGCTGATTACATATTTTCATCCTGAAATAGGTCGACGGCGAACAGTTCCTTCCCTACATAACCGCGCTTGCTTGTGACTAACATATACCGACTTCAAATGATCTTGCAGCTTGAGGCACAGAATAAATCGTTTACAATGCTTACTAACGTAAAGAATGATCTTGTGGATCCGTATCTGTGTGTGCGCTCAGTGATAGTGGAACTCAGAATTATTGCTAACAAATAAAACCACGCTCAAGAACCAAGAAGAATGAGGGCAATAGCAGAACAGAGGGTTTACCCATCCGATATTACGTCAATTTAAATGTTCTCTCTCTCTCTCTCTCTCTCCTTTTTTTTTTTTTTTATTTAAAATGCATTAATATTTTGAAAATGAGGATAATGAATGCCTTACAATTTGTAGCTGTCCTGGCACCCCCATCAGTTTTAGGATAATTGATGTAATTATCATGCGTATCTTCGAATCAGTAATTATGTGTTTATCTACAGGTATATTGTGCTTTAAAAAAAACTTCAATAATTCAGTCAATATGTGAATAATTATAACTTTATAGTGTTTAAGATTAATCAAAATGTGTATAGTGCTTTATTTCAGCTAACTTTATGTAATGGTATGCAATATTGTAGCAATGTTGGGGAAAAACTCAAGTCTCTCTCGGACCACAGTAAGGAGACGTGGCAAAGTCAAACAATACATACTAATCTCCGGTATGCAAGTGAAGGGGGTGTTTTACCCATCAGGCATGTAAGCTGATAGGGTTAGCGTGTGAGAGCAGTTATAAGGTAATAAACGTAACAGCAGTTGTACGTTCGAAGTCAAACTTTGGACGAATAGTAAAGCTTGCAGCTTCGGCAAAATAATGTAGCAAATAGAATGATCAGTGATGTCGACAACAGCCTATGAGTAAGGCTGACTTGAAAAGGGCGCGAAACCTTTCCATTTTTGGTGATAGCGTTGGTTCTGTATCAAATATATAAGGAACAGGCTCTTTCACAAAATCGCGCAGTTTAGGCAGCTTGACACAGCTCAACGCGGTTTTAGAATATTCAGTGCTCCAGCTCCGTGCGCCTTATGCGTCGCCCGGCAGCCGAAGTCCGCGGTAGAAAGTCAAGCATTAACGAGAGCCTATCATCAATTATCACTAGAGTTACTTGATTGAACGATCGTGTCGCGTTGAAATACATACCAGCATCTGTTTGAATTCTGCACCATGTGGCGAGCATAAACTAAGTGGCTGCCAACCTTGCATTGCCCCCGGTGGTCCGACCTGAGACGAGAGAATGTCCAGATACTCGTGTTTAAGTCTATAAACTACATCAACCAGCAACGAGGTGTTATTTGTCGTCGTCTTCACCATATAATTACTCACTCAGTCCCGGCAAGTTTTAGGTTCTAAAATTCACCGATATATCCTAGAGATTATCTACATGAGGAGTAATTGGTAGTATGCAGTAAACGGCCACCAGAATGTAATTAACTATCCTAATACAGTGATTCCAGTTCTCAACCAGCCACAAACTATTTCAAAGTCAAATAAATATGTGCATTAAAATATATTATATTGACGCATATTATGTATTAATTTTACTTACTAAAGCCTAACAAATGAAAAAAAAAATCAAGCAGAACGAGGATTCAAACCTAAGAGTTCTTATTAGTACTCATGTGTTTATGTCCCCAATCAGAATAGATATTCCGAACAAACGCATTTCCTGTTAATTGCACAAATTGAAAAAGAACTGAAGGTGGTATTAATACACGTATTGAGAACCCGGCATTATGGAAGGCTTCTGATGTTTTCCGTACAGATCATTGTTTCTATCCATTGTTCTTTATATTTCTTGGGCGTTAAACACAATTCATTTATTTTTATATTTCTTTTTTTATTTATTATGATGTACCTAACCTTTCGTGGTGGTGTTGGGTTTAAGAAAAATTTCCTCTAAGCGTGTTATAAATATACTGTGAAGCGACGACGCCACAGTCGCATCATTAAACTGTCGGTAGCATTCATCATCAAAGACATCGTGCTGGAAACGAGATCAGCTAAGTGACGAACTTCGTGAGGCTGGAGGCAGATTTTTAGAAGTGTAACATGTTGGCATTCCTCCATGCCGGAGGTTGTTTGTGTAAACCAATGTCATTTGGAGCGTTTTCATATCTCTCTGAAAAAAAAGTTCACAGTCATGGCTCTCGGTATACAACAGCTATGTGAATTAAATTAAAAAGTAACAAATTAAAGTGTCCTTAGTGTTGTGACATGGTATTACCTGACACATCACATTTCTTTACAATGAATACGCATAATGGGAAAAAGTATCAAAATAATGAAAGAATTAATAAAACTGCATTAAAGGAATGTAATTTGTGGTGCAATGTTATAGAGGTATCGCTACCTTCAGGTAACTATATATATCTGCAGAATCATAAAAATAAATTTATAAATAAGAGCAAAGATAGATGGAATGACATTTTGAAGTGCGGTATAGTAAAATGAAAATCTAATGGAAACAAATATCAAGATTTTAAACCGAGAAATTGTGTTCGGTAATGCACACATTACTTATATTTCGAGAAGAAGGCTAAGGGAATGACACTAGAAGACAGAAAACAGTACAAAAATAACAGTAGAAAGCAGTGAAACAGTACACAGAACATAAACTTCTACGCTGGAAATAGATTGAAAAGTAGTTCTAAAATTCATTTCTCTTTGTGAGTACTTACAGAGCTAATGCAAGGCCTTTATTTTTCTACAAATACCTTCCACGTTATGTCGTAAATCTCTCTTACAAACAAGATCATCACGAAATATCCAGGGCCTTATACTAAGCCCTCACGAAATAAACTGCTAAAACTTTCCAAAACAAAGCCGGTAAGTTCGAAACCCGATATCATAGCCACTACCATCTAACCAAAACATGCGCACTTCAAAACAATCTGAGAGTAGAAGGCACTTAACTCGTCCATTGCAGGAGGGGGGGGGGGGGGCGGAGGTACACCAATCGGAATGAAAACTCTAATTCTACAGAAAGTGTAAAATGCTAATTCCATAGCTACTGCTTTGCTTTGCAATCATTATGTAGCCAATTTTCAATTTTCAGTTCATCCGAAAACAACGCTAAACAAATGGTGCTAGTTTCATTCTGCTTGTGTAATATTTTACAGTTTTACTTAGCTCATAGGGCGAATATTAGGTAGTTTAAGTGCTCTGAATATTTACGTCATTGAACAATCTTACTCTACAGGGTGCATATGCTAATTACATTACTTCTTTCTTATGCAATAATTTTCAATTTTTAGTCAGTCCGAAATACCAGCAAACGGTGCAAGCTTCAATCCTACTTGTGCGATATTTCCACATTTTTACTTAGTTCATAGGACGATTATTGGGTAGTTTAAGGGATTTTAGTACTTCGATCCACTTTAATTGGAATATTCGTATTCAATTTTACCAGATGACTGAAAGCAGAGCAGTATATAATGATGCAATTTTGAAACAATAATAAAGACCAATATTGCTATAAGCTGTATCTTATGTGCAGCTCGTGGTGTCTAACAGTTCACCAAGAAGTGTTTCTTTCCAAATTCACTTAATATCTGTAATTAAAATGAAAGTTCCAAATAGTGGAATCGGTTTTAGTCAAAAGCGCTCAAATACAGCATTACATCTCCGAATTAATCAATTTTCAAGTTATCATAACTAGCTGATTAATCGGTATGAAAATCAATGTCTGTCCACTAACTCCAACCAGTTATTAATAATGTTTTATACACAACCTTAACTTGGCACAGCGTATGGCAACCGTTCCATATTTTCTACAAGATAAATAATACAATTAAATTAACTGCGTTGATATTGCACTTAACTGAGCGCAGCGAGAGCTGAACAAAGGTCACGCGAGTGTTCTGTCATAATAGGAAGTAGTTCCCTCACTGATGGCCGCTCACAAGCAATCAGACGCATCTTGACGCTAAGACAGCAAGCATATTTTTTTTATTAGTGTTGTAACTAGCCGTAAATTTCTTAATATAACTTAAATCCCTGTGTTATTGCAAGGTATTTGTGAGGCAATATTAATAACTAATCACTACATAATGTGTTATATTGAGAAGCTACAACTATAGCAGTGAAAAAAGTAAGTCTAAAATGCTGCACTCCTCCCAATACTGCACTGAAAGTTAAAAAGAAAATATCAGTTGTAGTGTGTATGCTATTATTTGTTAAAAATGTGTGAGTAGAAATGCAAGGAATATTGTTCATCGAAGGAGCCGGCAATTGGCACGACCTTGTCCCTCGCGGTTTGTGTTTATATGCGGATGCAGGTCAAAAATAGCGTGCTTGGTAGAGAGGTACTTAGCATTTGTTTTTAATTTTATTGCGTATCACATTTCATTCCTACCATACAGCAAATTAAATCATCAGCAGCAGCAATAAGACATAAAAGCAAACTTACTGTGGTATAAATAATTTATCTTGATTAATCTTTGTTTCTCCTTTTTTGACATTATTTAAATACCACAACTTTGTTATTCTTTTATCTGCTAAATCGTAATATATGAAAGACAATTCGCGTGGTCGTAATACAATTTAGCCCACGTTTGGTAGAAACCGTTGCTTTTAAGTCTCGGATAAGTGTTATTTCTGGAGCAAAGATCAAAGGGATCAGATTTAGCTTCCTATGAATGGCCGTTCGCCGTTAAAAGGGAACAGATTTCAGATCGTATAAGAGATTAAGCAGAAAACCACGTTGTTGATGCGAGAGAACATTTTACATGGTGTTTAGACGGGAGCAAAGGTCATTGAGGTAAATATGTGAAGCCCCAAGGAAATACGGGCGTCATTATGTTGAGTAAGGCACTCTTTAAAATATAAAATAACTACACACAGAGCCCTCATTCAACAACGCAATCAGAAATTGATTCTACCGACGGAAAGTTACGACGTAAAGGTGTGCTGAGGGAACAAGTAGCGCGTATTTCTTTTTACTTCCGCTATTATTAGTAGTAAACAGTAATTAATATTGCATTCACCTCCATAGTAGATACTCTAAATCCCTACCCTTCATATGAGAGATGCCCAAATCCGTTTGAAAAACTTTTGACACACTTACCGCAATTCATGCTCCCCACTCTTGTAAACTGCCTTCCGAATATTTTCCTTCAGCTCTACCATGGGCTTTATTTCAGGCATAACAATTTTATATGAATGAAAGTGCAGAGGTGAGTGCCTTTATACGCACTACCGACAGTTACACCAATTTGTTTAATTAATTGAATTTGCGAAGAAGTTTCTAATCAATTATATATTTCATTAGGCTTTTTCTGTTGAAAAGTTTGTTTCCTTTTGTATTTCTTTCTTTTCAATAAAATGAAGTTTGAAAACTGTATTCTGCGATGGATATGTTACTGCTGCAAATGTAGTACGAAATTATCTCTCACAATGTTTGTAAATTTCTTTTGCATTTAATAATTATAAGTAAGTATTCTTTGTTTCACAGTATATCTCATTCTCTGTGTACTTCACAATACACAGAAAGTCTAATAGGCACTTCCTATAGGAATGCAGCTGAAACAAGAATGAGCAAGCTAAATTGCCTCTGTCAGCGGTACTTCAACTCCAGTCTTGGCGGGAATCACATTGTAGGTCAATCAATTTCCAATAATATATACAGAAGAATAAAGGCAAAGAATTTTAAAATATTCATTTTCATTATTATTTATTTTTCTCATTATGGCAAACTGTTATCAAAAGTACTACTCCAGTCCATGCTTCTGTCATCTGTATAGCATTTGTGAATCGCAAAGGAGTTATTCTTCTTCATGATAATGTAAAAACCACTTACAGAATGTGACTGGTGAAACCATTAACATTTTATTTAGGAAAATTAGTGAACCTACCAGACATTGCATCATCAGAACGTTGTTTTTCTCTTTCTTCAAAAAAATCACTTTCCAAGGATTGCGAATCTAAACCTTGGCCAATCTGAAAACTGGAATGGGTGGATTTTTTGCTTTTCGCTCTAAGGAGTTCTATCGCAAGAAATTTATAGTCTTCTGTTAAGTTGGCAGAAAGTCCTCAATAACGAGAGTTCTAAGCTAAAGATATTATTTTGTTCAGAATAATATTATTTAAAATGTATGGTATGAAATTTAGACTTATATATCACATTATGTTTTATATTACTATTTTATGGTTGGTCTTATCATCAACTGCTTCATTTATCTCTAACTGATAACGTGCGTACCAAGTTCCACTTTTGGGTAAGAAATTTAATTTGATCACTTGTTGTCATAGCTGATAGCTTTTAGTCATTCTGAACTACTAGTGTAATCATCGCTCCCTGTGTAATTCAACTTATTATCATCTCTGCGGGAGTAAGAAGGGTAACTGAGCTACTACTACTATAAATATTCATCGGATTTGTTAATTCATCAGACAGCATTGATGATTTCCGGTAACATTTATCCCTTTGGCATACCAATGTTTGACGCGCATAGGCTTATGTTAGGAAAGAAAACCGCGGCTTCCGATTATTCCAGCGGCAATTAGTTTGATATTGCGTAGTTTTGAAAGTTCATACCGCAGGGTTATGAACGGAAGCTGCGGTATAGGCTTGCCGAATGGCGGCGTGTTTGTTTTGGAGATCGGATGGGCCACAGAGAATCTCTTGTTGCAGTCGCGCGATCGTATTTCACGTTCTAATGCTTTATGAGCTACTTTGCATAAACGGGCGTGAAAAATGTATGTGCTGTTTAATAAACGCTAAAAGTTAGCTAGAGTTTCATTTGTACGTGAACACAGAACACGTAAGCTTCACTATCCTCGATATGATTAATAAAGAAATTGGTGCTTTGCATGTGAACTTGTGTTGTGTTTTGAAATTCAAGAAACGGTCATTACGTTACAACTTAACAGACATAAAAGAATATATAGTTGGCATTAGATTTCTATATTCAGATAAAAAATAAGTAAAAAAATATTATGAACATTTTTATTGTTGTTTCCTTTCATTTTTGCGGCGAAAATAATGTTAGTATTCCCTGAAACTGTTTTTGCTGATCACTCCTCACTAAATTATAAACATAATATAATATGTTTGTTACAAATGAATCATAATATTTTATATATTGTAGTTAGTGATGTAGATATTTTGTATGTATATATTTATAATACGGCATAACCGTAACCTGTAAATTGTACATCGACAAAAAGCAAAAGCTCCTTGGTGTTTTGTTACGGAAGCTTGGAAAAGCCAAGGGCCATATAAAACCTTTATAATAGAAAGAATGAACCCAAGGGTTGAGTATTATGTATGTTTAAATGAACGGCTACTGCAGAGTTGATAAACTGAAGGATTCTTAAACGGTTTAGGTCTTTGACCTCCACCGTCTGTTAGCACTCTAAAAATAGTCAATACCAGCCAATGCCGAAAAATATTTTAAAACTTTAAAAAATGCCGAATGGCAGGTGTAGATCGGCCAATGGAAAATATAAGTTTGTACTTTTAAAGATAGGCAAGAAGTTTGGGCGTGCCTTTGAGATTCCTTTGGCATCGCTGAGACCTACGATTTTTATTTGAATTTAATATATAATGGAGAGTTTGCGCGGCCAAGGCACTCAGTTTGAAGTTTTACACGCGGCTAGATACTCACTTTTGAAGTCCTTCACGCCGCCAGACCCATTCATTTAAGCAGTTTGAAGTTTTACAAGCAGTGGGACACTAGTCATTACTCGTTGAGCAGTTAAGAAGTTTGAGTTGCTGAGACAGGTATTTAAGTTTTATAAGCAGCGAGGCATGCAGTTATATTACATCGAGTTCGACTCAGAAACAGCTCTCAGTACTCGATATAAGTTAGACTTTCAGTTTCCCTTGGCGCGACACTCGTCTGTAAGTTTCAGAGTTTAATTTGAACGTAGCCAAGTCTTTCATATGCGAAATACCAGAGGATGCGAAACAATTTGGACATAATAAAATATGCAATTAAACATTAAGACGTACTGAGAGCTTATTTGCAATATAGAAACCCTTTCCTATTCCCGTTTAATACGCGTCAACAAAAGAGCAGAGTACTGTGAGAATTGTTGCGATTGAAGCTTATGAAACATAACCGAAGGGTTCAATATTAAATCTATGAAAGCACTTCTAAATTGGCATCATAACGTGAGGCCACTCAACGACAATAACACATCGCTTCAAGACTGGAGCCCAATTTGGAGCCCATAGCCAAAGTCATACCAAACCATCTGAAAAATTGGCGCCCAACGTGGCTGCCATACCAAACCGCTTCATAATTTGGCTCACCAAAGTGGAGCCTACTAACTAATTTAAGGAATGAAGAAAAGTGTTGTTTTCTACTTCACACGTACTAGAAATTAAAATATATCGGTTACATACATACATCATACATGTTCAGCTCCTCTATCACATCCTGAAGTCCATGTTTACACTCTGTGTAACATGTTAAATCCACTTATTGCATTCCTGATGTCTATTTCACGATATTATTTTTTTTTCCTGCTAGATGAATGGGGATAGTTGTGTTAAAAGGGAATATAATTTCATCTGTTCATCTTTTTTGGAGTTGATTAAAGTATTAAAAAAAATATTTTTGTAACGTCAAAATGACGGCATATGTACCAATGTGTAAGAAAGCAAGAGCGAAGAAATAGAAGGAACCCTGCCTTCTAGATAGCAAGAAAAACGTTGTGAGTACTTAAGCCTGAACTTCGCTTTCTATAAAGTCACTAGCCTGAGGCAGTACTTCTCTCATTTGCCGACGACTAGTTTAAATTTCATAGAACAAAAAAAGGCACGAGAAACAAATACAAAGCGAAAGAATGTTGCAGAGGATGAGACGGAGCGGCTCGTGTAAACACTTGGGTGACGCATAGAGCTTTACCTGTGTTTACATCCTTCTTTCTCCTTCACTCCTTCTCCTTTCTTTATTCTTTTTCATGAATAACAAACACGTGAAACACCCCGAGGAGAAAAGCCTCTGCAGTAATGTCATTGGATTATTCGGTGTAAAAGTTATAATGTGTACTTCTTTATCTTTGAAACCACTTGGCGCTGCATTGGCAAAACACAGCGTTTACTACCGCGGCAAATGTTGCTTCCCTTTATCTTGGGAAGTTCCGTCTTCATTTGTCTGTCACAGGAAAAACTTTCTTTCGTTTTAGTACGCTTTCTTTCTTTATCTTTGCTCTTCACATTTCTTATCCTCGCAGTTAGCAAATAATGTGACTTTCGGGAAGTTGTCTACTTAATGCCATTATTAACAATATGGCAGCTTATCACAAAATTAGATGCTTTCTGAAACTGAATGTGGACCTAATTGAAGACATACATTACTGAATATTTATATTTCCTTTTTTACTTTCAGTTTCGTCGTGTCATGTGATGTTAGTGGGTAATGAGAAAGGTCGGGCCAAGATCGAAGTCTAACAAAAGCTGTATTTCATTAGACACTGTGCAGCAAGTGCTTCGTCAATTTAGGAATTGCCTTAAAACATCTCCAGGACTATTCTAAAAGTTCATCAAATGCGGGAAGCTTCGAATGACCCAGCGCTTTTATGAAGCCTGGAAAATTAAACATTTTGAAACGTTAAATAAATATATGTATATATTAATAATTAATGTTAAAATAATAAAATAAAATAAAATAGAACATAAACAATGATAAAAATGATACTACCTGTCTTTTTTTCCCATCATTTCTTTATAATATTCAGTATGGCACTTTCCCACTGATGCCTGCACAAGCATTAAATTAAGAAGTGTACGAGAAAATCCCCAGGATATGGACGGGGAAAGGTAGTTTTCAATTATGGGAGAAGAGGGTTACCAACTAAATATTTCACAATTAATAAACTGAGTTAGCATGTAAATGGCTCATCTATTAATAGCTCACAAAAGTTCAACAACATAATTTAATTTGCATATAAACCCAAATCAGCATACCAAATAATATCCAAAACTTCTAAAAGAGCCAATTGGTTTATTGGCTAAGCACTTAACCAACTCTTCATTAAAACCTTTTCAAAAGACCATTAGTGGTAACCTGCCTGCTTCAACAAACTTGAAATGTATATACAGAGATATTAATGCTATCATAAATTTAACCAAAAAGTTTTTAAAATCTTACAAATCCACTAAAGGCTCTCAAATCTATGTACCACCTTGTCACTGAGAGAGCAGTTTTAGTAACAATTTGAATAACGGTCGAACATGCCTACCCAGATGAAACCGGAGCCCTCTCTGCTGGTAACGAACAAGAGGAGAACGGCCGAAGCTGGAAACATTGACATCATTAGTTCAAGAAGTTACCTTGCGTTCCTCCACCAAAAGAAACAAAAGAGTTTTAACAGAGGCTTCCACCAAGACATGAGGGTTGTAGGTAAAAGAGCAGAAAGAGTACGTGCGCATGCGTATCGTTCTTGTAATCATCCTAATTTGTACACATCATCGCACATACGTTTAAATTGTTATTGATTGTTGTTCAACCTATAGTTTTTCTGATTGCATTGTTAAAATTTTATTTTTGTGTGTGATTTCTGATAATCGTTTGCCATTCTTCACCGGCCAGCAAAGTGAATGTTCAGTGAGCTATTCAATAATCATTTTGACCATATTCTTCTTGCTTATTGTTAGGCTATTTTTGTAGTTTTGTTATAAACTTATGCATTTTATCAGTATATCACTATTTTGAATGATGCCTACTAGAGTAAAAGTTGGAAATCATTACTTACTAATTTCGCACTATGAGAACGAGAAAACAGTTTCCATTTTATACAGCCAAAACTTTCCCCATGAATTTATTAGCTATGTGTAGTCTGAAATTGTTTTTGGAAACATATTTCTTCTTTTTTATTTTTTATGCTGCTTTTAACTGTGTTGCAAAGATACAATTAGATGGTGATTGGTAATCTTTCCAACAGTTACATTGGTGCTCCTTGCATATGCATACAAATTTTTACATGTTTAAATCCTTAACTATAGAACTTTGGACTATTCTGGTTGTTTCTGAAGTTTGATATCTGGCTCCTAGTACTAGTCTAGAGAAGAAACTGTTTTCATTAATTTCAATATTCAATTTTTATTATGCGAGTTTTCGACAGCTGAATTAATACATTCTTTAAAAAATATGATTTTGAGCACATTTATATTATTGTGGTGAAATATCTTAAGAAGACGGTATGTGCGACTATGTGCCAGTTTCTTCAAATGTGTCCTTACCCCTTGTAAAATATTGAATATTGAAGATTTATTATTCAGAGCAGATAATAGGTACAATATAATTTTTAAAATGAACAAGTGTTGCTAAGTGAACCTAAGCTTCTTTCTTGTCTAAATTTATATTTTATTTTTCGCCTTAATCGGAAAGTATCCTCTATACTGGATACTAGCCCCGCATCCGAGGTGATATGACGCAATCTATTATTAGTTTGTTTGGATGCAAATAATAGTAAAGCAGGACGAACCCATTCAGTTAATTTACTGTGCGAACATGAGGGCTGTAATCCGGCAGAAAGGCGTAGTGGTCGACCAATTGATGGATACGTTTAAGGCAAAGGGAACAGTCGCTAATTTTTTGCAATCAAAATACCCAATCTTCTCACCGGAAGTTATTAAAGTGGTTCCAAACTAGTCTAAAAATAGCTGATGCAAAACGGACTTTGTGATACTGCCTATAAGGAATTTATTGGGCGCTTTATAATAATATTTATTAAAAATGTCTTATACAATGACGTTTTAATTTTGAAAACGTGTTATTTTTCAACTTATTTCTCTAATATGTGCTTTATATTATCTCTTCTTTTGAAGAACGTTAATCTTTATAAAAATAATTATCACAAAACTGTATATGCAACTTATTCATTTTTGCCCAATTTATGAATAGTTATGTCCTTCTTTATACAGCTGCTCTTTATTGACACAAAAATATTAATTGTCTTTTATTCTTCTAAAACACGCAATAGTATTTATATTCATATATATTCCTTCTTAATAAATTTTCTAATCTACTGCCATCCAAAAACACCCTATGTTGAGAATTCGGTACCAGAATTTTAAGTTTCTCTTCATAATCAAACATTTCCTTGTCACCCATTCCATTTCCCTTTGGGCAACTTCCTTGTCAACCCAAGAACTTCTCTGCGGAACATCCAAAATACAAAATCCACCATTTCGTAACCGTCTTCAAGCACCCAAACTTCGTTAAATAACCTTCTAGTCCGAATTATCATTTGCTCCATTTCTGATGATTTGTTCAATAGTTCTTTAGTACTGACATATACCCTTTTCCTTTTACTCTTACTGTCTTTTACTTCTTTCATATCTTTTGCAGTCAATTTAGACCCCAATAATACACATCTCCTATACTATCAGATACTTTTCTTAGTCATAGTTTCGTATTTGCTCAATTTGTAAATTATCAGTAAACTATATTGTTTCCTTATTTTATGTAAAGAAAACCAAAATGTTTTCCTATGATATTATGATTTTATCTCTAAGAATTATCAAAATATTCCTAGAAGGAATGAATAGTTACATTATGATATTTTGTGATCGATTTTAAGTTTCATGTTTTGAGGAAGTTAGCTTAATTTTTTAAATTTTCTTCAGAAGATAGTTCCCCGTTATGCTCAACGTATGGAGAAATTTAATCACAGGAGATATTGTGATTTTATAAATGAAGAAAATTAGGGGAAAAAACAGGGTCATTGATCTTCTACATATTAATAACAGCAATGAAAAATTGGCAAAACCGGGAGCGAGCTATTGAAGCGTTTCGTATGTGTGACAGTATACAAAGAAAGACAATTGTAACCTTGCCAAATTTTGGATGTATGCATTTACCGTCACATGGTAATCACGTCTGTTCCAAGTATCTGGTAATGATACGCGACCAGGATAGCACAACTATTTCTGGGAACGCAAGAGATTTATCACCCATTGTCCATGGAATTATTTTTGTAAAGAAGAAGTACACCAAGCACTGACAATGCTGAAAGCTATGCACTACTTAATTGGGGACTTTAATTTGTAAAGAGTCTTTGTTAATAAGAAAGTATTAAGCTCACAAAAGATGTCTCCTGTGCCTTACTCCTGTTGAAGCTCTGAACTATGATCGGCATTTTCCAGTGCTCGGTAAGCCTCTGACAGAAGCCTTCCTGTTGCTGATGGTTACTTTATTCCTTGCAACTTCTCTGTGGATGATCTCTTTGTGTCGTTCTCAGGGATTACAAAATCCCCCTCTCTTCCCCAGCTTCTGTCGTCAGGTAGTCAATGCCGTTCATATTGAAGGATGAGAGAGAGGGAGAGATGTTCTCTTTGAATAGTCTTCTATCTCGTGCTACCATCTCGACGCTTCTGTCTTTTGTTTTCTCCGCTGCTCGTTGTACACCAGCAGAACATCGCAGGTTTTCCCCACCCTCGATCGTCTTGGCCTAGCATGCGAGACATTCACCAGTTCAAACCTACGACCACTAATTACGCTTCCTCTAATGAAATTACGCTTGATTGCGACACCGACAGATGGGACTGAGGTTTTGTGGCACGTACATAGGCAGCAGGGTACAATAGCTCTTCCTTCTTCCTCAGCCTTCTGTATGGCTCTTCACTTGAGGAAGGTACAGTGCCTGCAATAAAGCCTGTTCCTTCCCTACTGCTTTTAACTTTTGTCATTTGTCAAAGCAGAATGCCAATTTGCTGTGTGCTGCTGGCGTTTTAACCATACTTTTGCCGCAGACTAGTAACAATGGAAATTACGTAGGTAGTAGAATAAAATTATAACAGTCCATTCCTTCTAACTATGATGAGGAAATATTTAGAAATAGGTGCAAGCTATTTTGGTATTAGTGACTTGATATTGCAAACATATTCGTCTAAATACATTCTTATATAGCAGCAAATACCGTGCCGTCATTCCGCTATGCAACGATTGATTGCATACACTAGTGTCAACCTGTTGCTCTTCAATGGAATTGCAATACCCAGTAAGATCTGAGTTAAAATGTTTGCAATTGAACTTGCTCAGTCGTGTTTATTACGCCAGCTATTTCACTTGTAATTCTGTTTGAGGTCTGCGCAAGACTTTCTACTATGAATTTGTGTATTGTTCACTATACAGAGAGCGATATCTCCGCTGAAACAAAGACATATTGATTTATCCCTGTTATTTGCACAAGAAATTGTATAAGTATTGCAGGCGAATTTCATGCTGAATTCACAGGAGCGATATTTCTATCGGGTAGTATTGGTGAACAAATTTCGAATCCAAGGCGTTTTCACTGACAAGCATCCAAAAAATCCGAAGAAACTTGATGAAATACACTATCGATTAGTAACTTCTCCTCATAAGTCTTTAACACATAAACCCAAAAAGTATGTGTATCTGACGAAAGGCACTCTGTTGCTGTGTAAGTAATAAAACCTGTGGAAATATTGAAACAAAATATCCAGGAGGCAGTTGACAATATTCGGAAGTATGAATAATGGCGAATGTTTAAAATATCTTCAAAAGGATCCAGACATGCTTCACAGCGAAGGTCAGGCATTTCGAGCATCTACTATAATGAATAGTATCAGTACAACATTAATTACTATTTACCATCACGAAAGATCTCCCTGCACTTTTTTTTTTTCCACTTGGCAAGTGGCGAGGTCGTATGCAGAACTTCCCGTTGGCAAAAATCAATTTCCGATTATGTTGCTGGGTGAGGGCCTTGTATAAGCAAGCACGACATTAATTTAGTAAGAGACATTGTAACCTATCACCCTTTATAGCTCACTATGATAGAACAAGTGTGCATTCACAAACTGTTCTCTTCTCGTACTTAAAATAAGATCAGTTGTAATTTTGTGGTAGCACTTCCCACACAGCCGGCCACTAAGTCCTGAACTTATTAAGTCAAATTATCATACGCCATTCTTCATTGAACGATAGGACTTTTTACCTTTTAGTACCGGTTGTTTTAATGGAGTGCGACCTTGCTAGTTACCGTGAGAGGATCGATGCTGGGTTGCAATGGACTGGAGGGCTGCTCCAGTCAGCAGGTTAAGTAGCTTAAGTATAAAATTGCAATCGCTAATTGCTTGTTGGGCGTCGAGTGGAACTTAGAACGTTAAGGATCAGCAAGTGGACGATCGCTGGAGATGCCTGTGAAGCTACCACGAATCTGCAGCACAAGGTTCAGAAGATGCAGGTGAAATTTGCTGAGCAGAAGATTCGATAGCAAGGGAACCGAGAAGAGAACTGCATCTTGCCTCGTGTTAGGGGACTCTTAGTGACATGACTCTGGAATGTTCCATGGCATTCGGGCTGAAAAACTGCAGCAGCATGAGAAGGCAAGCCGGATACTGTTATACTGCATGTAGGATCGAACAATGCGATGTGGCATGTACTGGGAGATATGTATGATCGGATAACGTCGGCGGAGAAAGTTTTCCCAGATTGACATCAGACTAGTGGTGAGACGACAGTGTATCTATTTGAGGAACATTATGAAGATAAACGATTCCTTTGCTTGAGTAGCAGATGACCTGATCCAGACACCTGGTTGTTAGAGAGGACCTGGGAAGAGATGGTGTTCATCTCCACAAGAGGGGTGAAGCGACTCTGGCCTCGCTCTTTTCGTGAGCGCCGTCACCCACCAGAGGTGGAGGCGGAGACCGTGACATCAAAGCATCGAGGAAATTGATGATTCAGGACACTTTAAGAATGGTCAGGTAAGGACAGGACTCATCAGATTGTTGCAGGTAATTGCCGCAGAAATTGAATAAAGTAATTAAATTTAGGAGTTTAGTTGAAGTATACAGTCTCCATGTAATAATCGGTATGGAATAATGAGGACGGGATGATATAAACGATGCGATAATTTTTATACGAAACTATAGATATTTTAGAAAGTGTAGGGGTAATGTAGGAGGAGCAGGCATATTTGTTTGCACTAAGATAGGAATAAACATAATCTCTTATGGGTACATAACGAAGTTGAAAGGTTATGTGTGCAGATGTAAAATAAGCAGGATGTGTTAGCATGTTACAGACCTTCTTCTTCTCAGTAAGCCGTGGCCTGTCACAGCGAGCTCTGCTTCCTCTACCTTCGTCTCACGACTTCAATGATGACTGTACCCTACTAGTGGCCTATTAAGCGGCTCCCTAGAATGGAAGAACGCCACCTCTCCATCGAACAGCTTCCCAATTGTCTTCACGAGGCTGGGTGGAATTCGTTCCAGATCTCTCCAGAACTCAAACATTCCTAAGCAGGTACCGGGAATCGAACCGAAGCCTCCCGGCGAACAGTCAGCAACTATACCACAAGACCACATGAATCGTTTAAGGTATTAAATTATTTAACTTTACACAAATTACAATAAAAAAATTACTTCAACAGCACATGACCTTAAGATAGGAACTTCCGGAGACTTGAACCGACCTACGGCAAACTGGAAAGGGCTGTCGGGTGCAAATTCCGAGCTTCAAACTTTAATAAATTAATTGTTTTGGGGAAATGGGTTTATGCAGGTTACACCTGATCTCAACCAGGACAATACTGTGTTTTATATATAGTCAGGCCCGTGTCACTTCACATTCAGAATGTTACAGAAATTACCTAATGTAATATGTAAGCTATTAAGACTAAAATGGTCAGATTTATCTCTAAATATTGTCAATAAATAATAACCCGGGTTACTATGGAGATTAAATCACGCTATGTTAGGGGCAATAAATAATGTTCATTCCATGTAATATCTGCGAAGATGTTAACTAAAGGCTTGCTCAATAATGCACCTTTTAAGTTAAAAAAAAAAAATTGATGGTGGATTTCACAGCAACGCGAACAACTCTTAAACTGTCTTATGCTAAGCTAAGTAGCTCTGAGTAGAGAAAAGAGCTGTAGAGAAGTGCTGTTCCAAAAGGATCAAAAGCTATCTCCGGGTGTTCAGAGAGAGCGGGATGAAGAAGAAAATAGTTTATTTAGATTAATTTTGAGCGCTTCATTTCATTTTCGAGCTCCGTTTCAGCTTCCTTGACCCTTTGTTTACCCAAATCTTCTTCTCGTATGTTAATGGTGTTGTTTTCTAATATTTCTTTCAGAGTCCTAAAATGTTTTCCTAGGGAGCTTATCATTTCATTTTATCTGAAAAGTTCTAGCTTGATAATGTTTGATTATAATGCTGTCAAGTGTTTAGGATCAATGGTAAGGATGCGTGTGTGTGAATGAATAAGTCGCTATTATAATTAACTAAAATATGAACCTGTTCTCTCCTTTTGAGCTTCATTGTTAGTTGATAATGCAATATGCAGTCTGATTTAGAAGAATTGTGAATTTCTTCATACGCTACTCCTAGAAATGATGAAATCACTCACAAATGTGTCCATACTTTACCCGAAAATTAATACGTTTTTTCGGAATTTCATGTACTAAAGCCGCGTTTAATCAAGAGTATTAGTAACATGCCCCTATATAAAATAAACTAGTAGTATAGTCTCTAATATAACACAGAGAAAAAACACACGATTTAACGGCGTTGCATAACTGTTCTGAAAATTTAACCGCAGCAGTTCAAAACCTCGGAATTACGCTAGGATAATGTACACCTATGATATAAAATCACGTAAACTGTAATGATATAATTTTCATTTATCTTTACCACGGGGAAGCGGACAATTTTTGTGTTAGAAATTGAATTAGTAAAGTAGATCGTTTTAAAAGTCCCGCAACTTAGGTAGGTATATCAGTTGACAAAAGAAGATATTATCCCCTCCAATTGCTGAGATGTATCACGTGGCATGCGCTGCGCCATTCTCTTCCAGTCAGTTATTTCAACAGAATCGGGCAGTTATGCAGCCGATAAAAAAAATCATCAAAATTCATCAAATAGTGCAATATTGTGATGCAATAGTGAGATATTCACTGTGTCGTTCGTATGCTCATCTTCAAGCCATACGAGATAAGCAGTTAGGCGCAACCTTTTTGGCAATCGGTTCCAACATGTAAAACAATATTAAAGCTAGTACATGAGTTTATTAAAACAGTTTTGCGGCTTAATGGGGAAAAAAAATGGAAGACGCCATATACTAACTAAAGAAATGTATCGCGAAATAAGAGCTTCCATCTTATCTTTATCTTTGGAATACACTGAAAAATGAGTATATTCAACTAACCCTCAAGACACTTGAGGAACGAAGTTGGGGCTATTAGTGATGGGAAACCAATACGTGTCAGTGAAATTTCCAAAGAAGTTGTGGATTTTGTGTCAGGGAAAATGGGCAACAGAGTAGCAATGTCTTAAGTTTTAAAACAATGAGCGCTTGAATGCTGCGAATTTCAGCAAGAAAATACCGGCGGCAAAGCAGGGTACAATCGCCGACCGGCTAAATCATGTATCGGAAATTTTAAACTGCTCTCATTGTTATCCTATGAAAGTATGATTAAAGTATGCTGATAATGTCTGACAGAAGACTTATAATCATATAGTGCGCTTACCAACACAGCTGTCTTCTTCGACTGAATCCTCTTGAACATTTTCCTGAAATGAAAACACAGTTTTAAATTGTTTGTTGTTTTTCTTTTAACGTAATAAAATTAAGATCACTTAAACAACAATAAAATGTCATAGATTCAAACATTTATTATATTTCCTCCTATCACTTTAAATACCTACGAAGAAATATGAAACAGAAATTTAAAGAGAGATATATGCAATGTGTTTCTTGAAATTTCATCGGTTAATTATTTACATTACGTAAGTAACATTATAATAGACTTCCCTAAATACAATTACAGTTTTAGAACTGTGCAAATCTGTGAAGAAATAACTGTAATATGGGTAGTACATTATAAAAAGAGCTACGATGTTCTAAAAATATAAAACGTTTAATAGCTATAGATATGGCAATTTGGTATGTCGATACCAAAAATCTGATTTCAACATAGTTCCGCAAACTGGCGAAGTACTGCAACATCCTTAACACGGGTGTTCAGTCTATCAAAACCTTTAATCAGTTCGTAACTACAATTCTTAGAACACAAGAGATATACCGGGCTGGTAATGTGGAAACATCCAGCTCAGAACGCATGATCAAATGAATTCTTTGTTTCATTTTGAGATGTATGTTCATTATACATCTACTTTAAACCGACATACTCTTATATAAAGCGTCTAAAGAGAGAGAGAGAAAGCATTACTATTACCGACGTTAACTATAACCAAATTATTTTTTTTTTTTACAGGAGCAACACTTTAAACTAATGAAACTGTTGTGTGATAAACATTTTTGTGTTCAATAGAATTAAATATGGATGTACAAGAGTGTTGTATATGTAAGGTAAATAAAAACAAAAGAGCGTTAAATTATTTAAATCGATTATTTCTCAACACAAACTTCGTCCAAAGTTGGAAGTGCATTATACTTTGTTTATAGGACGATTTGTCAGGGTTTATGAAGCAGTCATTCAAGCACGTATCTCTTCATTGTTTCCAGAAAATATTTTTCCTTCGAGGTATATTTTCAGGCTTGGAGACCAATAAATGTCGGAGAGGGGGGCTAAATCTGGCGTGTGCACTGGATGCTGTAAAAATCCGAATAATTCAGAAATTTAGCCATTGCAATTGCAGATTTTTGCGATGGCGAGTTATGCTTGTATATTTAACTTTTTTTTTTTTTTTTTTAAGAAAATATGTGATCGTTTGTTTTCGATTTCATTATTTAAAGTTGTTGTTGATGTGGTTTATTTTCGGACGCTCTTTAACATTTTAGGTCATTAGCGTCCCATTCAATTCAGGGCGTGAAATGACCGACAAATTTTGCTCAGAGGCCTCTTTTTTCATGCTTGAGGTTCTTTTTCGTGCCGTAAATGTACAACACGGGACCTACGGCTTTATTTCACTTCCATAGGAAGTCATACTTAGGATTTTTATACCCGAAAAATCCATCGATTCTGGCAGGGTTTACAAAATTGTGGCATATACGGGTTGATTTTGTATATTGTAGCCTACGGACAGTTGGCGTTCCAAGTGACGGTTGAAGGTTTGAACGAGGGGAAAGATTAGTTCTGCGCATGCGTAGAATGGGAATGCATAGTGTTTCAACGGTTTCTGGATAGTCGAGCTCGGAAGGTTGAAGAAAGAGGATGATGCACAATTTGCTCCGGGATGGATCACCTTTACTATGTACAACTCAAGATTAGATGAGCTACTGATTATGTCAATAAAATGAGATATTTGAATTTAGTAGTGTTTGTACTTTCAGAGGTTATCTCAATCCATTATTTCCTTTTTTATCATTTTAGTAGGGATGTTTGTTATATAGAAGGATTTAGTTAAATAATGTCAGCTAGCTCCCATCTTTGGCCGTATGATGAAATGAGTAAAAAATGGTGTGCGATGGGCTCTAAAATAGATAGTGTCAATATATTAGCAAAATATTCATATGGCGGTTTTCTATGCTTTAGGTAGAATATTAAAATAATAATATCCTTGAATCCAGAACATCAAATTCGTGGTTTTCCTGCAGAAAGTGTTGTCTTTGCTTTCTTTGGTACAAGTTCTGACCCACCACTGTTTTGCCTGTTCCTTTGTTTCAGGGTATAGCAATGGACCATTTATAAACTGGCACAAACTTACCTAGGCTATGTTTGAAACTTCCCAATATCAGCCAAGCCATCCATTGGAACAAATTTCTGACCCATTATGAACAAACATGACAACCAATGAGCCCAGATGTGTCGGTCCTGTGTCTAGAGTAACATACTTGCCTCATAGACCCAAGCTCATGGGCTCAAACCTGACAAGGGTGGGTGGTATTTTAGGGTGCAAAACTACCGTATGGCTTCCTTCACAAGAGAAAAAAAAATCGTAGATATACGGCACGTAAAAGAACCTCAAGTCTGAAAGAAGAAGCTTGGGGGTTGTTTCATGCCCTGTTATGAATAGGGCGCTAATGACCAGAGATGAAAAAGACCGCTCTTATGTCAACAAAATTAATAAAAAAATTCAGATATCCACGCAAGATTTGTGAACACATTTAGTTTAGATATCCGCTATGTCCGATATGTATGTAAATTCTTTATTTATGCATTTTTTCAAATAATCTTTTCGCTGGTCACTTCTGTTGGTCAACCTCTGCGATATTCGGCTTCACGACTCTTCAGCAACATATGTAGGGCTTTTTAAAAAAATAAGATCACCAGGAACAGCATCTAACTTTCTCTGACCTAAGTGACGGTTCTTCCTTTCGAAAAATTGAATTTCATAACGAATCTTGTCCTATTATTCTTAATTTTAATCAAATTATGTACAAAGGATCAATTGCCAAATTAAAACTAGACAAGAAAAGCAGCTGAAACTCTTTATATACTCGTAACAAAAAAGAAAACAAAAAATAAGGTATATTTTTGCTTGCAGTACTCCCTTTATATTACGTATTAAACAGCCCTCATACTTAAAAAAGAACTAACTTATTGTGCAAAAAAGAAAGCTGACATTTCATAACAAAATTCTTCCGATTGCTACACCTGCTAGAAGTATTGCAGCAAAATCAACACACTATTGATGTCTCTATGTTTACAAGAAAAAGTTTGCTTGCTTACCAGTGAGGAAACTTCTGGCCTATTCTAAGAAGTTCGGTGCTTTCTTGCTCAATAGATATATACATAGAACGCTTTGAACACCTACAAGTCCTCTCGTCTGTTCCGTAACCTCAAATCCTCTCCTTTGCAAATAGACTCTATTGAGAATAGCACATTGACTGGGTACGGGAGGGAAGTCAAAACTTTCTTACCGCCATTTGCTTCATTGAAATCGCTTGTACTGATTGTGTAGAGGAAACTAGCGCAGTTACTAGTTCCCCAAGGCTCTAAGGAAATGCGGTCCAAACGACCGTTATACTCAGGTTGGCGTAAGCGAGAACATCTTAAAATGGTGAACTATATAGATATTTAAAACGCAAATAAAAAGCATTTTTAAATAATATTAATGAGAAAATCTTGTCCATTTCAACGCATATATGTTAAAAACGATTTTTTTTATTAGAATGCAATATTTTTAACGTCACTGTTTCGAAAGTTAGGAAGTCATTGACAATATTTTAGAATTAAAGCGGTTTATTTTTTAAATTTAATCAGCTAAAGACAATCTTTAATGTTAATTAATCGAAACTATCCTTACTTTTGATTTATTTTATATTTATCTGATTGATTTAAATTTATTATTAGAATAAGAGCCATCAAAATATTAATACAACCCCAAATGTACTACTAAAATTCTGAGTTTAGAATGTGGTATAACGTTGTTTACTAGCATATGTAAAAATACAATAATATATTTCACAAATAACTAATTTATCAAAATTTAAATATTGAATTTATATTTACTTATATCTTCCAAATTTCTTCCAATTACTGCCAGACACCTTTAATATTTTCTTCTCCTTCTCCTTCTTCTTCTTCTTGTTCTTCTTTCAAGGATTAGGTGATATCGTCAAACCACCTCTTAGGGCGTCAATCAAAATATCTCCTCCCAATTGGTTTATAATTCAATATGTTCTTTGGCAATGTATTCTCTATCATCCTCACCGTCACGGAAGGCCGAGGTCGTTAAGGAGCGGAATCGTGAGCAGGAGGTCTGGGTTTCAATTTCCTCAAGGGCATTCCTCTCTTATGATTTTTTTCCCCAGGTTTTCTCAATACTCATACATGGAAAATGCCAGAAATGTGCCCTAAACTTAAGCCTAGAACGTTTCCTTCCTTAAAAAATATTTCCAATTTTAAGATTTCATCTCACGTATCACCAGTATCCATCGCCTGTAATGCCTTAGCAATAAAAACGGGCGTTATACGCTATTAAAAATCTGTCATCCTATAAATATAATTCTTTTCATTTCATTTTATTTTCATCCACCTTATCGTTAATTGAAAAAATAATTAAAATCTGAACTCATTACTGTATTTCTTATTTTATCAACTCTAGTGCATCCCTTACATAGTTCAAAATTTCATTTCCGCAGACTGTATACGTGATTCCTCTCTTTTTGTCACTGTCTACAATTCGGAACCATATATAAGAGCAGACACAGCCAGAACCGTATAAAGCTTCATTTGCGTCTCTCTTTTAGTTTTTCTTTGTTCCAAAAATGATTTAAAATTTGTTAAATGTCATTTGAATTTTTCTGTCAAATTTAAGACTAATATCACATCCTATATAAATGAAGTGGGGTAGCTGTTCTAATATTTTTTCTCTTATTAGCATCTACGATCTAATATTTTTCTTCCCTTTAAAAGTAATTACCTTTGTTTGTTTTGTAAAAAAATTATCAAATCCGTTTTATCCCTCGATGTGCATTTATCTTGTAGTCAGTGTACCCAACTCTATACATCCGCTATATAATTCCTGACCACTTTATATATATCACTTTTATTCTTATTCTATTCATGAAATACTATTATTCCACTAATATAAAACATTTTTTCAAACATCCCATTTCAAAGATATCATACTAAAAAATAATTCGTTTGGATTTTTTGAAACTTAATCATTTAAATATACCGCCTTTATAATCTAAAGGCTCAGCACTTATAAGGAGGAATGATCTATAATAGGAATAATGGGCTATGTTAAGCTAACTGTCTGTCTGCAACCTTATGAATTAAGGCTAACAGCTGAGCCCTTAGTTATTTATAGTCATTATTTATTCGTTTACAAGGTTTCATTCTTTTGCAGAAGCTTCCAGTCGAAATACTAAAGTTAAAGCAGTTATAAATTAAATTTGATTACGAAGACAGAGCTGAGATCCCATTCTGCTTATACTTAATGCTCGTTAATATTTAAATGGTATAATCATATGATTCATAACTTCATATTCAGTTAAACAGTTTTCAAACTATGTTGCTTCGTCCCAACATCGCTAGATTAAACTCATCCCACAGACCGCTTTAATAAAAGCATTTGTAATCTGTTTCACTCGAGTGCCCACACCGGTATCCATTTCAATAAAATGTAACAAAAAACAAAAACAATCATAATTACGCAGAAAATATAAATCTAAATTAGAAGAGCAGACTAAAGCTGACGCTTTGATACTAGCCAGTACTTGTATACAGGTGGTGCTCTGTTTTAAAAAAGTGTAAAACTTGTTTGTTTACTCATATATGGACATGCTTATTTAAAAGGCAAAATGCCTATGGAGCACTTCTGTCGTTTCTCTTTTTAATTTTCTCGGATTCCAGATGACTTATTTTAAATTGCAATATAAGAAAAATATCGAACATTTTTATGTTAATAGAATCCAGAGCACTGTGTTATAAGAGTAGCAAAAAAAATATAACCATGTAATTTTTCTTACTTTTGGTCACAGTGAGTCAGCCAGTTCAAAATATACCGAAATTATTTTCGGCCCGTGTCCACAACTGAGCGTAGCGAGTGCACTGCCAAGATCAAAGTCAGTCGCCTATCATAACAGTTCTCGCCTAATGAACAGTACGTAGCTTGCAGTTTCCTGTTACAAGAGCAAGCATTATTTCTGTCTTTGGTCATATTTAAGACTGCAGTTAAAAAAACGCTATAATGAAGGTCTCTGTAATATTGCATACAATTACAGGTCATTAATCGCCAGTGTTATTACAGCAAATACAATATTGAATTAAGTTTTAAAATATTATATTGAAATATTGCCTCTAGAGCACAGAAAGACACAGTCCATAAGAATGTGGAGCTTAAAGGAGAAAAGGAGCTTAAAGAAAATGTCAGAGCGGAAATTGAATGAACTATGGAAACAGAGCTGTTGCGAGTGAATGAAAATCCTATTTAAAGATGTCAGAAATAACAACTGCAGACGGACACTACTTCGAACAATGTCTATAACACAGGTTAGTACTCATAAAATAATACTAAAATTGTGTGCATGCTATTATCAAAATTGTGTCAGCGGCACTTGCCGCGGACGAATGCCCAAAATAAGTATCTGTACATGTATTAAACTAAAATAAATTCTTTACAACTTCAAAATGAACTCAAAAGTTTTGAAAACAAGGCTTCCGTTTATATTTTTAAAGTTATTTCATACTTCTTTTGCAGGGCACATTTAACTATGAAGTTATTTTCCAAATGTTATATTTGTTAACACTCTCTTCCGAGAGTATGCTCTTAAGAGGCAGAGTTTCTGACATCGAATACCGCGAATACATTTTGCACAAAGGAATACGCACAATATTATTCCCAGAGGCCACATTACGATTGAAGCACATAGTAAGATAAGTTCTACATCTGGAATTACCCATTATTCAGCAAGGCTTGAACTTCATTGAAACTGCACAACTTACCTCACACGATATACCATTTAACTTCTGGTCTGCATCATCCGCTATTGCCATGAATTCTTCCAGAGCCGAACCTTAAACCTAGCAGTTTCTTGACACTGTCAAAAACTCACCGATACAATTTCTTATTCAAGTACTTAAGATCTGTTCAATGCTACCTACAGTTCATTAAAATCACGCTGCCTTCACAGCTTGGAATAATGTTGCTATGCAGTTTTCTTTTGGAAAATGTTCCATGTGATGTCATTCTTTTAAATATGTTCTTGAGCTGAAGCTTGTAGCAAGAAACCCGATCAAGATTCTCTTGAAAAATAAGCGAAATAGCAAACTATGCATAAGCTCTATAGCATTATTAACTTACCTTTTATATATTTTAAATGGTAATTATAAAGGCCACGTATTTACCTTAACTATAGGAACTTTGGGCTAATTTAAGGTTGTTAAAAATTTTATAAGAATGTTAATAAAGATATTCGCTCAGTTCAAATCTTTACGGAGGGGGTTCATTTGACGAAAAAAATTTGGAACCACAGCTTTAAAAGATACATAACAAAAATGAAATGGATATTGTGTGTCTCGCACACAACCGAACCTCTGTACTTGTGGTGGAGGGTGTTAAGTATTTTTTCACCTCATTTCCTCTTTTTTCTTAGCAATATAATAATATGGCTTAACTCTTAGTTTTCCATTTGTCTTTACATATATTTCATTTCTTGCATCTGTTATTTTGTGTACATATTTCTGAAATTGATTTCGCTGGTACTTAAAGCTAATGCTATTAACATCGACCGTTCGAGGTATGTGCAGATGTATTTTACACAGATAGTAAGATCGACTTCCCCGGCGGGATTTAAGTCGTCTATCCACACACACGCGCATTTGGGGGAAGGATAGAGGAAGCCATTCACCGTTCTGGCGACAACAGCTCGGCAATGTAGCATCCCCCTCAAACCACCTCCGCTTTCCTTGTTGACAATGACTTGAAGATAATCGTCACCGTTCTCCCAACCCCTTCCCCATTCTCGCTAGCTTCTTCATTTTAACAATCGCGACACCAGCGCATCCTTTCTTCATTACGAGCCACCACCATCTCTTGCAATATTGGAGAATTGAAAGTGCGCTCAGAAATATTAGCGGTGATGAGTCAGACATCCCTCACGGTGTCTGAAATCCCAAATGCTCTACAGCTTTAATGCAATCGAAATTCAAGGAAACGTTCCATTCTGTGTATTGTTTCAGCAACGTTACTTATAAAGGTAGGGCAACAGTGAAAATGTATCATTATGAACACTTTATACCGAAATATTATTGTTTTTGTTAAATAACTCCATACGGACAGTGTTACTGTATTAATAAATTAGTTGTTGCAGTGACAAATACACAGAAATACACTATTGTCAAACATTTCTGGCGCCTGGACCAGTTGTGTAATGCCATCGTTTCCAGTATCCTCTGGAAGCTGGAAGGCGCTTCTTGCTCAGAGGCCGAATGTATAGCACTTTTGTTCATTAATATCTTTATACATAGTTCTTTTCAATAACTTCGAAACAGCTAATTCACAATAAAAATAAGTAAAAAACATATTCTGAGCTTGCACCTCCGGTAGAGAGTGCCGGCCCAAGATCGCGGGTTCAATCCCGGACAGGGTTGATGGATTTTTTCGGGCGTAAAAGCCTTAAGCATGGCTTCCTTCGGAAGGGAAGTAAAGCCGTGGGTTCCATATCGTATATTTACGGCACGAAAAAGTTCAAGCCTTGAAAGAAGAGGCCTCTGAGCAAAATTTACCGAACTTTTCACGCCTTCAATTGAATGGGACACTAATGACCTGAGATGTTACAGAAAGTCCATAAATAAAACAAATCATTCAATCAGAGAGTAGCGGGATATGTAACCTTTTGTTCTCATGAGTCGTTTCTGCTCATTCATTTGACCTGTTGTGTTGGGTTCCGAAAATATGTTGTTTCTACTGTCGTCCCATGGACAAGAAACAGGACATAAGATGTAGATTCAAATGAAATGAACTTCTGAACAACAATCTGTGTTATACATTATAAGTGTTTCGTGTTAGTTTCCAGTATGGTGATCTATTCGGTATAAACATGGTCTCACACTTTTAGATCATGTGAAGGGAAGAGTTTATTAGTAATATTACGTAACGCATTTGATGAAAACTTTTTAATTGTTAGAATTTTTTCATTAGCCTCTGATTTTCATTACATTCAAGGCCACAAAATGTCAGGAGTCGGTGTTTTCGTTACTAGCTTACGCAAGACAGCTCAGGCCTGAAAAGGCTGATAACCGGGAGGGGTTTGGAGGAAAGTAAATTGATTAAATCCGGTCGTGTGTCATTCATAATGAGATTTCTTTATATTATGAGTGTTTCTTTTTAAAATTATTCTTTTGCTATTTTTATTTTTTTATTTTGATTTCATGATATTGTTGAATATATATGATTTATAGCTTATTTTAAAATGTATAATCTAATATCTTGGGCTAAATCAAACACATTTAGCGCTAAAATCAAACTTCAGTCAAGCTGAACTTACCACCATGGGTAGCCGAGGTCGTTAAGGCGCGGACTCGTGACCGGAAAGTCTGGTGTTCCATTCCAACCAGGAATGTCCTCCCTGACCAAAGTTTTTATAAAGCTTTCCGGGAAAATGACGGGAAAAAAAGTATCATCAGTGTCCACTGTCTATGATGCCACGGTAGTTAAAGCTGGTGTTAAAACAATATTTGAAAAAAAAATAAATAAATAAATAAACTGAACTCAAAATTGAAATTTGATTGTACAAAAGGTAATCCAAAATCATTTCACCGCGATTTAAGATTAAACTTAACCGTCAAATTTTCTAACGTTAACCTGGATGAAACTTGGATAGGGAAGTTACACAATTACTTATTTGATCTTTAAAAGTAAGGAAAGTGAAATGGTGAGTCATTGTCTTTAATTGTAGGCATAGAAGAATATGCATGAATATTTGGTGCTTTAACTCTTCGCTGAACGCACTACTGTAAGTTTATAAGCTATTCATAAAGGCGTGTGTGTAGGTTATGTAATTTTATGATTTCATCTTACTCTGATGGTTCATTCTACGAAAAGCGTTATACAATATGAACAGGGAATTAAACTAGATTCATTTGTGAACTCCTATTTAAACTGAACCGCAGATAGCAATTTTTATGCAACGGGCCTCTAGTGTATTATGAACGCACGTTGGACCAGCTCGGCTGTAAAAATTGTCACCAACGGCGTTTCCTTAACTATATTGTATCTTATGCAAGATGCGCCACACTGTAGCTTGGTATGCAAGGGTCCTGTATCTACCTTACTTTCTTGTGGGAAATTTTGGGAATTTCTTGTCGTAGCATTCAGAAGAAATCTCCAATCGTGTTGACGTTATATCGGTCTTGATACCTCCTTTCCATTTCCTTTATATCTTGGTGAAAAACCTTGCTTGTTTCTCGTTCACTGCAACAAGATTATCCGGAAATAAGTCCAAGTTTGTATTAAGATATAGCAGATTTAAGCTCATTAAGCATACTCTTTATAATCAGGGTCTATTGTTTTCTAGAAAGTCCTTCACTACACTGTAGAAGAAAAACCGTCTTCTCTTTCAACTTCAGTCTTTGCATCATAAATGTTCACCTAATATCACTTTCCTTAATTTCGGGTCTACAAATATGTCTTCCTTTTATTTGGCTTTTGATGGATAAAAGAACTTTTAGCGTAGGTACTTAGTAAAATTCGCATTATTTGGCAAAGCTTTAGAAATTATTTCATGTTGTCTAGTTCGATATGAAGAAGGGACAAATATTCTCTGAGTCTAAAATCTTCCTGGTTATTAAAGAGACTCTGTTAATGGCCAGTTTTATTCTTTCATAGTATTAACTTCTTGCTCTCATGTGTCATTCACAAATAAAACAAGGGAATTTTAGTAAGCCCAGTGTTGGCCAAGAACCATGTCCACTTTAGTATCTCTTATATAAAAAACTATTTTGTAAAACACACACACACAAATAAACTTGTCTTCTTTCCGTAGAAGAACTCAACGAGTTCGAACTTTTTCAAGTGTGACTTTATCTCAAGTGTTTTATCTTTTTAAAGGCTCTATAATTACTGTTTATATATATAAACAGTAATTATATATATTTATATATAAACAGTAATTATATATATATATATGGTGTCAAAAATGTATGCACACTTCAAGCAATGAAAAAATTTAATGTTAGCATAAACATAACAAAACTCACACAAACAGATATTGATGAGCACTAATCATCTAACACTTTTACAGTTACAACAGTTGCTAAAACGTCCACTAACGGCGTCGATTCACTTCTGAGTACGTTGAACTACTGATTAAGCAATGTTTGCGAAAGTGTCCTCAGCGATTGCAGCATATGCCGTTTCAATTTCTTCCCGAAGTGCTGCCAGTAATAGCTAGTCTGCCTCGATCTGCCCTTGCGGACATTGCATACGGTACCATGAATCTCAAATTTGTCTCGCATGCGTGCAATGGTTATTCGCGTTGGCGGTTCTGTTCTGTACACACGTCCCCATTGTCTTTGAACTTCGACAACATTCTGGGTTTTCCAATACATTTCAAAATTGCTTTCCGCTGTTCAAATGATAATCTTGGCTCCTTTTTGTTGTAGCAACGTTAGCATAACGTAATATAAGTAACGTCTGTTTATAGAACATCATACGATAATTTTGACTTTATTTGTTCATTGTTGATTTACCTGCCACGTAGCAAAGCTATTATAATGTATGTGAGTCACATCTGATTACAGAACATCATGTTATACATTACTGTTGTTTTTCGGTCCAACTTTGAAATATATTTAATAGATATATACTGTAAAAGTGTGCATACATTTTTTGACACCCTCAGTATATACATTGGATTTCAGGGCACAAAAGTACACAAGGGAGAGCTAAGCTTATGAAAAATATTTTCTTTGTAGGCCTGCTATATTTATATAAGTATAAAACATGAAAATTACTTATATAAGTATTTTAAAAAGTGACTGGTATTTGAAAAATTCATTAGAGAAATAAGGAAGAACAAGTTAACGAAGTTTTAAAATGAATAACATTGTATTATCAATTCAATCTGACATTACGAACATGTTGAACACAATAATAATAGTAATAATAATTGTTATAATCATTATTCAAGTAAGTTTTATTTTGTCGACACTTTCAATCATGTTAAAAGCATAGTATTTTAGGAGCACATGTTAAAAATAATTACTTGTAGCAATAGGGAGAAAAATAAAAGAGAAAAAAATAAATAATAAATTTCTGGAGGATTCTGGGTATAATTGCTAAGGAAGGCAGATAATTAAATATGTTCTCCAATCTCCAATTTGTTTACAGCATTGAAAACGGTTTTATAAAACGTAATAGACGAAATATTAAATGAATGTTTTAATACATGTTTTATATAAATATTTTCATGTGATGAACTGTTTTATATTAATACATTTGATATAGGAGCTGATCTAGTCTAAGAGTTAAAAGCTGTATAGTTTTCCTACTAATATTAAAAGTCATATAGTAGCATCTTTCTGTAAAATATTGCTTTATGAGTGAGTATATATATAATATTTTAAATGTGACTAACTAACATTTTTAAAAACTAGTTTATTAAACTATTGCATGTACTATTCTGTAATTTTTGTTTTCTGTCGTTTATTTGTCTTTTATGTATTTTGTATGACCTTATATTTGTTTATTTAATAATATCAGTTCATTAATGATGTTTCAATTTTTATGTAGCAGTAGCAGTAGCAGTAGCAGTAGCAGTAGCAGTAGCAGTAGTAGTAGTAGTAGTAATACAAATATGGAATTTTAAATGTTGTAAGTTAGCATGTTAATAATAAATTAAATGAATTTGTTAAATTTGAAAGCAAGTATTGCTGAAATATATCTGTATAAATTGCAATTTTTAATAGTGTTTAGCGCTCATTTTTACTGCTGAGGCATCACGAGCGGTGGACAATACTGATGCTTAGATGAATCGATAAAATGGGAAACTATTTTTTTAAGGAAGGAAACGTTTCATGCCTAAATATAGGGTACCTCCTCATGAGGACTAGCCGTTCAAGAGGACTAAGTAAAACGTGAAATAAACCCTAGACCTCCCGCTTAGGAGTACGTAGTTATCAAATGCATGTAAAAGATATTTGCTTTTCTATCACCATTTTGTTATAATACTAAATATGTCATGTTTTAATGTTCAGAAAAGTATATTGATTCATCCATTGTTAGAATTGTTTCATTATTCTCATTCTGCTAAGAGAGTTATCTTTCCTCAGACACATCATTGGACTTTTCTCTTAACGTGTTATTTAAGTTAAAACTTGCCTGATTTAACATAAGGGTGTCAGTTCTAGTTATTAAATATTTTACTAGAAGCATGATGCAAAAATGATTTCGCTTCCTACATGCTCATATGGAGCAGAAGTTTGGAGTTGTAAATTTTGAGAAACGGGAAAGAAATGCGCAGAATTGAACATTAAAAAAGAAACTATTAGAATAAATATATGGGTTGAGAACATAAATATATAGTGAGATGAAGAAATGAATGATGTGCTGAATTAGAGTGAATGGATACGAGGCTAAATTTAAAAATATAAACCCTCTAGAACGGAAAATTCAGACCAGTTTATGAAGAGGTTGTTGAATCAGCAATTTTTTGAGACTTGACGGCAATATGATGAGAGAAAAAGAAAGATGTTTATGAGTAACTTTGTGCAATCTTGCACACTTTACTAATTTCGTGCATATAACAGACTGTTACTAGAAATACAAATTTTTAGGCTTCAAAAGCCATAATTGAAGACATGCTGAAAAGTATAAATTATAGAAACAACGTGTACCTTTAAATAAAATAAATAATGTACTGAATGAGATGGTAAGAGTAGAAGATACGAGTATTCCACGACTAATTTTACTGGAGAGAGCAGCACGTTAACACATTTTGTAGCAGTGTCAGAAACTCAGAAGCTCTTTCACTCAAATGAGCAGAAAATAATAATGTTTTCAATTAAAACTAAAATGCAATGAGGGTTTAACGTGCGGAAGAAGATTCTTCAAGCAGAACTAATGGCCGCTTTCGACAATTTGCAGAGGAAGAGCGCTGTTGGAACTGGCGATTTTGACACAGAAATATTGCCTTATTCGTCGGCAAGCTTACCCGGAGAATATGCTGGTACATCTGAGTGAACATTAAACGGTAGACAAGGGGGTTGAGCGGATTGGGATAGTAGAAGATAAAGGAGATGAGGATGTCACTCAACACAAGGAGAGCAGATAAGTTTCCGGGTAGCGTAGATCCCCTAGTTCTAAGATGTGGGTTAGAGCGATGAAATAAATGGGTTATGGTGGCTAACTGTGCCTCTATAGGATAACTTCTTTTTTATCTAAGTCTGGACGAGAACATGTTTTCTGTATTTTTAGCTTTCCCGTTCTAGTATAAACAGTAAGCGAAGAAAACAGAGGCTAAAATGGCATGTCTGATTTTATTTTATTATTTTATACGATATATTGTTGCTTTGACTGCATTGGTCTTCTTGCGATATCTGTAGATTGGACACGAATTTTATAGGTGTAAATCTGTATATAATGGAATGGAATGAAATAAATTAATATGAACTATCACCTTCCCAGGATAAGGAAAAAATGCAAAAAAGAAAAACAAAACTTTACCCAAACAGCCTCACCTGACTGGTAATCGAGCCCAGAACCTCCGAATTAGAAGTCGCAAATGCTACCACTAATATGAAGGAAGCGGTTATGCCTACTTGTTGCAGAATAATATGCCGTACTCCTATAATACTAATTTTGAAGACAGTAGCGCAATATGGCGCTATTTTTATCCACTGACGCTCATTAGCAAGTAGTTTTCTGAAGTGAAGGGAAATAGGAATTAGAAAGGCTAATACAAAATATTTTCGTCAACGGTAAAATTGTTTTACATCAGGTTATTACATTTGTTTGTACTATTGTTAGCTAGTGACGACATAACCATTTTTGCCGTCTTTGTAATAAAGGATAACGATGCATTCAGTGCATTCAGACTGTAGCAGAAACAACAATTTGTTTTAAACATCTACTTTGAATCAGTGGAAGATTTGGGCGGAACTAATTGGTTTGTTTTATTTATGGACGCTCTTTAACAGCTCAGATCAGCAGCGTCCCATTCAATTCAGGGCGTGAAACAGCCGACAAATTTGCACAGATGCCTCTTCTTTCAGACTTGAGGTTCTTTTTCGTGCTGTAAATGTATGACACGGGGCCCGCGGCTTTACTCCCCTTCCGAAGGAAGCCATACTTAGGAACTAGGCCCAAATGCCAACGATGCAACATTTAAAATCAAAGCAGCATTTGCTAATAGATAAATGAGCCTTGCTACATCACCGTATTTAACTTGTTAAAAAAAATTATGCATCAGTAATACAGAAACATCTATTAGAATTTTCAGAATATATATTTTGTTTGCAAGCAATGAAGAATTATATATGACATAACTGAAAACTGTCTGTTTAAAAGCTTAAACTCCGTTCAAATAAATTAGCCCTGTTTCAAAATACGTTCTTTTTTCTGTGGTAATCTAGGAACACTATCTGGTAGATCTAAAAAAAAAACTGAGAGTGTTAAAACAAGCAGTGCTATTTTATACGTTTAATGTAGATCCTTGAGGGATGAAAAATAGAAACTCTGAAAAATTAAACTGCAGCCAATTAATAATATGTAAAACATTTATTCATTATAATCTTTGAACTACTTTATTAGCTAGAAAATAAAAATTGAGGCCGTTTTGTTTTTAATTCAATTCTATTTACAACTTTTCGAAAAAGGTATTGGAACGATATTTTGTTGTTGATGATTCTCCGTATACACTCGGCATGCAAAGAGCATCCAGATGCCTCTCAGTCATAGTGGAACTTAAGCAAATCTTTGTATTTTTATTGTTTTAGTTATTATTTAAGGACCCTCTTTAACGACTTCTGTCATTAGAGACCCTTCTATGCAGAGTCGTTAAATTTTGGTCACAGGTCTCTTTTTTAAGACTGGAGGTTACTTCACGTGCCTTAAAACGCGAGACCAACGGCTTTACTTCCCTTCCTATGGAAATCATACTTAGGATTTGCATGTTCCAAAAATCCATCGACCCTGACCGGGATTGAACCCACGACCTTGGGTCTACGAGGCAAGTATAGTTACCACTACTGCATGATATTTCTAGAAGGCACTTTAGTTTGTTTTTAGCTGTTGATGACACAATTTGAAAGCAAAAACAGAGCTTGCGCTATTTCTTGAAAACTTTATTTGAATTTTTCGATGTCATTATGTTTTGCAGACCATCGAGTTCTACTTGAACACTGAAATAGCTGGAGCAAATATTTTTCATGACACTTTTATTAAATAAAGTGATAATTTCTTTAATTGTACCTATTGCGTATTAGATTTCATTGATGCTGCTCAAATCATACAGTACTGCATTTTGTTTATGAGATGAACAAATAAGGCAGAATATCTGCTAGAGGGTACTGCTTCGACGTCAACTTTCGCGTCGGTCCTGGTGGTCTAATGGTAACCATACTTGCCTCGTAAACCGAGGATCGCGGGTTCGATCAGTGCCAGGCCCGATGGATTTCTTCGGGTGTAAAAATTCTAAGTATGGCTTCCTTCGGAAAGGAAGTAAAGCCATGGGTTCCTGTCATAGATTTACGGCACAATAAAGAACCTCAAGCCTGAAAGAGAGACCTCTGAGAAAAATTTGTCGGCCGTTTCACGCCCTGATTTGAATGGGACGCTGATGACCTGAGATGTTGAAGTTCGTAAATAAACCAAATAAATAAAAACTGTCGAACACATGAAATTTTGACTAAAGGTAGGCTTTCAAGGCCGGAGTCGCAGATAAAACTAGTGGTGTCTTTCAGACTGTTATACCGTGGTCTGCTGGAGGTAAAGGGTTCCAGACGTTTCATCCACAACTGAGGCGGACATCTTCAATGGCGTGGAGGAATCTCCTAGAAGATTGTATCACGGCGTTTGACGCATTGGCCGTCAGTACGGCTATATTTGTACTGTGCGCGCCCTCCGCTGATTGATCCGGGTGGGCAGAAGTCGTGGGCCTGGTGGGGGGGCCTGGCCTCTCCTTTTACAAACATTCCCATAATTGCAATAAGAAAGAAGAGACTCTAAAACTAATAACTCTAATGCAAAAACTGGAAGTGTAATCTTTTTAATAATGCGTTCATTTTGCTTCTAAATAAGAGTTAACATAGGAAAAGTTTCTTTAAAAAACGTGACTGACAATAAAGCAACAGATGATCTCTGTTCGAAAGTCATTTGGGAAAAATAGCTTTGAATTCGCTGACAACAATAGTATTACTAAATTAAATTCAATTTTCTTCCAAAAATAAGTTAATTTCGGCAATGCTTTTAGCACAACAGAAAAATAATGGCATTACAAAATTAAACGCATTATTTGTCTTTAAAGTTCATATTTAAAATGAATTTTATTGAAAATATTATTAATTAAATTTCAACAATTTAAAATGTATCACATTTAAAATTCATTTAAATTTAATTTTAATTTTTAAACGACAGATTTAGCCATTTTATGTTTCGTAAGATTCACCTTACGTGATTCCCATGTTAAAGCAATTGATAATTATGTTAAAATAGCACAGTTAGCTAGCAAGGAACAACATAGTTTAAAACCTAAGAATCTGGGTCCTAGTAGTGATTTAAGAGTTTGGGGGAAATTCTGAAATAAATTGAAGAAAAGAAAAATGTATTAATAAGTTAGGCTTATTATTTCCAGAATAAGTGTTTTTCTGAACTGATTTAAACTTTTCATCAGCATGCTGAAAGCTGCTACATTATTAAATTGGGTAATTTAAGATCAATTGCGCAAAATGATGATGTCGTACTGCAATATGCGTATTTAAGCATTCATTATACGGCACAAGACAATAACACCAATGATAATGATGATAATGATGATGATGATGATGATAATAATAATAATAATAATAATAATAATAATAATAATAATCTCCCAGAAGATCTATGGTCTTCCATTGAGAACTTCGCATAGGAAATCTGCTGGCCAAAGCCATTTCATGCCAAAATCTCAACCTCGGTTTTCCAGACTGGATTCGCTAACTCTCGGATCAATTGGCTTCCCAATTATTCTGACGACGTTGGATAACTACTGTACCAGGGCTACCCCTTTAAGAAATATTCCTCAGGTATACCGAAAATCGAAACATGGGTTTTGAATTTATTTACGACCTTGTTAATGTACTTCATTCAACGTTCATAAGAACCAGGTCATGTCAGTATGAATGTGATGTAAGCAACAACTTCTAACACCTTTATACCGAAACCGTTTAAGATGCAAGATAACTTCGGTAGTTGTTGAATTGTCATTTAAAACACTTAGAGAGTGTACTTAAGATATTTTGATAAATATGCAGACATTAGATAAAGATTTGCCTTTAAGGTACCATCATTTTATATAATGGAAAATTGTTATTTAAAATAAAGAAAAAGTAAACACTAAATATCACATTTGTGAGAAAGTGTTATACGCTTTAAAATTATTTTTTAATCTCGGCAGCCTATTTTCTTTGATAAAATTTCGTAGCACTGAGAGATAAAGGAGGAAAATTAAACTTTCATCTCACACACGGGGTGAGGTTGTTCTCGTTATAGATTAAAAAGCTGATATTCCTAAAAAGTCGCCGCGATTACTATCTGTTGATCTTCCAGTAGAATACTACTATTAAAAATTAAATATATACACAAACACGCCACTATGTGGAATAGTAGTACACTAAGGGTTTTGGTCGGAATCATGACTTAGTAGTGTATTTCAAATGCAGTTATTCAAAAACTGTTGGGATATTATCTTCATCATGCATGCCTACACGTTTTATTAAAAAAACTATATACTAAACAGAAGAGCATGACATTTTATGTACCAAAAGTAAATTTAGAAAACATTTTAAGAGATATTTTAATTGCTTCAATATAAACAGAATTGGAAACAGCATTTGCAGGGAAGGCGTCAGATAAAAAAAAAGTTTTAAATTATACAGCGCGTTTTTAAAATTACGCGGTATGATTTAAGGAATGGGTTCTTTATATTCAAAAATAAAAATAGTTCATTATAAACTTGTATTTGTCTCAGAATGAATTAGAGTGCCGTACAATGATATGGAAGTGTGATTATAACAAAATTAAGCGCCTAAATACATGTGAAGGGAAGTGAAAAGAATTATATTTTTAAAAAATGCATTTATATGTAACTATATTCTACACGTTGAAGCATATGTACGTCCTTTAACTTTTAATCTCTATTCTTTTTTGAAGTTAATCTCACACCTGTTTAATTTATGTATTTCTTCTTATGACTTCATGAAATGAAATAGTAAGACCACGAGTATGCACAAACTTTTAAATATCGATGCTGTCAGATAATCTAATTGCAAAGACTCCACATACTAATTTAAGCACTTATAGAGCCAAAATCTTTGAAATAAACCACATTTTGGGTTATTATTTCTGAGATACGTAAACAAATGTGCACTCAAAGACCGCATTCCTAATTATAATAAATTACAGCAGTTGAAAGTGTTTAACTTTTAACAAATGTATGAAATTGGGTACTAAAGAATAAACAAAAAACAGAATCACAGATGTAATGAATGATTAATGACACCAGATATAGAAAGGTTACCGAGACCGGTCTATCATGTTTGCTGATGTTTCATGCCTTGTACCCTACGACTTTTTATTTACATCACATGTTTGTCATCTATAAAAGAATGTTATATGTGAAAATGCTATTTTTTTCACTTTTTTGTTTCTGCTTTACCTTCTCATCTCACAGAACTAAATTTAAAGAATGTATAATACATTCAACTTGCTGTTATATGCTTGATCACTATTACCTGTTCTTTTTTATATTATTTTTTAAATAGATGATAGGAAGCAATGTTGTTTGGACTCCTCAACTAAACTGCAGATGCGCCTGTTTCCCAGGGTTTGTACAAAGAATGAGTGTTGAGTATTCCAGATTATAAATTCTGGATTACGACCCGGAGGTCCTCACATGCATGCCTTTTGAGTTGTAGATAATCAGTTGTCTAGAATCTGATTATTTTCGGTAATATTTGGAGTATCAGTTCACGTTACTGTATGTAGGTTGATGGCTATCTATTCGCCATTGTTAGGTAATAATCAAGCAAGAAATACTCCAAGTTAAATGTTCACCACACAATTCTTTCTGCAATTTCTTCAATATCCTCTCATCGGGGCTATAATACTTCACGCCTTTGAGAATATCCTGCAGCAATTAGTCTATGATTTCTCCATGGAGCACAACCTGATCCCAATAAGAACAGTTGAGGCTAACTTTCCATTAATGAAGAAAAACATCATGATTTTGCTCTTTTTCATTACGTAAGACACAGTTGTCAACAGATCTAGCAGGTTAGGAAAATTTTAAAATGGAAATTTTTAAGCAATATTAAAAAATTTTCGGACGCGCTCTATAAAATGAGACCTTTCAGTCAATGGAACGAAATAGTAAAATTCTGAAAATGTGTGAGAATTAATCTGTATAAATCCCAATATCTGGTGCAAAACTACAATAAATTTGATTTAGATACACGTGATTACCTTATATGTTGATGTAACCGATGCAAAAGAAATCGCTGGATACCTCTCTGGAAGAATTACCAGGTTGCCACTTGTTGAACTGCGTCTTGCAGGTCTTCACCCGATATTAATTGTTTGCCATTAAAAGAAACGAAAGCATTCATTTCAGCACTGTAAGGTGAGTGCGTCCGTTCTTGCCTTTTAAATTGTCAGCGTTTGGTGCGGGAGTTTAAAATGATACGATCTGAGAGCAGACTTAGAAGTTTTGATTTTATCACCCGCCAAAACTTTATATTGGGCAAAGCGCACGACATTCACAGGTTCTTCTTTGTGGGCCATGTTGATCGTAAAAAAGATAATCATAACCATTCATTTTTCATATTGCAAGGCGCCTATGCTACTACCAATGGTGTTTGACTTATGCACTACCGTCAACGCGTCACGTTACGCGTTAAGATCGACTACGTTGTCTTGTGTACTACCTTCTCATGGAACAACACGCGCCACGATCAACGACACATTTCTTACAACCAAATCTGTTCTGTTTTAATGTCTGACCGTAATATGTTTCATTAAATGGACAGAATAAGGCCATAGGTACTACGTATATTTATTATTTAGACGTTTAACTCCAAATAACCGCATTTTATGCTCAAGTTTTGGTGTCAAACTATTGCAATGTAGTGTTTGCTTTAATATATCTTGAACTAACTGATTAAAAATGAACATGCACTCAAATATTTTTAAACGATCTGTTTTGTTTAACAACGTTAGCTGGTTTGTAGGTATCCAATATAATCACTATTCTCAATTTATTTGTTCAAAAGTAAATTAAATTCAATTGTGTTTCTCTCATTCACACACACACACACACACACACACACACACACACACACACCTTATATTTTTTATTCAACTGGAGCAATGTATTTTGCTACATCCAAGAAGAATCGAAAGGGCTTTTATTGCATTCTGTGCAGTTTCCTTCAGGAGTTAAACTACCCAATCACGTGCTTCTATGATGCTATCGCTTTGAAAGGTATAAAAGCTATAAAAGGAGAGAAAAAAGACACGCTCCAGCCAGGAACAAGGAAACTAAGGGAGATGAGTATAAACGATAAGCAGTTCAAGAGTTACCAAGTAAATGTAAAGAAGCACAAATAGGAATTACAAAGAACCCAAAAGAAAGTAAAAGTAAGTAAAATATGAATGTCATTTTTGTAAATTATTCTGTTTTTACTTACTCATCGTGTTAAATGTGGGTTGTACGATTTGAATACGAACTATTACTTTTTCTTTCTTTTCTGTAAACTTGTACAAGAACATTTAGGCAGTATATGACTGTATGCTTCTGAAATAGTGCTGAAATATGTCTTTATATAAACAGAGCTACAACAATTAAGGAAACCTAGCTTAAGAATGGGCTCTTCAAAAATAAATTGAAACCCTCAAGCCAATATCTATTAAAGAGAACAATAATCAGGGAGATCAGCAGCTGCGATATCAGTCGTCATTACCCTTTTTTGAAAATGTGATTTTTGCCGGATCCTCATTTTTGACTGGCATAATCCTTAGAAGATAAAAAACATTTCACCCTTACCACCGAACTAAGGATTCTTAACGTGATATAATTTATTTTCCCTAATCACGGAAGAAATTTATTTAAATATGAGTCTCTCAGTATATATTTCACGCACCGCTTGTACAATAGACTCTGTACTATTATGCCAATTTCAGATGGGATGATCGAAGAAAAGAATTAATGGAATTTGAAAGCTAGAAACCGATTATTTCATAAGCAGGGCAGAGTGATAAAGACTAGAGTAATAAAAAAAGGCAATATTCGAAGGACAATGAATGTGGAAGAGGAAAAAGAAAGCAAAGTACAAAATAAATGCAATAGGATATATATATATATCACATTTACCGAATGTACAGCATTAGCTAAAAACGAAGAATCAGAACTGAAAAAATGGGTCACGGCCAGGATTCGAACAAGCACTTCAGTCTTCTGTGGTGACAATCTAACACTGCGTTGCAGAGTGCTCCAAGCATGTTTTTTTTTCTATTTGTTTATTTAAGGGCGCTCTTTAACATCTCAGGTCATCAGCGTCCCATTATATTCAGGTCGTGAAACGGCCGACAAATTTTGCTCAGAGGTCTCTTCTTTCAGGCTTGAGGTTCTTTTTCGTGCCGTAAATGTACGACACGGGACCCACGGCTTTACTTCCCTTCCGAAGGACGCCATACTTAGGATTTTTACACCCGAAAAAATCCATCGATCCTGGCCGGGTTTAAACCCGCGACCTTGGATTTAGAAGGCAAGTGTGGTGCCCACTACACCACCAGGTTCGACCTCAAGCATGGAACCACGAACTTCTCTCACCTGATTCTATATATTCCGAAACTTTTCTAGGATATTCTCTATTGTGAGATATGCATTCCTTAAGAAAGTTATGAGTTTACCCACCAACAATATAGGAAATACTTTATACATATAAAAACAGTTCTTTAACTTAGCCATATGTAGGAAATTAGGTGGAAATGAAGAGTCAGACTGGAAAATTTCACGGACGGGATTCCCTAGTTAGGTATCCGGGATATTTAGAATCAGATGAGAAAAGTTTGCGGTTCCGTACTGGGAGGTGGATATGGTAGCTCAGCTGCTTAGTGCATCAGCACAGAAGATTGAAGATTCATGGTTCAAATCCCAGCCGTGTCCCACATTTTTCGTTTCTGATAAGGATCATCTATGCCCGTCAAATATAGAACAGTCTAGAAAGATTAATAATTAAGGAAACAAATTACTTATAACATATTTCACATTATATATTCTTGTACATTTTGAAATATCCAATAAATTATTTGATTTTATATTAAAAAGTTATTAAATAGTTAACATTATTTTCAATATTAATATTTTTCAAGTAAGAAGACTATATTATGAAAACTTTAACATATTAATGCATAGTAGGGGAAAATATAACATTAAAAATCTGTTAACATTTTTGCAAAATTATTTATATTTTACATTTATTTTTTCTGCCACGCATTAAAAACTTCTGTCATAAATAAAGTCTCATTCCTTGATGAGAACTTAAAAAACACATATACAACTGTGTATATTATGAGAAAAAGAAATACGAACACCTCCTTTTGCTACGATATTTTCAATTTTTTTTCTTTACAAAATATATTTTGAAATAGACTACATCAAATAATAAAATGTTAATACAATAATAATAATAATAATAATACCTGTAAGTTGTTGTACATATTTAAATATATATAAGCATCAATCATATATTTTGTTGACTCCACGTTGGTGAGCCAAAACATAAAACGGTTTGGTCTGGCAGCCATGTGGAATTTTGAAATGGTTTGGTATGGCTCTGGGGGCACCTATCTTGAAGCGATCTGTCATTGGCGTTGAATTGTCTACACTTCAGCGCAACTATATCCCAGGGTGATTCCGCTATTTAGTTGATTGGGACTCTTCTGTTGCGTCCTTTGGTGTTTCGCGCATGATTGACTTGGTTACTTTGGATATAAACTTGGTTGCCGCATATGAAACTTACAGAAGTACTGCGAACTGTTTGAGTTGAACGGAAATAAGTCGATTGAATGCGTAAAACTGAATGCTTGTCGCAGCGTGGAGGATTCAAAATTGAATGCTAACTGACTAAGCAGAATGCGAGTTGACTTGACTGGCTTGAATGAATAAAATGAGTTGACTGGATTGGAGGAAACTGACTAGACTGTTCCACTCGAGTTAACGCCTTCTTTATATATTACATTCATATAAAAATCGCTGACTAGGAGACGCCAAAAGGGTACGCGCAACCTCGTGCCTTTCTTTAAAAGTTCAAACTTACGTTTTCCATTGGCTAGTTCAAACTCACCTGCATACCGTAGCTATTTTTTAAAGTCTTAACACATACCTCAGTATTGAACAGATTTAAACAGACAGCGGTACTACAGCCGGAAGGGGTTAGAGCCCCCAGAATGTTTAAATGTCTTTCCCTTATGTCTTCTTATTTTCCCTGTGAAGGAAACCGTTTAAAAAGAAGAAAGGGGCTCCGCAGGCGACCTTGGGTTACCGTCTTCTCAATAGACTTTATAATTTTATTACGCTGTTGACTCTTCCAGCTACTGCAACAGAAACAACGAATACTTTTTCTGTTCACAATACTTACGCTGGAGTAACGCTTATGACAGAAACATATATAATATTTATATTACTAATTACAAAGTCAAGGTCTGATAATTGGACTTGCATAAATATACATGATAGCTATATTTTAGTGGAAATGGATCGGAGAAAATGATTGAAAATGTTATATTACTTTTTTCTAATATTTGTTTTAATGCTTAATTTTTAACAAGGAAGTTTCGAAATGTGATTATTTGTTGTTTTTGGAAGTCTTAATTTCTATATAGTTACATGTTTCTGCATTGCAAACGGAATATTTTATAAATACATTAGTATATGTAGCTTTTATTTTGTACTTTTTGGCGATTGTAATTAATGGTATTTATTCAACTTTGAATAAAGAAAATGGTTCCTGCACAGTGGTACTTGCTTAAACATAAACATGTCGATGATCGAAGTAAACAAACGAAAATATGAAACGTATATTGCATCTGAACTTTCATTTTTATGTTTTCTTTATAGCAAGTCACATAAAATGATTGCTAGGCCGAAAGCCATGTATTTCATACAGATTGTTATGATGGTGGTTTTAGCCAGACGTCCGAATAAGCTACGTAACAGATGAAGGGATAGAAAGGGAAAAGGAAGAAAAACAAAATGTAGGGCAGTAAATGGAAACGAGCGACCCAAGCTGAAAAGATGGAAGATAGTGGCGCCAGATAAGAGTGCGAGACAAGGTTAAGCGCCTTAGAGGGACGCCTAGCCGGTGATCTTTCTCCTATACGGTCCAGTGGAAGGATGCTGCGCGCTAAGATGGGATGGAAACAAAGACGGAGAGTACTTGCCGAATGATTATCTACCAAGTAAACGCGGCTAAAATCGTCCTCTCTAAGGACAAACCTCCGTAAAATGTGAACTCGCGGAGGACACAGGGGTGCTTTACGAGTGGCGAGGTACTAAAAGAAAGAAGAGAGAAGGAAAAGACGAGGAGTGAAGAAGTCGGGAGACGGTGTTTTCTGTGCAAAATGGATATGGTGAGGGAAAGGGAAGACTATCAGGTAGAGCCCCTTTAGTCAATCCGGATGCGCTTCTCAGCGGCCCGCTTTCATTCCTAATGTCTTTTAGCAATCCAATGAAGGTAGCAGCCAAGAGACAGCTACGAATTATAAAATCTCATTTGCTTTATAGAAGTTTTCTTCCTGTCCCCCGTACTTTCTCTTTGGAACATGCGCACACAAACTACTCTTATGGCCATAACACTCCTGCAAGCTCATTCCCTCCACTTAGTCCCGAGTTCGAACACTACCAGGGGATTTTTGTTGTTGATTTCGTTTCTTACGGACGCTCTTTACATCTCAGGTCATCAGCGTCCCATTCAATTCAGGTCGTGAAACGGCCAACAAATTTTGCTCAGAGGCCTCTTATTTCAGGCTTGAGGTTCTTTATCGTGCCGTAAATGCCACGACATGGGACTTACGGCTTTACTTCCTTTCCGAAGGAAGCCATACTTATGCTAATTACACGAAAAAAGCCATCGATCTGGCCGGGATCGAACCCGCGATCTTGGGTTTAAGAGTGAAGTATGGTTACCGTAACACCACCAGGACCGACTCTCCCAGGGCATGATCACTATGACTGCACTAAATAGATAAAATAACGTGGAAATATTAACTGACAATCCGAACAGTAAAGTTCCAAATAAATGGTTAGTAATCCCTTCTTCGCAGCAGGCGAAACTAACTTGGGTATGTGACAGTGTGCCAATCAGTGAATATTTTTTGCATACGCGTTTTTTCCCCCCCTTTTTCTTTCTTTCTTTCTTTGTTTCTTTTTCTTTTCTTTTCTTTTCTTTTCTTTTCTTTTTTTCTTTTTCTTTCTTTCTTTTTTTTTTTAACCGCTCCTTTCACTCACTTCGCTGAGGCTGGAGAAGCATACTCTCTTCAAGCCTCCTGACTTTACCGGGCATTAAAATAGCCCTGTTTTCTGATTTGAGATCAAGTAGTAAGATTTCTTACAGCAGTGACTTTGGTTTGAAGTTAGTTTTTCTTCTGAGCAGAGGGAAGGAATACTTAGTAAATATGGCCCAATTACATGGTGCGAGATTAATCTATACCACGAAAACAGAATAGAGCACAGGAATGCATGTGTAGCGAACATTACGTGTGATTTTCATTAGTCGATTGATGTTCTCTGAACATCGGGGACTGTGCTACATGTTTCTATTTCCACGTTCACGTGCAGTTTTATTTCGAACTGCAGCTATAACACAGGATTAACTTCAAATTCTGCATCAAACATGACAAATATGGAATTGATTCAACAAATTTATTGCATTAAACAAAGTTGTGCTAAGATTTTGAGTGGCACTCTCACGCTTGCAGAATTGTAGAACTCCTGGAAGACGACCAGACACGTGGCCATCATGCAAAAGCACAAACCCCGAAAATGTGATAAAAATTAGACGTCGTCTGTATGAAAACTGTCATTGAAGCATTTAAGTTCAATGCTAACATCGTATTGAGACTCTGAGGGAAAATATTTGGCGTAAAAATATGAAATGTGACTCAAGAGGAATTAGTAACACAGAGCGTTACTAATAAATGAGTTTGCTGACCGAAACTTTTTATCATTCATTCTACCACCGAGGTTTTTCCAACTACTTCTTCCTCTTCCAGAAGATGCAGCAGAAGCTGAAGGCTCGTAGTTTTAAATCTGTGAGCGAGATCCAGAGCGAAATGCGAAGGGTGCTTGACACGCTTCGAGAACAGGAATTTCAGAGCTTTCAAAAATGGAAAAGACGCTGTGATAACGTAAATGTCATTTTTTCTTTTATTTTTTTTTTAATTCATCTTTCTTCCTTTCTTCTTTTCTTCCTTCAATTTTTTTTCCAATTTTTTCCTGTCATTTGCTCAGTGTTAAGCCCTACAAAATTATTAGGATAGTAAATTATAAACTACCTATAGGGATATAAGCCTGCGGAGTAACACTTAAACTCAACTGACAGTAAGCTTTTAGTTTATAGAGAATTTGGGCGGTTGGTTTACTCAAAGTGAGGTTTAGTTTCTGTGCTGAAAATGATATTTGTAAAAATTCTTTTGTAATATTTTCTCTTGATTCTTTATAAGTGCCCTAAAATTGGAATTCTTTTCTGTTAAAAAAAGAAGGTATTGTACAATTAAAGTACTGTAACATACAATTAAGAAAGGAATTTTAATGTTAATAATGCAGTAGAGACTTGTGCAATAAGCGTAAAGAAAATTACCTGAATGTTTCCCTAATACGTTAGCTTTAATATCTGAAACGAATAAAAGATTCACAAATGAAGGAGACAGAACTAAACACTTTACACTTCATTTGTGAAAGATATGTTTTATAGCAGTGGACACGCCGACACACTGTGCTCATCCAATGGAATTGAAGCAATATCTAGACATATTTTGGCTCTATGCTTGCTGATAATTTTAGATGGAAGCTGCAGTTTAATCGGCGCCTTTTCATAGATAAGTTTACTTTCTTCTGCTATTTCAGTTTATTTGCTCTTATATGCTCTTATTTGCTCTTTTAAACTCTGTTTAAAAAGTAATTGCAAAAACACAAAACGTGTTTATATTCGTATTTGCCGATCAGACTTGTAACCAATTAAATTGTTTATATAACGACCAAATATCGATTAAAAGTAATCGTAATTAAGGATTGCCATCAGCTAACATCACAACTAAAAGTTTAATGTTGTAGAGGATGTATTAGGCTGATCATCCGAGGCCCGTGCAACATCAAGTCACAAGATTTCGTCTGACAAGTGAACAAGAAAAGAACTCTAGAATAGTTCATGTTAAGACTGCTGAATGACAATCTTAAATAGCAACTCACGAAGTTCAGCAATTGCTTGAACGTGGCCCAGGTTTTCTTTCTAATGTTATCACTGGTGAAGGAAGTTGTGTAATGGCTAAGACCCCGAAAGTAAGTGAAGAGAATTAGGTTTGACATAAAGAAAAACTTCAAACTAAATCGAAGCCGTTGACAGACACACATGATTAAAATAACTTTAGAAGCACTCCTCTGTCTTCAGCTCTGGCTCTCAAATATACTACCTTGAAGATGACGCTGGTGAGTAAATTACAGGCAAGATATGGTGTATGGTTTAATATGATTTACTGATTACATTTGGAAATTTTGGATAGAACCTGTATATTTACTCACTATAAAGTTGCTAGTATCGGACATCTAAAATAGAGTATAATTAAATAAACTTTTCAGTTTAAAATTCGTGATGTTAAAAGCAAAAAAGGTCAAAATTGTCTATACGTTAAAAAAGGTATGGAACTCTCTCCAAGCTTAAAAGAATATTATATTTGAACATTAAAATATTATACACAAGCTCTTTATAAGTGTTTAAAGCTGAATTGAAAGTTGGGTGATTTGGTTTATTTATGGAATCTCTTTAACATCTCAGGTCCCATTCAATTCAGGTCGTGAAACGGCCGACAAATTTTGCTCAGAGGCCTCTTCTTTCAGGCTCGAGGTTCTTTTTCGTACCGTAAATGTACGACACGCGACCCACTGCTTTATTTTCCTTCCGAAGGACGCCATACTTAGGATTTTTACGCCCGAAAAAATCCATCGATCCTGGCCGGGTTTGAACCCGCGATCTTGGGTTTAGGAGGTAAGTATGGTGACCACTACATCACCAGGACCGACAAATTGAAAAGAATCAGGTACATTTATATGCTGACTTAGCTGTTGCATTAAAGAACTGTTATTATCATTGTTGTATTGATTTATTATTCGAAAATATTAATTATATATAGGTAAAATATGATCGTACATGTAAAACGCAATTCTAAAATTTTATTAATAAAATACACAAATAAACTAGAAACTCAAAGTTCTGTTTAAAATGGAGTGATTTTATTACAAACTATGTACAACTTATAAATGGCAACATGCTTGTACACATTTTATACTGCGTTATTTTAAGTCATCCTTGCAAGCCTAAGCAATATATATGGCGTGCAAATATATGATAGACGAAGGTTATTATGCAAATTATTCTTTATGAATGAACAACTGAAATCGCGTAGTTCCTAAGGCCAAAAGAAAGTACCTATATAGATATTTTGGCCATTGGAGCTACGTGATTTCAGTTGTTCATCTTTGAAGAATAATTTGCTTAAAAACTTTTGAATTTCATCTATTTGCACGCCATATTTGCAATTTTTCAGGTTTCTTTTATATCATTATTGGATCAAAAGCTAAATATTTCAAAATATAACATGCAGGTTTAGTCTTAGGTGACCGCGAGACACGGACCAGAATCAAAAACTCAACTTTGCGCTGAAGACATTACTGCTCGAAGGCACCACTCTGGTTTTCGAGTTTTACAACTGGGAAAACGAATCAGAGCTCGTAACAGGGACTGGATTAAATTCCTCTTGTTTCTTCTTCAAGGTTCGTTAACTTCTGGAGTCTGTCAGAACCTGACCTGCGCCGATCGATGTTAACTCGACTGACACGGCGTTGTTCCTCTTAGCGTGACTGAAGGCCGGCCACCCACCCCTTGGAGTGTGTGCTGCCATGGTTAAATAACACAGCATACAGTGATACACGTCTCCAAACTAAAGTTACCATTAATCATAGGCTGAAGGTTTTACGTTGCCACACCCCGCGTTTTCTAAGGGGGAACCATGGGACTCCCATGGAGTGAACAACTTTCCCTTTCCGGCTAATCTGCCTCCACATTCTCTATATATGTTCGTCTTGGCAATATCGTAAGAGCTATCTTAAGCGGAAAGCTTTTGATAATTGAGACAGTTGCGTAGGAGGCTGCATGGTTACTCGTTACACTGTCAGTTGTTTTCATTGCTTTTCCTTCATTGTTGCTGGAAACAAATGCATTTAAAACATATATCGTTGCAAAATTTCAAAACTTTTTACAAATAATAACAAATACAGTGTGAGCCACAAGTGAGCAAAATCTAGGAACAATTACACACACACACACACACACACACAAAGAAAAATATTTAAGAAGGGGAAATAAATACTGTATTTAATAAAGGAAAATAGTTTAGCATTTAGTATTTCATTAAAAATCAGATACAAAACGAGCAAAGACACTGTTTACTAGTTCGTAGAAATCCACACTATATCGAAACAATAATTCTCTGCCATTTGCTACCTATATTGTACTTCATTAACTTTGTACGATAAAGTTTAGGTTCTCCATTCTGCTAATTTCTTGAATATCTGGGGAGAGAAATGTTTACACGTGTTGAGCTCTAAGTTTACACTTCGAGTTTTCAATTGTCGGGAAAAAGTATGTTGTTCAGTGAGAGTAATAGAACATTCCGAATTTGGTCATGATCTTCTGCCGCAGGCATAATTTCTAAGAAAACGTTGTTATGTGCTTGAGCGAGAAAACTAGGGGCGTGGCAACAGTGAAAGTGAAGACGTTTATATGGCAATTTTAATTTATGTAATTACCTGTTTTCAAGGTACAATAGGCATGCAAATAGTTCACAAGACTGCGATATGCAGTTTAGTTTACATGATGTTCCGGCAGTTGTTCAAGGGGTAAATGTCGTCATAGCAGGTAGCAGAAAGTCGCCTCCAGTTATGTGACGTAGAGAATGCAGAGATATCCTGCACTTGCTCTAGAAATTCAGACTTACTAATATATAGGGTTTTAACAAAGTTATTTTTTCTACTAAAATTAGGAAATTAAAGTAGGACTTAAATATGAAGCAGAACATGGACATAAATAAGGGGATAATTTAGATATTCTCTAGTTGAAGAAGTCCTTTCTTTAAATATATATTTATTCAGCCAGAAAACAAGAATTATGGTAATTGTTGACATTAAAACTGTACTTTATTACATCGGAATACCTGCACTAAAATTGTATAACTTTTCAGATAAATTGAAAATTATTACCATAGCTGTCTATCAATTGCAAATAGGTAAATATAGGTATATTATAGGTATTTACATAAATAAACTACTATAGGGTTTAGTAATAAACCTTGTTTGCTTACCCGGTGTGTCTAGTCCCTATAAATCATTCGGGAAAAGGTGCATATTTGGGTGAAAACATTTTAAATGCGAGCCATAATGTCCTGCGACTGTAGAATTTATTCAGAACTTTTCTCATTAAACACTTCATCAAGAATTGCTTTTCACAATTTTATGTACAAATTGGTCTAGGGGAAAAATAGAAATAAAAGGTAGATCTTTGGCTCAGTAAATACAGATGAAACTGGCGCAAGTATTGACCCCTTGCAACAAAATCACTCCCGAAATTTGTTCAATAAGTGCAAGGTAATAACTGAATCGTATCAATAAAAATATATTTTCCTGATAAAATTTCTGATTAGCCAAAGGAGGACAACAATCCAGCAGATTTTATGCTTACAATCTTACCTTGATTATATACACATTTTAGAAAGTGGAAGTTGAAGTGTGGGGTGCCATTAGCTGCGAGATTCTTTGTGGCGGAGAATAAAATACCGAATGAACGGTCATGGTTTATAACTAAAAATGGTTATTGAACATTAAAAAAATTTTTTTGTGCTTATATAATGCTTTCAAGTATGAATTATGGGTTTCCTGTTTTTTATATAATTTCATTATATTAAACTTTTATAGCAAACTGGTTTGCTCAATCGATGAGATTGGGAAGTTCTCTACCATCCAGTCCCATAATTGTGGCTTCGATTGGATTCCTTCGTGGCATTCGCATTAGAAGTATTCCAGAGATTCTCTACGCAGCAGACCGCTCTATTCGAACTATGAAAGCCTCTTTTCTGTGAAAACCAAAGGCACACAACTTTCACATCGCTGGCACCCTGATGAATATATTGAAAACAGTACATCCTATATATAATACATACTCTGCGTTTGTGATACATAAATATTTTAGCTATTAAAGTATAATTCTCACGATAATAACAATTAATAAATTCATTGTGAGGATGAATATTCATTCTGAGGAAAATAAAATTTCCGGTAATATTAAAGATTAATGTTTGAGAAAATTCGGATGTACCTTCTATCAAAATGGATAATTTATTTAACCATCTTAGGTGAGTTGAAACGGTCCTTATGGGCCACTACCACTGAAATATAAATATAATACAATATGTATGTTGCAAAAGTAATTATAATATTTATGTATTGTAATTAATAATGTAGATACCATGTCAGTATATATGTATAAATCTCATGTGGATGTACAAAAAAGAAAATTCTCTGGTGTTTTTGCGTTACGGTAGCTTGAAAGTACAACAAAGTCATAAAACTTTATACAATGAACCCAAGGGTCAAGGGTGATGCCACTTTTTGAAAGAACTGCCGTTGCAGAGTTAATAAACTGAATTACTTTTAAGTCCGTTTGTGGCTTTGACCCCGACAGGCGTTGTTCTGTTAGCCTTTAAACTAGCCAATGCTAACTAAATGTTTTAAACTTTCAAAAATAGCGAATAATACATAGGATAGTTTAATTTAAACCAGCTAATGGTAAATGCATGTTTGGGCTTTCAAAAATAGGCGCAAATTTTGCGCGTGCCTTTGTGACCCCTTTTGGTGTCGCTAAGCCAACGATTACTCGATTTGAATTAACATAAAAGGAAACATCTGCTCTGAGGGGGAAGCAATTATAAGTTCGACGTTGCTGAGGCAGTAATTCTCGTATCTCATTCCTCAGTAGCAATTATAAGATCTACCCACGGCAAGATACACGCAGTTCGCAAAATCAGTTAGCAATTTTTATTATACGCTCGACATTGCTACGCTGATGACCTGAGCTGTTAAAGAGCGTCCATAAATAAAAAAAAAATCTACATTGCTGAGGCACGCAGTTCATAGAATCAGCTCATACGCAGATAATAAGATTTATTTCGGACGCGGGCACACATTTCAGATTACATCAGTTAGGGAGCTTTTACTTAGTTGAGAAGTAGTTATCAATTACGCAGTTCAATTGCGCAGTTCGATACATCAGTTAACCACTTTTTAGTTTCACACCCCGCGGGACTCATGTATAAGTTTCACACGCGGCGAGAGGCACTTGTTATTCTGATTCCAATGCAGGTACCCAGTTGTAAAACATACACCACAATTTATGCAGTACTTAGTTACACTTTTAAATTTCAATCTCGGCAGCTAAGTTTATATTTGACGCAGTTGGCCTATCGTACGCATAAAACCAGAGGACACGAAAGATTTTGAACATAATAAAATACCAAAATATTATATTGTGTCGTATTGCATGATTATTTGTACTATTGAACTCCTCTCACAGTCCTGTTCAGAACGACTCAACAAAAGAGCAGAATTCACTCTGAGAAATTGTTGTTATTGAAGCGTAGGCAACAATACCGAAGCGACCAATAATCAATCTATAAAACCACTTCAATATTGGCATCACAACTCGAGGCCATTAGACGCGGATAACAAATCGCTTCAAAAGTAGTGTCCAACCTGGGGCACTTAGCCGGAGCCTACTAAACCACTTCAAAATTGGCGCCCAAAGTGGGATCACAAACAAAACAATTTCGTAATTAGACTCTAATTTTTGGGGCCTACTAAACCACTTCAAATTTATCTACACACTTATCTATTATTTACTGAAATATCACATTAATTACAATTAAAGTAGTTTTCTTATTTCATCTACTACACAATAAAATATTTTGTTTAAATCAGGGTATGAGAATGGAACTTTATATTTTACCTTTTCGTCCTTTACAATAAGACGAAAGGGTTAATTCCATATTATTATAATGAGAACAATCTCAATAATATATTATTGTTTTAATATTACTTTTCCAATTGTAGACCATTTTGATTAATGTTGCTTCACTTTAGCAATACTTTTCTTCAGGCCAAACAAAAATTGTAAAATACAAACGAAGCTTTGAAAGTGCGACAAGTTATAAAATATAACGTACGTATGTTTGAGAATTGTGCTCTATGATAAAACGAAAAGACTGAGTTTCTTTTTTCCACACAGGAACCAACATTTTTACCCTTACTCCTCTTTCTCCAAATGCTAAACAAGTTTTCCAAGTGCCATTTACGGAAGCTATAACGACCCGAGGAAAAAGTTTACAGATCTAATAAAGTTATCTGAACTATTCCTAACTGCTTTTAGTGTTTTTTTTTTGTTTTAAAAATACAATGTTTCTTTTTCCTAATCTTAACTGGCTAATCGATATCAAAATCACGTGCCTCATAAATTTTACGATTCAGTGTTATCAAATCAGATAACTTTACTTCAGTACCGAAAAGCGTCAACATAGAGTGCAATTTTTGCAGTATAATATTAATATTGAATATTTATTTGCATCATTACAATACATTAGGTTAGATTGATATGACAAAAGCATTAAACATTGTCGGGCAAAAATGAAGAAATAAAGAAAGATATTAAGAAAAAGTATTAAAATCTTACATTAAAAAATAGTCAACACTATAGAAACCATTACAGCAACGTTATTATTGACTTTTAAATTCAAATTAAAACTGAATTTTTGTAATCAATATATTTGGTTAGCAATATCTATAAAACAGTCTATGACATAGAGAGAAAGGAAGTTTTTGAAAAAAATGTTGAAAGAATGTGGGTAAATTGCTCGGAAATGAACAACATATTTCTATTATTTTTCTGAAGCTTACGCGAAGCAATAAACTTGTTATATTGTTATTTTAAATTTCATATTTGACCTAATCTACTTATCTTGCCAATGTTTGTTAACCTAAGCACTTCCGAAAGTCGCTTCAGAGTTATGTTGAAAATTCTGTTACTGGAGAGCTGAGACTTAAGAGCATAAAGGTAAAAGGCATATTAGAGTAGTTATGTTCAAATGATTCAAATAAATAGCAGTCAGTGGATTGTTGAAACTCTCGTTTTTACCTTTCAACAATCTGTAATTATGTGGAAGAAATATTAAAGTGAAAAGGCTTGATGAAAGAATTTTACATGTGTTATTCGATCGGATTAATCGAATAATACGAAACATTACTTCATTCAACATGCTTGCCTAGAATAATTGAATTGTACTTAATTTAAGTATGTCATAAAACCGCCATTTATTTGCTAACACATCGCGTTCTATAGTGTATTTTTCTCACTTTTAGTTATGGGTAAGAATGTATATTGGGGTAATGAGGCAAAACAATTTAAAAATTACACCAATTAACTTTTATAAAAAAAATACTTCACCAAAATGTTTTACTGACTTCAGTTCACAGTAACTTTTATCTTTTCATCATAATGCTATTAAATTTTCCAAGCCTGTTTGAACGCCAACCTTGACTTTGAAATGTATTGTTAAATTCCTTAAGACAGATATACAAGTATACACAGATAAGCAAGTTTGTAAGCGCTTAGAGAAATTACATTTAAATTCTTATATTCTTCGTGAATAGCTCGAGGGTCTGAGTTTTCCAGGTAAATTCACTTACTACGCTCGTGCATTTATCGATAATCTCAGATCCTCTCGTGTTATAAAATATCAAACGGCTGTTTCAAATTAAACAAAAATTAAAGTTTACTCGAAATGAAAAAGCAACTTTTAGATCGTCATTTCATAAATTAAAACTAATAACATTTGAATGTGTGAAAGCGAACTGAAGAATGTTGTTGCATTTTTGGTACAGTCTGTATTTAAGCTAAAATCAGTGTTTCTATTATATAAATCGCTTCATCTTGATGCTGCACGGATAAAACACGATCGTTATGTACTTTAAAAGAATTGAACCGTGCTTTTGGCTCGGCGCAAAGCACCGACGGGTAATATATTCCTTATTAGGAATAGAAGCAGCGAACTAGTTCTGGCAAGAAGCGGAAGCTCTTCGTACTATGTAAATGGAATGGGTTATAGATTTTCTGCTCTTCTCCTTTCCCTCAACCGCTCTTTCGTAGGACGAGAGGGGCACTACGTAGTTATTTTAAACTTGTACCCACTGGGGTAACCTTAAGATTATAATCGTCATTATGGTCTTTTAGGAGAAGTTTTGATCGCTTCCCAAACTTCAGACATATTTATGCCTAAAGTAATGCCGTTACTTCTGTAATGACTGGCATTTATATGGGATCTCTGTCGTTAAAACCTTAGAGAGGAATAAGTTCTGGATATTGGTCGTAACCACTGGCCTACTCTGGGTGTTATTTCGTTCCATGATAGTCTGCAACACTGCGTTAAAGTTAACAGTCTTAAAGAAGTTATCGTAACTAGTATACAAGCCAAGTTTTGAAAGGTTATGGAGAATGTAAACTGCGGCAATAGGCCTACTAACATTGAAGACATTTTGAAGCATTGCTTTGTTAATTTTTTCATGTGTAAAAGTTTTAACCAAGTTAACATATTTTTGGCATCTTTTGGACCTATAAATACACAGCTAATTAAAATAATACAGAAATGCAGCAAGGGAGTTTTTATTAAGAGATATCGCACCAAAATTACTAAATATTTCAGATTATAACATCCTTAAAATACATGTCGGCATGAATTCATTGATATAATAATCATTACTATGTGCTTAGGAGATGTTCATTATTAAGCAAAGGAAAACAAAAACTCCAAGTCTATGTATAACATGGTTGCTATATATAACTAAAGCAGAGTGAAATAAAATGGAAACTAGTATTAGTAGAATATCAGGGAAATGTATGTATCATAAGATACGAGCTAGGTGGGATGCAATTCTTTAAAATAATTGAAACATTTTCTTCACTTTAAGTTCTTGTAGCAAATATGCCTTTCTTGGGTCCTTAACGCTATGTAATGACTTTATGTCAAAGATTCTGTTGAAGCATCAAGTTTTCTATGTGAGGAACTGTTCTTATCCCGTTTATCAACTGGTATGTTGTCAGTTTTAAAATATTCTGCAAAAATTCAAGTTTGTTTCTATAATAAATATGAATGTCTTGACGCAAGCAGATATTTCTTTTTTACTTTCGGCCCCATTACCTGTCAAACTTTGTATGAAAAGGTTGCATTGAGGTTTGACTACAAATTAATACTACCGAAGTTTTCTCTATTTTTCAGGTACCCAGGACTCGAGCGACATGGATGAGTTAGATTTGTAACAAATATATTTTGTAAATAAATACACTACTCTTACCTTCTATTTTACAGAAAATGCCAAAACCAGTCTATCAACTTAAGATTTTGCTCATTAAACGATTCAAGGTCGCCGAAGTTGCGCAATATTTCTTATCATTCTCGTTTAGTTCTCATATCAAAGAAATTGAATAACTTGTAGTTCGACGGGACTTTTCATTGGAACATCTTATATCCGACAATAACGCTTTCTTTTCTTTGGTTCTTTATTGTATTCCAAGTTCTCTTCTAAATTTGCTGAATAACACAACACTTGAAATGCATCTCAAAACACACGGGGCACAACTTCCCTTACTCTTCAAATAAGAAGAGGATTTACACTTTTGAATTCCAAAAGTGGGTAAAATAAAAATAAAAATTGCTTCAATTCCCAAAATGTTGTAGATATTCAAAGACCTCTAGTAACTAATATAAAGATGAAATACTGCTATCATTTTATACCATTAAATAATTAATTTTATTATTATTATTATTATTATTATTATTATTATTATCATTATTTAAAATTGGAAATAATATTATTAATTTCACTTGATAGGGAATATTATTTACTTTTTTCCCCTTTTAGAGCCAAAACTCATGTAGCAATTAACTTCATTTCAAACCTCCCCAAACCTAATGAGAGCTTCGTAATACTAGTAATACCAAAATGTTGTACTACGATTTACATTTTATCATGCATCAGTTTATATGTTTAAATATTAATTTCAAATTAATGTTTGTGGATGATAATATAAACATACATACGGGTAGAAGGTATCGTAAAACAAAGTTATTGTTGCTGAAATATTTTAGGAGTTTACTCTCTGCCATTTCCAATGTGTATTCCTAAGTATAAATACAGGGAAATTAAGTTATCTACTTTTGGCTTTTCCTAATTAATGTTAATTTAATCTTAATTTATTCTAGATGTTTAAAATAGCTGTAACAAAGAAGTTATAGATAGGTATATGTGTATGGAGTTTATGTGAATATGTATATAGAGTAAATATCACTTAAAACCTGAATATGTGTCAACAGCAACAGCAGCAGTATTTCAGTTAAACCAATACAGTACAACTTTGACAGACGCATGGGTCCAACAGGTGCATGCTTTTATAATTCACTATGTCTGTTTGATTTAATACAAAATATCAGATTAGATATTCCACAATAAACTATAAAGCACACACATAACGTATATATAAAATAGAAAGAATCCATGTTACGAATGAGACATATACAGCTGGATTCAATAAACTTATTTTGCTCACCCCGGTTATCAGTCTTTTCAGACCTGAACTGCCTCGTTTTTATCAAAATTTTACCTGGTCTTCCTCCGCTTCCTAGCCTGCCAGCAGAGCCCAGCATTACCATCTCTCTGTGTTCAATCGTGTAGAGAAGTGAGGTAGATAAATTTTCTTTCATTCTTCCGCAATTTTACATTCAGCCAGTATATGTGTCCAGGATTCTCCATCCTCACAGATGGGGCAAATTCTCCACTTACAGTCATGATCTGAATCAGCTAGGTCCTAGTCTAAGCCATGCGAGCCCCCGTCTAGTGAGTTTGGCTCCTATTTTGATGTACTGCTCCATTTCCCTTTCAGATTTTAGCCCCAAGTGTATTTCCAGCGAAATCATCCTGCTGCAATGCACAATTGTCTGCTGCCTATCCATATCCTCATGCGGTTCTTAAACTTCCTCCATGTGCTTTACCTCTTCCATTGACCCTTCATCCAAATGGAACCCAGTCCTATTGTTTCCAATACCTATATTAATGTTGATACTCATGGTATGTTTCTTCCAATCCGTAGCTGTTGTTAATGGTAGCACAATTGTCTAATAAAAGTTTAGTTCTAATGTAGTCCACTCCGCAGAGTGTCTTGCTCACTAACTCTCCTCATTAAACACTCGGCTAATCGACTGTAGTAAAATAAATTAATTTTGACGGTGTATATGTTACATTACATTCACTTTAAACATAGCATAAAAAAAATAATTTCGTTTCTTTTGAATTCTGCTTACCGGGAGCCGCTAACGTTATTCTAAGTTGGACTAAGTCGACAGTGGGCCATTAATATATTTTATATACAATATTTATTTTTACAGTCTCTAGGGGTTGTTTTCCTTATAAATCCAAATAAATGTAAGTTTCTCTTACGATTTTCGCAACAGGTATGCAAAACAGAAAATAACTGCTATTCACCTCTTAAATTTATATACTTAAAATTATAAATCATTATGAGTGAGCCAGATTTTGGAACAGAACTTGTAAAGTATACAAGTAGAGAACATACCAAGTTCATTATTTAAAAATATGAATAGGAATAAACCGACTTGTACTACTGTCTTCTATTTAAATATAAGTTTTTAGTACTTTTTGTTAAAAATGTGTGTGATAAACCTCTTTAAACGCGTTCTTTTCCTATTCCCTTTCTCTTTTCTTAATTTAAGCTAATCCTAAATTAGCGCATTAATTTTATAACTCGAATATAATGATCAACAGAAACAATTTTACCAAATGCTAGCATAACTGTGCAGAATATAAAATGACTTGTATGGTAGAATGGCCTGTTCAAGTGAAATACGTAATATATATACAACCTGAATGAAGAAGTATATTTAAAAGAAAGAATTTCTAACTTCTATATTTAAAAAAACACATTGGAAGAAAGCGTTAAGCTTTGAAAAAGAATAAATTTGATCAGGAGTCAAGAACAAAAAACAACAGCCCATATAAATAAACTTTTATACAAAAGGAATGTTTTTGTGTTATATAAAACGAAGAAAATGGTCCAGAAAACAGCTAATACCTTAGCAAGAGAGGATATTAAAATCTTTTTCCGAATAAAATTATTAACTAAGTGTCTATACAAATAACTCGAGAATGTGTGTAGAATGTATTTAACGACATCAAAGATTTCAAATTTTTCTACCAAAAATTATGAAGAAAAACTTTACAAACTTAAGAATATTTCATTTATTTGGGCGTTGCACTTTTATATAGTCGTTTACATTAAAAAATATGAATTTGATATAAAAAGTAGGGTATAATTTTAGGATTATAAATTAATTATTTTTAATGTTTCAAATAACAGTCGTAAAATTCAAACACCAACATTTACAAATAACAGAATGTAGGAAGGCTGACAGCCTTTGTAATCAGAAAAGGCTCAAGAATAATTTCTATAAACTAAACAAAATAATATCTAATACTTTCTTATTAGAAATAACAACCAAAAGAAGAAGAAACATTATGAAGTTTGGTACAAATAATTATATGCTTACCGAAAAAAGCATTAAAGTCAATTACTTTCAGATAAAATATTGAGTTAAATACACTATTTGGGAGAGAAAAGGTACTAATACGTTTATTTTAAAGGTTGTGGAACCTAATGTATGATATTTTCTAATTTGTTTTTCCATTATTTTTTCTCCACAAAGTGCATAACATTTAAAATTAAAAACAACTGAAAAGCAAATTTTATGTGGCACTCAAAACACAAATGTTAATAAAACCATTACATACACACCACGTTTTAATTAAATACAAAGTAAATATAGTAAAGAATTTCATGGAAAATGGGGTTCAAATATATTTTAAGTGTTTCTATATAGGCAGACATGAATGGGAAAGATTATAAACACATCAACATACTAATGAGACCCTAGTGAACTGGATAGATAATAGAAACGTAAAAATATAGGTGAGAGCTTAGAAACTTGAACTTAATGCTGGATATAAAACTGAAGAGCAATTCGTTCGCCAACTACCCATGTTTTCAATCAAACTTTTCAACCTTAATATAACCATAACAAAGAAGATTACGCAGGGAGACTCAAACTTAATGTATACTAGCTTCATTATAATCCCATAGGCTATTAAATGCACACAGCAGCACCATTAGCATAAAAAGTCCTTATAGCAGAACTAAACGACTGAGCTGTTTTGTTCACATTTATAGCATGCAGAGAGAATTTGCTTGGTTAATAAAATTTTTCGAAGTGCATATGATTAAACAATAGCAACCAAACTCACTATTTCGTCTATGACGAAGCTATTAAAGCGGCAAAAGGAAACTAAAGGATGATGCAGGGTTGCAAAATTCAGAATGTACTATATTTTAATTTATAGCAGAAGTCGACAATTTTTAGGAAAATGAAAGTATGTGACGCAATAGACCACGACAGTCATTCCAGTGAATTATTCACTGAAGAACAAATCGAAGAGAGTTGAAGTTGATTCTACAAACTGATTTAGGACAGTAGTAAGTAGTAACAGTAGGTGTATTTTATTGTTATAAAATTCTATATAAACATTATAAATATATTTTGTGCATAGGTCGTAGACCGCACATGCTTAAGTAAGATACACAATTAGAAAGCGGAAGAAATAATAATATAAAATAAAAAATATTAATAATAATTAATAAATAAACATTAAAATTGGAGAAACGATATTTACAGAAATATGAATGGAAACACATTACCCTATTTATAATTATGCTAATTATTTCGTTCTAGCCAGAAAATAAATTACTTATAGCTTCACGTACTTTGGCTAGGAAAGTGCCCATACTCAACCAATTAGTGTGGTTTGCAAACAGGTTCCAGTAAGCCATTCGTCCTTTATTTGCCTTAACATTTTTCAGGAAACAACGTTTTTCTCAGGTGTTACCAATGGGTATATTCTGCCATAATAGGTACCCATTCCTCATCCTCTCCACAAATAGAGCAGATTATCCTACCAGATATATTCTTTATTTTTATAGCCTTCCAATTTCCTAGTCTAAACCAGGCCATTCCTGGTCAGGCCTTTCTCCTAGAACTGGCATATATATCTCTTTACTCCAGGTTAGTTTAATTTCATTCGACAGGCTTAAGGAGACTTTTGTGCTACAATCTGCCTCGATTTGCTGCCTGCCGATATCTCTAGCTTTGTTGTAACTTTCTTCCATACGTTTTTATTTTTTGCATTGCCTCTTTGCCATATTGAACTCAGGCCAATTTCTCTTAGTCCTCTTTCATACTTTTGCAGCTCAAAACTTTGGAGTTATATTTTGCATCTGGTGTCTATAGCATTTGGCGCAAAGTGTGGACAAGTTTCCCTGCGTTAGACTAGGCCAGTATTTTACTCCATGTTTTACTATTAACCTAATCTTCCATACAACCCACCTCGCTCATGACTTCGCAGTTTGACGTTCCTCTGGAGAGCCGAAGAATCCTTTTCGAAAAATCGGTTTGAACTTTATTTACGTGTTGAGCTCTTATAGATAGATAACGTGTTTATTTTGCAAACTATACATGTACATTACTTTTACATACCCACCGCATGAGTTCACAAATCGCCCATCTACTATTTAATATTGCGAACAATACATTCATATGTTTCTATACGACAATTATACTTTATTTAAGCACACACAGCTTCTTATAAGGCGCACTTTAATTAACTCACACTGATTGATCAATTTCCTTCCTGCTCAAGCAAGTCCCAGCATGCTACCATACCCCTATTCGAGTATTTTAATTTGGCTCCAAGGTTCACCCGCCAATGTTCTGTATTTGAACAATGTGCCAGTATATGTTACCAATCTTCCAGATTCCCACAAAGTGGACAAACTCTATTGCCTGTTTCAGTGGTATTTTTTGGCGCTTTCCAAATTCCCTACATAAACCAGAATATACCTGATCCGTCCTTAAAATTTAATAATATAAGTTCCACTGAGTTTTTTCTCTGCATGCTGCTTCTATGTCCTGAATGTTGATATCAATTGGCTTTCTTCTAGCTTTCCTCCATATATTATTGCTGTGCTTACCCCTTCTCCCATGCTCACCTCATTCCGATTCTTTCTAGTCCCTTCTTTAACCCTTCCACCCCGTAACTATGGTGAACTTGATTTTTTAATGGTGTTTAATGCCCGTTTTTACTACTGAGGCATCACCGGCGGTGGACATCGAAGATATATGAAATGAAATTATATATTGGGAAAGATTTTTTAAGGAAGGAAATGTTCCAGGCGTAAGTTTAGGGTACCTCCTCGGCATTTGCCATATATGAGGACTAAGGAAAACCTGAAAAAAAACTCAATTAGGGAGGACGGTCTTGGTGGGATTCGAACCTGTGACATCCCGCACATGAGTTCACGCCTTAACGACCTTGGTCACACGTGGCGGTTTTTTACTTGATGAAAGTAGCAAACTACCCTTAGTGAAGCTTGCTCTCCTTTTAATATTCGTTACCATACTTTACAGCCAGAATTTTACAATGAATTTTATCTACAAAGCGCCTACATTCCCTTAAAACGTCACAATTCCCTGTACTCCTCCCCAAGCCGAGAAATCGTTTTAAGAAAACATGCTGAATTTTCATGAACTGTTCCATTTTACTCCAACCCTATATCTCCCATCAGTAACACATTGCCGATCGTATCATGGACCTCGTACATTTTTTCTATGACGCTCACTGGAGTGACCGGCATCCGCGACACTATGTAGAACTTCTGCCATACGCCCCCGGGCTGTATATAGTGCAGTGACTGTGTCCTGGGTCCATTTGCCATTCATCCTGAATGTTACACCAAATATTCAAAACATTTCATATTCGTTAGTTCTGTTCTCTGATACTTAAACCTTTCATTTTCACAATAGACGGACCCATTACTGTAAGTTATTGTTTTGGTTTTGGGGAATTCCCAATCCTTCCGCATTTGCTGCAATCAGCCGCTAATTTGTCCAGCCCTTTCTGCAAATCAACGATAGTTGATCGTCCGCATCTACAAGAACTAGAATCTTAATTCCATCAATTTCCGATACATTAATCTCCTCCTCAAGATACACATTCTACAATATCGTCTACAAATAGATTAAACAACAGTGGTGACAATATACAGCCTAATGAAATGACAGGATAAGAGAGGACTGCAATGGCATGGCCGCGTCTTGCAGATGAAAAGCGCAGAAAACGACGGAGGAGGCAGGCGAAAGAATGTGTCCTATGTGTGGTAAGAAGGAGAATTGGGTACATATGCTTGCAGAATGTGAAACTACAGAGTACTGGAGGTCGCAGATTCTCTCCAAAAGTTTTGTAGGACAAGAAGGAGTAGGGCGACTTGTTTAAATTTGGTACTGGTTAAAAATAATTGACAAGGACCTTGTAAGTTTATTAGGAAGATAAAGTAGGTAAAAGAAAATATCTGGATAGAGAGAGGGCATAAGATATAATTGTATTTATATATTTTAAAAGTAACTCTGTTGGTTATTTGGTTTTTTCTTTATATATATATATATATATATATATATATATATATATAAATTAACACTAATAATAAAAGTAGATAAAGATAAAACACTGAGAAAGAGTCATACTTGAAATTGCAATTTCAAGTGTGACTCTTTCTCAATGTTTTATCTTTATCTACTTTTATTATTAGTGTTAATTTGTTATATTGTTAATAGTGTTTCTTTATTTTTATTTTTCATTAATATATATATAATTGGTACAGCTTCTTGCCATTGAAGAACTGGACGAGTTCAAAATATAGCAATTTCAAGTGTGACTTTAAGTGTTTATCCTATTCTACTTTTACTATTACTGTTAATTATTTGTTACGTTGTTAATAGTGTCACTTTATTTTTATTTTTCTTTTATATTATATATGCATGTGTTGAATTATTTATATTTTTCTTGTAAATTATTCTATATCATTAATTTAAAAGTCTTATTAATGGCATAAATTTTTGCCCGATATGATGGAGGGGGGGCATTTTATAGTGTTTGTATATTATGTAATTCTGGGTGTTTAGTTCCTTTTCTCAGCATATCATATGTGGAAATAGGAGCATGAACGGTCTGGCTACACCCGTGTTAAGTGTTTAATTTATGTATCGCAAGCCACTATTGAAATAAAAACACTTGTTACTAATACTGCTACATATACGGCCTTGCCCAAAACCCTTGGAGTCATTACGGCTTTTAGATACATAGTGCCAAACCACTCCGATACAGAATTTAACGTTTTTATACATTTTCTTAAAGCTTGTATCATTTTATCCCAGAGACCATTATTGCGCAATTTCTCCCACAGTGCACTATAGTCGACAGTGTCAAAAGCCATTTTGAAATCAACAAATGTACATTAAAGCTTCCCTCTTTTCTGTTTTAAGCTTAGTTTTATTAGAATATCAAATACGAAGATGTTATCAATAGTGGAATACAATTCCCTAAAACCGGATTGATATTTCGAGATCTTTGTGAACTGTTTAGTCCATAAGCTTAAGCGGTCATTTAAAAATTTGCAATATACTTTACCCAGAACAGAAAGTAGTGAAATTCCTCTGAAATTACTTGGATCGTTATAACTAAGTTATACAGTGGCTGAATCATGGCCAACTTCCTTCTTCCGATTAGGCCCTGCCCCACTTCATTAAACAGTCTATTGCATGCTAATGTCATAATATCTGCGATCTTGTTTACTTCAAGTGTTTGCTTCAAGAATTCCTCTGGTATATCATCTACTCCCGAAGCTTTCCCGTTCTTCAAACATCTTGTAGTGGTGACAACTTCAGTTTTCATATGTCCTAATCCAGCATTTCCATATGGAAATGCCTACAATTTGTGTTAAAGGATATTTTCAAATATATTACCTATTTGTATCACCTTGCCAAAAGTTTTTGAACAGTCCATCAATTGCAATATCTTGGGAACAACACATTAACATATTAACCCTTCTAAGGCCAGTTATTTACTATTGGTTTGTCGATTCATCTTATTGGGACATATGTTTTATTCTTAAGTAGTATCCAAATTCGCTTATAACTGAATAGATGGTAATTTTTATGTTCTAAGAATTCTAAAAGATGCTATAAACAGAACAAAATGGAAGAGAAATAGTTTGAAATAATAGTAATAAGAAAGCCATACAAACCTCATTCAGATTGGCCGGCACTAAGATTCGAATCTGGCAGCTTCCAAATGCGGGTAACGGAAGCTCGGTGAACGGACTGTTCTACCATTTGTATTCTACAATTTTTTATCAAGGTACTAATAAAAATGTTCAACCTTAAGTCTTACATTTATATCAATTATACCTTAAGATCGTTTGGCAAATCCAATGCTGGCACAAAATAAATGGATAGTCTTCGTTTTATTATGCCAAAACTCAAACTATTACATCTGACTGCAAGATAGAGAACAAATCTTGCTCACTATACACAGCAACTTTCAAAATTTTCTAATATCTAGTACTTAGCCAATCAATTCGATATTTTAAATTATTTTTTCCGATTTTCAGTTACACATTTATGTGTGAACCTTGAGAACGCAGATGTATTTTTAGCTTCTCAAAATTCTCGAGCAATTTCCTCTACCGAAGAGATGCTACTGAACCTTACAACAGACAATATTTGTTTTCTTCATGTTATCTTTATTAATATGCCAGTGATGATGAGAGTTTCCTATCGAATGTACGCAGTTGGTACATAATTTTAATTTATAGCTATAAATCAATAATACGCTTAGCTGACTGAACCTCTTAGTAGTCCCCTTCTGTGAATCACACTTTCATAGGCGTCCTAGATATTAATCCCGAATGGCAGTAAAGTTATTTTTAATTTGATCCTCGCCCTCAATGGTTGAGAACCAGAAACTCTTCTGCAAAACCGATCTTGATTTCTAAGGCTTAAATGTGTTGCTGGTGTCGTCTCATGTGAGCCCGCAGCTTTGCTACGAGTAGATGATAAAGTCAATATATTCATAAGCAGTTGGAATGCTCAGATACTTCTGGAAAATTTGTGAAAGTTTAAGGTAGGCTTAAACATATATTGATTAATATACCGTTTTTATTGGTAGAAACTGACATGTTTCTCATAAATTAGGAATGCGAATAAGGTAGCGTACACAAATGTATCATACATTAATAAACTACAGCAAGACCTTGTAAGGAGGGTTTTGGGTTTATCATTCTCCATTTCGGAGGAAACCAACAAATCAGAAAGTGAAACAGTGAGTATTTCAATATGATATATAATACCATAAGTATGCGTCCATTTGAAGTTGTCAACACGCAAGAAACGTGCCTGAATGATGAATTCAGGTAGACTAGCTGAACTTGCGGAGACTTTGGTAACACCAACTATAGAGAATACGATGCAAACTGACGATTACCGCCAAAACGTACGAAATATCCGCCAAATTTTCACTGTCGCGAGAGAGGACTGGGTTATGAGTAGCTTCTACGTACATGTATAATACAGTCTAAGCATTTCGGATTCAGTCGTCACTCCTTTTGTTCACGTATATGTGGTTCACGTGGTTTTTTTTATGTCTAAGGAGCTCAACCTTATGAGAAGCCTGCATTCGTGGTTTTATATACGTTATTGTGCTAAACGAAATCCTTAGTAAATTGTGCCCAGTACCTAAAATAGTTCTTGGTTAAATTACATTTGAAAAATATCAAAAGTAAAAAGGAATTTACTTATTTAGGTTTATTTTATAGGAATAATGTACTTTATTATTTATTTGATTTACGCATACACTATAAATGTTTTAAAATCTTATATATTACTAGTACTTATTTTAAAACAAATATAGTCGGTTAGTGGTTACCATACTGGCCTCCTATACCCAAAACGCGGGTTCGGACCCGGCCAGGACCGATGGATTTTTTCGGGCGTAAAAATCCTAAGTATGGCTTCCTTCGGAAGGGAAGTAAAGCCAAGGGTCCCGTGTCGTACATTTAGGCACGAAAAAGAACCTCAAGCCTGAAAGAGAGGCCTCTGAGCAAAATTTGTCGGCCGTTTCACGCCCTGAGTTGAATGGGACGCTGATGACCTGAGTTGTTTAAGAGCGTCCTTAAATAAAGCAATCAAAAAAAAATATATATAGGAAAATTTAATTAAAAGATTAATAAAATTAGTAGTCATTAAATTAATAATTAAGTTCTTAGCAAGTAACCAGTTAATTTGATCAAATAAGGTAGCAACAATTTTTTTTTTTATCTTTTCATTTGCTTCGCCACATTTTTGGTTTACATAAATCAAACTGAGGAACTGTTTGTGAGCTTTGATAGTTAAATCAAGCAAAAAAAATATTATACATAGCATTAAAACAATAAAGTTTAAAAATGAGTGGTCTCTAAAATTTCTGTGAATGAAAATATATAATTTTCGTCTTTATATTATTTTTATTTTTATATTTTCAGATAATGTTCATTATTAACCCTATTACTTGGCTCATTTTACCAATATATTTTCTTGCATTCTAAGAAGTTAAAATTCTTAGTTTATCCTTAAAGATTTCAAAGTAAATACAGGATCAAGCAGAATTATGGAAATAAAATTCATGGCGCGATTCCTTACATGGAAACCAATAAAAAAGTTGATATGTCCGGAAATACCGAAAATTTGTAATTAGAGTTGTGGTATAGAGCATAAGTAGACATTAAATGCATGTCTATGGTATAACAGTCGCTCTGGCAACGTAACAGATGTTTGAAGTGCTCGCAATGCGCTCGAATGCACGCATTCACACGTCACATCATGGACTGCCGCACCCGTTCCAGTGTTTCCTCTTGTGCGCGAAGAGTGGCGAAAGCTTCATTGATGGGTTTTCAACAGTCAACAGAATAGGCAGACGTCCTTATCGACCCGTATCCAGTTTCTCTAACTACGGCGTTTCTGTGTCTATATATGTATCTTTGTTTGTATGTAATATTCCATATAGTTATTTGCCTATAGCCGAAATCAGAATACACTCCTCAATCGAGCTCCATATATGAAGATATACAAATTATGAATTGCCTGTAGATGAAACACCAGTCACCAACAACCGGCCATGGCTTGTTAGGAAATTTACTCTTAGATGAGATATTGTTTTTAACAAGGAATTAGAAGTAACTCCCACCATTACTTTCATACAAACCATCTGTTTTCCGTTGGATATGCCTGAATTCTTTAGTTTTTAAGAAAATAATTTTTTCCCTTAGGGTATTAGCAAAAGACTCAACATGAATGGGCTTACTTGAGAAAGGAGGGTGCAATTTTTTTAAAGCATATTAGTTGCAATGTAGGATTATTGCTAATTCTTTTCCGTATTAGGGAACTGGCAAATGTGCCGTACAGATGCTGGAGAAAAGTACTCGATTGTTTCAAGCACGAACCGACTTTTTATCTGAAAATAAACATGTTAGAATTACAGCATAATACAACATTTTCAGAAGGTAAAATATTACTTATCGATCTACAGTTAAGTTTCGAAAAGAAAAAAAAATGAAGAAGAAAAGTAGTAAGTTATGTGGACAGGAAGGTTTACCTTGTTGGGCTCAAAAAGGAAGAAGCTCAAAAAACACTCGAAGTGAAGCCCTTATTATTTTTCAACATTTTTACTTATAACTAGAAGTTTCTTCCGGGTTTGGAATCTGCAGTCTGTTGGAGCTAAGCAGTCCAAACGTTTCGTCCCCACCTGCGGAGGACATCTTCAGTGGCTCGGCTGGAGCGGGGTGTGTGTACTAAGAAGAAACTTCTAGTTATAAGTTTGACTCCCGCCGTGGAAGCTTCCGACTACTCACCACACCTTTTTGTTTAGAATAATCTTTATGTAGTGTGCGTTAAACAGTAAACAAAAATTGATATGGCAAAAAAGGCTTTACGCCTGTGACAAACTGTGCGGGTAAAACCCAATTCATAATCACAATCAAAATTTTGCAAGAGAATTGTATTGTATAATGTAGAGGCAACTATGAGTGGGAAAATGCACTGAGCTCAATCAGGCAATCTCAAGATTTCTAAATTCATTGCGTCTGTTACCACTTTAATCTTTCTGGGAGTTTTTCGTCGTATGAAATTACTTGAAAATCATAGTTTAACCTTTCAAATTACATCAAATATGACCTACTCTGCAATCTGAGGTATTATCAGAGACAAAGCATGTTATAATTAAAAATAATGTCCAATCACACGAATTCCAGAACAGTTTATATGAATTTGTTGTGAGTTTCAAGGTGGAAAGTCTTAGGAAACTGAAGCAATTTAACTACAAAAAACAATTAAAATTACCATTCCAATTACACGTGTTAATAAATCCTTCTAGTATGTCATGCCTTATTAACACTATTTACCGAGTCTCTTCATTAAGGGGATCTGCACGTGATAGAAGCTTTATTCGTTCTATAAATTCCATAAATAACATTAAAAATATAAGGTAACGGCTAATAAAAAGTTCCATAATTTATGGTTGGTTTATTCAAACGTAAGAAGTAACTTTAATTGTTCATTATTTTTAATTTCCACATTAAAATTCTGACATTGGCATATCTTGTTTAATATATAAATGGAAATTTTAAACAAAGGGTTAACTTTTCGTACAATTTTATTCAAAAAAACTGAGTCGTAAAGATCATTTATAAATGTTAACAATTTTAATGCTTGAAATGAAAGTTGTAAGATGCTAATATAACAGTTAAGTTGTATAAATGTAATTTTTTTGCATAATGACAGCGAATTTGTTTCTTTCTGATTATTGTAGTTGAATTACAGATTGGAAATGTTAATAAACGTATGTTCTATTTGTGAAAGGAAATGTTCTTACCTCTACTATCTGATCTGATTCATTAAAAGTTATCAGAATGAGAAAGCTGGTTTTTTAGCAGCCTTTCGAGGGTTTCATACCCAAAATGATTTGTTATGGAGCTATTGTAAGGAAAGTAGGTTCCCAAGCGAACTGTTGTATTTGGTGATTTGAAGGACTTCATCGCAGACACTGTTGCAGATATTAAAGAACACGAACTCATCTGCTGTGTATAGCATTGAACAAAGGCTGTTATTTTGCAAAAACAAAATGGTGGTCACATGCCACAACTTGGATAGAGGTCTAACAATGGTTGGTGATGCAAAAAAAATCCCATTTTGAGTAATAAGTGCCCAGCATGTTTAAGATTGTGTGGAAAGTGAACAAAAATTATAAGCATTTAAAGCTACCTCTTACTTTTCAAAACGCCATGTGTGAGAAAGCAAAAACTCATATGAATAATTCCGACATAGCTGCTAGTGTTCCAAGATTAAGTAAGAAATAGTAACGCGTTAACAACATCAAAGTAAAAGCACTAGAAGAGCATTAAATTTATATCAAAGCTCATAAATTTATTAAATGAACTTAGCAGTTATATCGCATCTAGAGTCATTAAGCATCTATCGAACCCTACCCCAGACCTATGAGTCAATCCTCGAATACATCAATGAAAACATTGATGAAGTGAAAATGTGGCGAAAGGAATCGGAGATTGTAGTGGAGGAAAGAAGGTTTCATCTTTCATGACGTTTGTGAAGGAAATGAAGCCTGATTTAATGTAAGAAAACTTTTGAAAACTCTAGTCCTGTTGCCTCGACAGCAGAAATATTGCTCTCTACCCTACATCGGTAGACTATATACACCTCTAAAGGGAATAATGTTCTATACAACTCCGACTTTGCACTGTCAGATTTACATAACTTTTAAGAAATCAGGTAGACAGCATTACAAAGCCAACATGATCTATGAAATTCGGCCTCGTGTTATTGATGGAAAAATAACAGCTGCTTGAGGTTGGAAGAAGTACTTCAAAATGCCAAAAGGATTATACTAACGCACTCTTCTTTGTTTCCCAAAAAATGAACCACTATTTTCAGTCCCTTTGTGAGTAAGAGGAGATAAAATAAAGAAAGACAACACTTGAACAAAAATGTCAAGTGAATAGCGAGTAGTTATTACCTATATACATCTTTAGGTGGACGCGTTTGCCTCTTCGTCTCGCTTTATTCGCTTTAAGTTTGTGTAATAGGAAGACACATTTCCAAAGTTATGAAAGGGGTAGCGCTCGTAACATCACCAAGGGTTTCAATGGAGCACTGGTTCCCTGAGCACAACGTAAAATTTTGCAGACGTTTGATGACAGGGGCACCGTGATTCAAGGCTGTAGACGGCGCCAGCAAATCGCCTCGCTTCACATATACACCCCTACGTGCTATGTAAAATATATCTTTCCCCTTTTCGCAGGCTGCTGATTCGACCGGCCTCGCTTTATTTGTTTTATTTCCAAAATTCCAGCTTATGACATCCGCGTTGGAGCTGTAGGAGGCACGGAAAGAAAAACCGGTACATACGAGCACGAGAGAAATCCAAGGGGCTTTGTCTTATCAGCCCTCATGCAGCTCATTTCGAATTCTCGTTGGAACGGTGGCGCCTGCTTTGTGTTTCATTGCGCATGCGTGGTCTAGCAAAGGCACACCTAATTAGTGATTCGGGAAATATTAGCTCAAGAAGAGATGAGAGCGGGTGGGGTAAAGAAAGGCGTACAAGGAGGGTGGATTATGATTACTCTCTCATTTGAATTAACCCGTGTTTTGCGTGGTCGTGGTGAAAGAGCGTTCTCTGCAACGAAAGGGTAGATGTGGTAGAAGCTTCTAAAGACGGTTGGAAAAGCACGTTGTAGGGGAGGGATATTGGGTGAAAACAGATCATGCAGGGTGGAGAAAGCAAGGAGGAAAGATAAAGGACCCAGCAAAGGCTGAGAGCATAGTAATGAGGAGAGATGAGGGATGAAAATCGTAAACTTCTGTCAGAGACATGACTTCTGGCGGGCATGACAACTGCCTTCTGCCGAAAGTTAATCAATGGAAATGTTGCTTAATTCATGACCGTTAACTGTGAGTGCAGGTATCAAGAAGCTAATTCTGAGGTCAATGAAAACATGTAGCAAATCCCAGGTAGATATGCGCTTTGCAGTTTGTCAACGATTACGCAGTGATTTAGAGTACAACGTATACGGTGAAATCTAGGTTCTATGCACTTCAAAAGAGTGGAGGTTTTTTTAATAGATGAGGATCACAACGGAACAGCAATTCTTTCTCAGAAAGCAGAGAGAGAGAGGGGAAAAAATATATAACTAGGCGTGAGAAATAGTAGAGTGCGGTAAATACATAGAAAGGAGTTGTTCTGCACAGGCAAATTTATTATAATGTTCTGCTATGTCAATAGCTATACGGTTTAGAATATTTAGCCTGCTTTGACTTCAAGATTAAGTAAGTCGATATGAAACCAGTAACTCCGAACTGACTAATTGGAATTTGTAATTGATTTAGCTGCTATTCTTGCAGAACTACCTGATTTCTTTTACACCCTCATAGTGCGAAGGCTCTTAAAGAACTTAGCATCCACATTTCTAATGCCTCTATCTTCATATCTGTCATGCAAGAGAACATAGCTCTCCAAGTCATACAGAAGCAAAACACTTCACTTTAACTGTCCTTATTATAAGCTGCTGATATAACTAATTTGATTTGCACGTCCGTGGGTTTGTATCACAGATAATTAAGTGCTCTTAGCATTTAGTATAATTGAGGAGCTTTCTGGAAGATGAGTTTTCAGATCTAGTATTTTTTTTTTTACTGAAATAATGTTATATGAAACCCCATCTTTTACAGTATTTCCTCCAACCTTTGCAGTTATGTTGGTTTATTTAAGCTGGTTGGTGTAATTTTACTTTTGCTGAAAACAGCGTGAAATAAAACTCAATCAAAATATAGGGAAAGGGATTTACTGCACCACAGTTTTAAAAAGTCAGAAAACTAAAAGGTGATGTACAGTGGAGATAAATATGTAAACAATGCTGGTGTTCAAGTTAGGAAATAGAATTTTATTTGTCAATTGACGTATATTTTGCCAAAAAACTGTAATCTGAATGTGTGATCAAATAAGTAAAATGAATTATTTGAATCGTTTTATAACGCAGAGAGTAAATAACTGAAAAATTCCAGTTTATCACATACCATAAACCCAAAGAACCCAGATCATCACCGAAGCCTGTAGGCATGTTGCACCGTATAAGAATGCCTCTCTGACAACTTGCTGAAACGAAGAAGGACGCCATTTTGAATATTCATTTAAATAAATAATGTGGCTTTAGAAACTGGATATTCGTTTTCTATTCCATGCGCCTAAGCCTGTCACAATTTATACCATGATAAACGCCCCTATTAAGGGTAATATAAAATCACACATAATAGAGTTCATATAATGATAATTATTTGCTTACTGCTCATATTCCTGTTAATCTATTTCGCTAAATTAGAAAGAATTATCTGTATAAAATAAGTAGCATAAAGCACCAGGATTAAATCACCAAACTCACTTTGGCTACTATGCCACGCGTAGTAACAAAATATTTTATATCACCTAGCTTTCATATAAATTATTGTTGGAGACTTTTCGTAATTTCTTTGCATTCGTGCAACATTATTATTAGTGTTGGTTTGGGCACAGAAACAAATAGGTATATTACAAGAAATATAACTACAAAAGAAAATAACAGTCTAGCCAAAGAGATGTTTCACATAAGATTTGTAATTTGCGGGCTGCAGAAGGACGAATGGTTCAGTCCATATACTGCACAAGAAGAAGGCAGAGAAACAATTTATCTATGAAGAGAGATTCCATTCTTGAGGGTCCTTCTTACCTTGTCAATGAATTCGATTTCTCAAAATTTAGCAATACCGAAGTTGAATATATTTAGACAAATTTTATAAAAAGCATCTATGGCTGTATGCATATAATGTACACGCACATAATGAAGACTCTTTGTTTAAATACTATTTCATGAAAGTGCAGCTCAAAAATATTCTTATTCTGTCGCTTTATGTTAAACTCGTACGTGCAAAATGTTATTAAATTATTTAATCTGCTATAAACGTTATTACCTTCCTTTTCTTCATGAAAAGTCAGAGACGGTGAAGTTAAGGTTACACGCCTCTTTTCTTTTGAGGGACTTTTTTTGGACAGTGCGACAGAAACTTTGGACTCATAAAAGCAAAATTGAAGTAAGTGGAAACTATTCCAACTACATTAACATATATTTCAATACAGCACAGTACAGGATCTATCCTTCAAAGAGGTTAACATAGACAGGACCGTAATAAAAGGCTGGGGAACTGATCTCAAGAATGTTGGCTACCTAAACCCATTAAAACAGGGAGAGTATTCAAGATACACCACACAAACCACTAAAATACACAGCAAGAGGTGTGCAGTCATCAACATATTTAGGGAGCATTTACTCCGTGTTTTCTGTGTAAACAGAAATATATTACCCAACAGCTAAAGGATATTTAACTTGAAATCGTTAATGGGAAACCAGTAAAATATGTGAAATAAAAGTATATTCTTGACTTATTGCAATATTAGGGCTTTTCAACAATGTATGATCATATATTTCTTGACCTTAAAAAAATATTTTATTTCTCAAAGCAATCCCCCTGGCGTTTCTGACAGTCTTCAAAAATATGCTGTAAACCATTTTTAACAGGTTGTTCAAAATCGCCCCTACATCCTTCAACACGGAAAATGCTTCCCACGAAAGTGTTTCTTCAATTTGGGGAAAAGCAAAAAGTCACACGGGACTAATTCTGAGCATTAAGAAAGGTTAGGGACATAATGATTTTTGTGCTATATTCAGCAGAAACATTTGCAATGCGCGGTGCGTAATATAGGAGGAGATGAGGCATCCTTCCTCATCTTAAAGTCCTCATGGATGATGGTGTTAAGGGTTCCCCGCGAAAGACCTGTTGCGTTCTGAAGTTCATCAAAAGGGATCTGCCTGTTCTTCATTATCAAATCGGACACTAGTTGGGTGTTGCCTTCACGTGCTGTTGCTGGACGCTCAAAGCTGCTGCGTTTTCCCGCACAGAAGCAGCGCTGGTACCAACACCATTTTTGGAAATAGGCGGGTACTAAAGTCCATATTGACTCATTCATTGGCACACATTTCAAACAACACTTTTATGGAGTTATGGGGAGAATGTCAATCATTATTGAACGCCGCAAAATTGAATCAAATATGGCCAACTTTTATTTTATTGTAATCCAAAAATCTACACTGAAAATGTATCACATGTAAACTAAAACACATTATAATATGATTTACTCTTATAAAACTTATTTACTGCAGATTTATGGAAAGGTCTATACTATTATTTCTATATTTATTATTTTGAAAAGCATAATATTTATTTTTGCAAACATCCAATAAAAATAGTAGGATTACACACAGTTAAACTGCTTGTATTAGATTTTATTTGCAAATATCTCATTTTGCCATATTCCCTCAAGGTTCCTTCTTCGTGAAAACTTCTCAATTTTACTTTTAATAGATAAAACTTCATTAGCCAGGCTACAAATAAGTTCCTAAGGCTAAATTTTAGGAGAAAATGGATGCAGCAATAGAGAGATTTGAAAAACAATTATATCGACCAAAATGTGGAAAGGGGGGAATCAAAGCTTACACAAATTCATAGTTGAAAATAAAATGGTAATATTGTTTATACCATTTTCTCTCTTATTTTAATAAACGAGATGTGTATACAGAAAGCTTTATATAATAAAACACTTCTATTAATTAAGTTATAAACTGTTGGCAGCTTCATTTATCACAATGACGCAGAAAGTTCACCTTTCCACTCCTTCAGGGAATGATAAAATGAAGACCTTTTTAGATGATTATCAAATGGAACTTTCCTAAACAATAACAAGCTAGTAGTAGAGGTATAATCATACATACAATATTTAGAAAGTAAGCTATGGAGTACCAGAGAAATGTTAAAAATACTTTTCGCGGTAAAACAAGAGCTATCGAAAGTATTTTGAAACTGGAAATAAGATATAGGCACCAGAAAAATACATCATTCAAATGATAGCCTTTAGAAACATTCGAGTTCTTTGCAATTCAGCTATTAAAAGGCAGTTTAGCACATTTCGAATACTAAAATTTGTCTAGAAAAATATCAGAAAGAGGTATTTTATTACAATTACATAAATATCAGATAAAATGACCGAAAAATTTAATTCTTCGGAGAAGTAAATGAACTGGAAAATATCTTGAAAAATAAATCAATCACATAAAATAATTAGACGAATAAAAAACTGCATATGTGACAGAAAACAACAATAAAGCAAATGATATTAGGTGCATAAAACTATACATTTAAGTTTATTACTCTTCACAGTTTTTAACTTACTAAATAAAAAGTTAAATGGGGATTGAGCAAGTTCAATGCAGGAATCTTTAGTTTGAAACATGTATGGAAAATGCAAGCCCTAATTTCATTTCCGTAATATTGGGCGTATACTATTACATTTCTTTGATAGGCAATGAACATGACTGCTACGTGAACTAAACCACTGTTGAGTTGTAATACTTGGCTAAATAATGATTTTATTATTCCTCTAAATCAGCAAGACGCACAGAGGTGTTGCAATGCTTCATGAACTGTGCAAAAATTTCCTCATTTTCATAGTTCCATTTAGGGAAGAGATCTCACTGTGCGTTTCAATGTTGTGGTGTCTTTTCTCTAAAAGGCACTTTTTAAAAATACCTTTAGGAATCAAAATTATTCTCTCTTAGAGTCATTTTTTTCAATATGAGAGTTCTGAACCATCCAAAACACTGGAAAAATAGTTAGCAAAGTAAAATAACTGCTTTGAGTAAAAGAAAGGGCTTGATGTCATGACATTTGCTTTTTATTGTTATTTTAGTTTTATAAGATATATTTGAAAATATAACAGAACATATATTTCGACAGTTTTTCATTAGCTTCTAAAAACAATTAGGAAAAAAACGTAAGCTTGTTGTAAACGAACAGGAAAATCTGCGATTAAACAGTTTTTTCGGAATATTTTGAGCTATAAATGAAATTACAGTTCAATTAATGAGCAATTTGGAAACGGACACTTTTCCAAACTAAATCGGATATTTGTGCTCACACCATCAAACTTTTGAGAACTTGGGATGGAAGCACAGTTAGTTCTTGGTCACAGTGAAAAGAAGTGCATTATTAAAACTCTAATTTGCAATTATGTTAGTCTTCATTGTGTGTGCTAAGTTATCAAATAGAAGTATATCGGATGGATAGTTTTCCCAAAGCTATAGTATTGGAATACCTTAGAACAGCGGCTCTCAAACTGTGGCTTGCGAACCCCTGAAGATCAACGCGCTCTCAGGTTTTCACGAAGCACTGGAGTACTATTAACAGTATTTATTGTGGAATACACAGATAAAAATTAATTATAAGAAAACGAAAGTTGATATAAAGTTGTGAGGTGAAGTAAATTAAAATCAAATTAAAGACGACTATTTGTTGAAATAGATAAGACGATTATGCAAAACATATATACCTGGCAATAGCATGCATACATATTTCACTAACAAACTTTGAGAATTATCAAAGAAGCCAATGGAGATATTAACATCTTTCTTAAAATTTTTCAAAAAATTATAGAATGAACATTTAGAATTTTACACATGAGTTACATCTTAGATGTCTGCAAGAGCGAGATATCTTTACTATTGCCTTAAAGGAATTTGAAACAACGTTCCCTAAGGTATAACATGTAAGGTCTATTAGATTTTAAGCGCAACAGTATGAATTTTATGAATTAATGTTATGATTTTCTACATCGTCGTTTCCGTTCTCCACAGTCATTAGGATTGTTCTTCATTCTTTGGGTTTGCTATCTGCATTGTCTACAAGTGTTTGAATCAGCCATCATTCGCATATAATTGCGTTCTATATATGTGGGATGTGCAACTATGATCTTAACTTTCTCAGCTTCCTAAAAATATTCCTAATTTTTTGCTTGTGTTTTGGTTTATTTAATGAATTTTTCCTCAACCTGCAAAATTTCGTAAAAATTTAGCTTCATTTTTCTCATTTAAAATGTCTCTCTCTTCATTCTCGAAAACTTTCTAATCAATGGTGCTATTAGCGATTTCTGAAATTTTTAGAGATTAAAACTGCGCTTCAATTTTAAAATGAAATGCAGGTAGCTTCATTGGTATAATTAAAATGTTTGTATTATTGAGACTTTTTTCAGTAAATCAGGTATCATACATAGATCATTTAAGTTAACGTATTAATTTTATGCTGCACTCTTCGTATTTATGGATTATATTATATCACGTTTATTAAAATAAACGTGATATAACCCAAAAAATGTTCCTAAGGAAAAAATGCGAAAGAAACCCTCCATGTTGGAGTTACATAAGGAATTAACTACCTTTTTTGTTTAGAGGTAGGAACTTCTAGCTATTGATATGGCAATTAAACCAGGGCAGTTAATAATAAACAAATGATGTAATTCGAATCTAGAAATAGAAATTCTGCAGCTTCATCATTACAACAGCCCACTGGGGTCCATTAACCACGGTGAAAAACTATAACAGAGGTGAATGGGTTCTAATTGGAATGTATCTTTATCATAAAAACATTTGAGAGAAAATTTATTTATGACATTATGAAAATCACAATTTTCTTTTATTCAAAAATAAGCTTTTCATGCTACATTCAAAAAGGTTTGTAAGCATATAATGTAATTTTAAGACATTATAAAAACATGGAATATTTAATATGAGCTAGAACCCTTCAGGCAATTATCATTGCCGTTTGAATTCAGCGTATGTTTGCATATTATGTACTGTTGCTTAGATTAAGTTTATACATTTATTTCATACATTTTCCTCATTACAGATGTCTCACAATGTATATTTAAAACATATGAAGGCTACATTTAATAGAAGTATCAAATGGTTTGCTGCATAGCTTTATTTCCAGAACTACAATAAAAATGTAAGGTTCATTCTTATGTTACGCAGAGCAATTGGACCTTTGTCATTACTTGTGTAAAGTCATCCTAAGACCCATTAATTTTGTTGGGACAAGAAGTCTTAAGAATTCCTCAAAGTTACGGGCCAGCCATAATACCCAAAGTTTTGAAGGTTGCACTTAAAAAAGCAGTCGGAAAAGTCCATTATGGTATTAGGTCACTTAGTTAAGTGCTCTCTTACCTCCTGCAAACTAGCAGTTCTTTTTAAATAAATAAGTTGATAAAAGATATTTACATCGGAGATACTAAGAAATCGCTACTAAGACATCCAGTCAATAAGAGGCTTGGACAAAAATTAGTTAATGTTAATGATTTAATAACTCTAAGAAAACAGTCGCCGCGAGTGACCAACTGGATATGAATAAAATTTGATGAAATTCGAAGCCGGGTCAGAACAGTAAGACAAAAACATTCTGATATTATATTCTGAAGCGTATAAAGATTCTGACGAGAGGCACATGTGAGTGACGCAAGAGATACTGCTGAATAAGATAATGCGACACTAAAAAGATATTTTGAAAAATGCCTCTGGAAACATTCTTGCAGTAAAACAACTGAGCGACACTCGACGAACATAGTGACTGAAAGCAGTTGGCTGTAGTCAGCGCGAGGCAGTTCGTCGTAGTAAACAATTTGAATAGCTAAATTGCGGAAGCTAGAGTAAATAGTGTAATTCATGTGTGACAAGGAGAGTAGATTCGTACATATAAGTAGAGTGCGTTGACTGGAGAACAATATTTGGTATTGCTAGTGCGAGACAGTGAAAGCGAGCTAGCAGAAAAGTGGCATCCGGGACGAGCCATTTCGAACTGCTGTCCGTCTGTAGTCGTTTACGTGGATGGACGAAAATCTGGTGCGGAGAATTTCCCTAAATAAATAGTTGGAATGGTGAGAGACGAAGTTCGTGTGAACTAGATACCGGCGCCTTAGAGAACTCCATAAGACTTCCTCGATAAAACATTTGCAATTGTGAACCCTGAGATATCAAGAGCAAGTGAATAAATCAAGACCGTTACTGTCAGAACATATGTATTCTGTCAACAGCTACCTTTCTTCCTTTTCCCTCAAGATAAGAAATTTGTTTTCGAAATTCAGCACAATATTAGCCAGAGCTGCGAGTAAAACCAGCGCCAAGAGTCATCAAAGAAACAGTGAGTGGGCGGAGAAGATAGTCTACACATCGCCATATTAGTTAATCAAAGTCTTGAGCAATCCAACACATCGTCAAGACTTCCGCAACCCCCTACTCACCATCACATCCGCTACAAATGGCATTCACAACGTGGGACTATTAATATACACAATTAATCCCCTCATTAACAAATCAGCTTCAAATAAGAGTCTATAATCATTTACAAAATATTATATATAATTTAACAATTGTTTATCTTCTGTATAAAATTATACGATATTTTGCTATTCATTATATTAAAAGTAGTTCATTTATAAAGTGGTATTGAATACTGTAGTCCTTTAAAAATAATAAGGAAACTTTAAGAAAGTGCATTAGATTGAACTCGAGACACAATTAAATACTGATAATTCAGTTACTAAAAGAGTTTCTTCTAAAATGTAAAATTTTACTGCAACATTTCTTTTTAGTAAAATATATTTTGTTTATGCTGATGCTTTAAATTAAAACTAAATTATTATTACAATTTGTTGATAATACAGAGAATTTGGATTAAACGCGCCATGGGGTGTTAAAAATGAGATTATGTTAAGCACATATTTTAGTTTTTGTGCAAACAGCATAAAAATTTGATTTATGAATTAATAAATTAATGAATTAGAACCATAGAATAATGTCCACTTAAATTTACTTGATTTTGCACAGAGCTTATTTTATTCCTTTAAATGTAACTGATTTTAGGAGTTGCATTCCTTGTCTTGCTAGAATGTTAAAGTGAAAGAGTTGTACAAAATAATATGAACACTCACTAATATAATATAGAATATATTGAATTGGTACAAGTTGCATCAATTTCTCCATGTAAATTCTGAGTGAGGTTCTATACAATTCGCAAAAAGAAAAGGAGGAAAAAACGTTTATTCCTTAAGATTAGCTGAAGCAGTTTAAGGGATCAGTATTTAATTTTACAAATCAGATATAAATGGTTAATAATAAAATCAGGCAATCCTGCCACTTAGGAAAGGTGTTTAACTTAACCCTTGTGCTCCTCAAACAATCTTGGACAGTTTCAGCTGTATGAATGGGGGCATTATCATATTGGAAGATGAATACCTGTGCCGCTGAATGGACATGGTCAACTAAATTACAGTTTTTATCTTAAAATTTTACAATAGGAACTACTGAAATCCACGATATGATCGCCCAAACTATGATAGTACCTCCACAATGCTTTAAAATAGTCATAAAACATTCTGGATTGTATGCTTCTGTCCGTGTCTCCGTCCAGCAAATAGTATAAATAATTGATTTTCCGGACCAAATTACATGTTTCCGTTGTCGGTAGTTCAGGTTTTGCGCCTCTTGTCCCAATGAAGTCTAATTTTGCACTCTTCTGTGTTATCAAGCGGGTTAGTTTTAGCAGCTTCATGTTGCGTGCCAAATTTTGAAGTGGTTTTGCGGTGGGGTGTTTTTGTTGTTGGCCGCATGTTGGTTAGCCAAATTATGAGATGTTTTGATAAGGATTCGGCTATGTGCCACAGAGTGGGCACCAATCTTGAAGTGATCTGCAGTTGACGTTGAGTGGCCTCACGTTGTGATGCCGATTTTGAAGTGGTTATGTTGACTGATTATTGGTTGCTTTGGTGTTGTTGCCCACGCTTCAATGACAACAATTCTTAGGGGATTCTGCTGTGTTGTTGATTGGCACTCTCAGGACCGAGAAAGGAGTTCGATAGTATAAATAGCCACGCGATACGACACAATGTGTACAGGTATTTTATTATGTCCAAATGTTGAATGTAAACTTAGTTGCCGCGTGTGAAACTTACAGATGAGTACTGCGAACTGCTTAACTGAGTCGAACTGCATGTAGATTTTATAACTGCGTACTGAGGAACTGCCGGAGGACTGCGGTTATCTAGCCGCGTGTAAAACTTAGAACTATCTTTTGAAAACGGCTTCTAGATATTACAACTGCGTAAAAGCGTATGTCTCGCAGCGTATAGAACTCAGGACTGCCTTTCTCAGTCAAGTAAACTTTACAATTTTGAAACATACATTTATCATTGGCTGGTTTAAAGTGCATTGTCGTACGTTGTTACTCAAAAGTTTAAAAACATGCGTTAGGGTTCGTTAGATTTAAAAGAGGAACGGTACAACACCTTTTGGGGTGAGAGGCCTTAACGAATTTAAAAATTCTTTGAGTTTGTTTCCTTCAAAAGGGAACCCTTTTAAAACTGGCATCGCACTGCACGCCCAAGTTCATTCATCCTATTGCAAAGATTTTATATGGCTCTCTCGGCCTCCAAACTACCATAGGCAGTTCACACAAGAGACTTTCTCTTTTTTCGACATTATTTATTATAAAAATATTATATTTGGATTTACATAAATATACATTATAATTATATTTGGAGCAAAGGAACTATTTCAGTTACAAAATGTTTGGCAATAGAAGCTCTGTCATGAATGTTTTGTTTATGCAGTTTTCTATGCACTCTTTAAGTTGACACTGCGTTCTCTAGACGTGTATGGAACCGAGCAATCACTTTTGTGGTAGCGAAAGGCAACAATCATTTTTAATTCTCTTCTATCCGCCAGTTTCGTGTTTTTTCTACTATTGTGTTTTCGTAATCAATCGGGCATCAACAATTTTCCCTCTGTAGATGTTTGCAAGGCCTGTCATAGGCTTGCACAGGCTTGCACAGGCTCAGACGTATAGCAGCGGGGACATAGTACAAGGAGAAAGCAAAGAGCGTGTAAAGAGGTCAGGTAATGCAGGGTGTTCGTGTTATTTTGTGTCACAGCCCATAAGACTGTCCAAACACTACCACTTACTACTATGACTGTACACTATCAAGTACTTCTGTACCATAGGTCGTTAGTAGTTCGGATCCAAAGGGAGGCTCTGTCTGTCTGTCCATTCGTCCACTTGCGTTTATATATGACTGCAATCCATTACCGGAAGCGCTCGCACCAGTACAGCGGCTCATACTTTGCTCCTTCCTGCGAAATGCACACATGCGTATCTCTGCCACACGTGCAGATCATTTAAAAGCCATCGGATGTCGTGAAAGGTGTTTTATGGCTACATCGGTTGTAGGTTTATTTATCCCTGCAAAAAGGTGCCGCCCATTTCTCTTGCTCTTCTACATGCAAATACTCTGCCACATCACACTGCAGGTTATCTGTAATGATGTTCACCTTCAAGCGACCAAACATACTCCTGGGGTGTTGTTTTTTTACCTTATACGTGGAAATTTTACAAAAACTGCGAAAAAAGTGCTATAGTCGTGGTTTTGTTTTTCTGTTTAGAAGTGCATGAAACATTACAAATAAAGTAAGAAACATACACATACACAGAGTGCAAAAAGTATATACACACTTCAAGCAAAGAAAAAACTGTGTTACATAACAAAATTGAACTCACACAAACAGAAAATGATGAGCACTAATCATCTTAGACTTTTACAGCTACAACAGTTGCTCAAAATGCCCACATCGGCGTCGATACACTTCTGAATACGTTGCACTACTGATTGAGCAGCGTTTGCGAATGTATCCTAAGCGATTGCAGCACATGCCGTTTCAATTTCTTCTCGAAGGTTTAACTGTTTTTCTACGGTATACGACATCCTTAAGAGTTCCCCATAGGTAGAAAATCCAACGGAGTTAGTTCCAGAGAATGCGATGGAATCACAATGGAATTTACGATAATCTTTACTTCATTTGTTCATTGTTGATTTACCTGTCACGTAACAACGTCATCACAATGTATGTGATTCAAATCTTTTACAGAACATCATACTACACATTACTGTTGTTTTTCGGTCCAACTTTGAAATATATTAAATAGATATCTGCTGTGAAATTGTTTTAGCATCCTCGGTACATTTTTATTTATATATACTAGGGTTGAGTCAGCCGAGCTTTGCCGTTCAGATGCTAACCTTAAGATTCTATTCGGGAGGTACGGGGTTCGATTCCTTAGGCGAATACTGGGATGTATATTTACATTCATGAATTTTCTGCTTTCTCATTTCATAAAATTTCATTCTATTCGTTCTGTTACAGAGTCGTAAGTGCTAGGGTGAAATGGGTTTGCGTTTTGTACCGGCATCAGGATTCTATCTTTTTATCTGGAAATATGTAAGGATCCTACATGCTTTCCCGCAATTACCGATCGTAGATCCTAGCCGCCAGGTGTCCTTCGCCTCGTGTCTTTCTCCACGAGGTGCTCCCATTGGAAGCGTAGGCACAAGGGCCTGCCGTAAGTAAGAGACTCAAGTATCGAAAGCATCCCCTTCTGCTCCAGACCATCTACCCATACGTTATTTTGGAAAGCTTCGTTCAGAATGCAACGTTCAGTTCCCTTTCTACTTAAGACTGCGAGCTAATTGATTCTTTAGTTCCTTTCTTATGTTTTAGTTTGATATTCGATCTTCTCTTTTCAGTTGTTTCCAGCAGTCTTAGATCTTTCTTGATAGGAGGCAGTGGGTAGCGCCATTATTTCATAAATTTTATTGGAGAAATTTTCTTGTTTTTACTTTTAAAAGTCTTCTTACTGTGTCACATGCTATTTATAGTTATTGCTTTTAGTATCTATATATTTGTATTTGTTATAAACTATAACACAATGAAGGTATTGAAAGTTCATATTCTATTATAATATCATTAAAGACATTGTAGCTAAATCACAAGGAGTGTAATTATTATGAAAAGATTATTTTAAAAAGGCACTATAGATCAGAAAACAATGTTCAAGATGCCTTAGTTAAAACAGAAATTACTAATAAAACCAGTAATAAATAATCATGAAATATGTATCTTCAAGTATATATTTGGTTGCTTAAGAAATAATTACGCAATAAAATTTCTGCCGTAACGATACTTAGAATAAATTTGATAACTTCATAAATTAATGAGGTAAAAAAATGAAACAAGAGAATTTAAATGTATACATAATCCAAACTGTGACAGGGAAACTTATAAGCAATTTTATAACACCTTTACTTAAACATAAAATGTTAATTCAGGAAGTAGTTGGATCTGTATTAAAAAAATCCACTCAAGAATAGGGTAAACTTCTTATGAAAACATTTGATAGCACTCTGGCTATCGAGAGTTTGCTAAGGTGTTAGATCTGAAACAATAAATTTAGATTTAAACCTTATGAATAAGTGTCCAGGTGTATTATTTTATTACGTACTTTAAATTGTACTCAATCAATCAATTAATTTCATGTGTTTAGGTTGGTGATGTGCAATACCACAAGTCTTATTTACTCAGTTTATATTGCACAGTGCAGAGATAAGTAGGAAGAACAGCGAAAAAAACAAGTCCCTAATTGCAAGAATAGCTTCAGGTAACAAATTTTTCAAAGTAAGCAACGTGTGAATGCTTCATGAAAGTGAGAAACTAATTATAGTGTGGAGATAATATCCAATTAGGAGACACCGGATGGATATATAAAATATACCTATAAAAAGAATTAACAGCTAGTCAAAGAGAGAAAAAAAAATCGAAATTTCGAACATGCCATTCGTAATTGTGCAATTGCAAATGGAAAATTATGTTTCTTTTATTTTTCAAGGCATTGTTCTAGTCAAATGATAGGAGCCATGTAATACTGATACTTATTTAAGCTTACATTTATTCTATGCTAGAAAACCTGATTTTGTTATTTTTGTATTACAAGCAACTACATAATTTTCCCTCTTGATTTCTTTTATTTCGGAGCTTAAATTTTCCTTCTTGAGGTTCTGTAACTTTTATCCCAAAAAGTTTATAATTTTGGGCAGAATGTCATTTTGTCCCAAGAAGTTTATTGATACACGTTTTAAAATATATTATAAATAGCTTATGGTATACAAGAATTACATTCGTTTGCCTTCTCCTTGCCATGTTTATCAAATTGTCAATGCCTTACTTCTAATCAACGTGTAATCCCTGCACTCTCCACTGAGTTTTGCTTCACTACACGCTCTACTCTTGTTAAATTGTAAGATTATTTTAACACAAACACAAAGGAGTGCGTATCTTCCTGGATATTCTTTAAACTTTCTACTCACGTACATGGGTCACCATCTTTGCGTGGAGTTGTGTATGTTGTGTATATATTTATGCACGTATATTATGTAGGTGACAAAAACACACATCCCAGGAAACTACTGCAGCTGTGACCATCCACAGGTCGAGAATGGGGGGAAAATGCCAGCACGCACAGCAAAATATTTTTCCCTCTTTTACGTTTCCCTTTGGCACTTTGGAGAGAAAATAATGGGAGTACGTTGAAACAGTATGTTGCTCAAAATTCGTTTGACAATACGTCAAACCTGACGTACGAAAAGAAAAACCTTGACGCCTTTAGGAAAGAGACTGAAAAAGACAAAGGATCAAAATCGTAAGTCGTGTTCATGAAGTATAGAAAAGCTAAATCAAAGGAATACGTTTATTCCTTGCAATATGGTGCATTACAAAATGTTCTTCATATAGAGTGAGTTAATGCTTGCAAAGCAATGAAAATTGAAATTATTTATCAAATTCTTAACTGATAAAATATTAAGAACATTAAGTCTGTTAAGTAAATTTTATCACTCGAAAACATGAATATATAACTATTTTGAACAACAAGTGTTTAGCACTAGGCTGAGAGGCCAAATGGGCCTCTTTATGAATTTGTCGCTTTTGTTTCTCTTCAACCGAACTCCTGATTAAGTTTAATATTTAATGTATGTATTTTTGTAATGTATATAAATAAATTCTATATCTTGTCACATTATTTTAGGAATATTACGAGAGAAAATATAAGGAGCACTATAATTATCGAAGGTTCAATTTGGCCTGATGTATATTTTACACATTATATTGTAAAAATGTAATCTAATTAATAATTTAATACTAAGATATAATTTTAATGTTTCTTCAAGAGGAAAATTGCAATAGCGAAGTAATATAAACAAATTTGAATTCAAATCAGTAAGACGCTCAAAAAGTTTAAAATCAGATACAGTAGATCTTGCACCAGAAATAAAAGGATGGAGTGGAGAGGTAGAAGTCGTGAATATCAGTCGGCAAGATTGATCTTGAACAATTTACCGTAGCAGCAGGACACTGAGAATGTCAAAGGAGGGAAATAAATGCAATATTTATTTATACAGAAAATGCAACTAGTAAGAAACCTACATGTCAATGGAATTTTATCCTTACAAATCCATTTGTAATTTACTCCTGTGCAAGCTCTCTCAGAAATTTTTATGCATTTTATTCTATCTTTTCTCCCATGCCATTGAGTTTTTCCTCTCTAAGAACACGGCGTTTTACTTTCGGCCTTATAGTTCGCACAAAAAGAGCATTATTGAGTTATCACTTACATTTAAAATAATACCTTCAAAATCCGTAGATGACGAAAACATCCATAGAGAAGGCAACCATTGGTCTGACTGAAGATTGAGTGTGAATTATTAAAGACGATCGGAAACTAAAGAGATTGACCCGAAACAATTATTTTGAAAACTATTCTGATTACAATCATTACCATTCACAAATCGGATTGTCGACTTAAACCTATGACCGCCGTCCCATCGTGTCTTTGTGTGGTGGGATAGCTTCAGCATCATAGCAGCCATATAATAGTGTTGTTGTTGTTGTTGTTGTTGTTGTTGTTTTTTTTTTGTCGCAAAAATCGTAAATAATTGTATATAAAATCCTGAACAGAATTATTTTTCAACTGAATCATTAGTAGTGATTTGGAATTAATAAATTATCCGCTATAATCCAGTGAGAAATTATTATAATTTTTATTATCATTGTTTTAAATGCACATATTTCCTTTCCAGACAGCATTTTTCAGTTCCCGCCAGATAGGGAAAAGGCGAGTCGAGTGTGCTCGTTTGGTAAGCAAGAAGGAAAATACAATATGTTTTATATTCACCATTGATTCAAGGCAATTATTAATTTATATTAGAAGTGTAAGAAAATAAAATTGAAAGGAAAATACCGCATAGAATTAGATTTATAACACATTTGCATTGCAATTTTACTTTAGAGTATAACATTTTTGTAGACTCTTTACATCGGAGGATTCCGTGACCCATTGAACCTCACACTGTGGACCCACAGGATGATAAACACTAAATTAGAACACTATATGGGCGGCTATTTGTACTATTATGCTGAAAATATAACTGCCGATCTTTGCGTGTCTCAGTTTTGCTTCTCAACTGGCGTATTGAGATGCATCTACCTATTTGAATGAGCTGCACGAGAGAGACGCAGAGATTCCCGGACTTTACCCTAATAACAAGTAATACATGAATTCAAAGCATTTGGGCCATTATTAATTCAAGAAAAAGGTTGGTGTGTTTGAAGTTCATCTGTTATAGCGATGGATTTAGTGTACGCTATTAAGCAAGTGCTTTTAATGAAACATAAAGGGAAACGCATAAACCGTACTAGGTATTTTAACTTTATCTATTATTACTATGCTTTCAAAAGGCAATGACTGTAAACGATCACATTATGTTACACATTTAGCACTAATTGCATCAATATATATTTACTAGCTACTGTTTCCAGTAATAGTTTTACACCGATAGCTATCACGTATATGATCAGGCTATTAATTTTAAAACAAGTTTGCCATAATTCTATTTGCTGTTGTTTTGTTATCATTTCCACGCTAATGAAACCATTGGGAATTCAGCATGGTGCAGGTTCGAAGATAGCCGGTTAAAGTAATTAATTTTGCAAAATTTAACTACATTGCTTAAATGACTGTTGTTATTTCTCTCGTGATGTATAAGGGTAATTATTCTCGTATTTTCTGTAAAGTGTGAAAACTTTGTTCTCCTGAATGGGAATAGACAACGTCTTTAGCATCAAAGTTGCAGTGTCACATTTGAGCACTGCTTTTTGAAAATGCTCTGAAAAATATGCTGAAAAATCGATAACAATACACATATCTGAATTAAAATTTATTATCTTCAAAATTATCCCTTGTACGTCATCAAAATACCACTCTCAGCACTTAATAATATCACCTTGCTAGTCTAGCTCTCGAAGCAGTTGTTCTGCAGTTCGCACTGAATCTCGTTCATGGAATCAAAACGGCTACTCTCCATCTTCCACTTCATCTTCTGGAAGAGGAAGAAGCCGCAGGGGCCAAGTTTGGCAAATGGCCATGTGGTTGCAACCCAGAAACTCCTTAACTAGCGGATGCATTGTCAGGATGAAGAATTCAATTTGCCTTGCTCATATTTCATTGCACTATTCCTTATGACATTTACGATGCTAGCAATGATCTGATTCGTTCTTCGATGATGCAAAAGTTGCCATTTTTTGAGGCTTGTGCTCATGGACAGTTGCTCTGACGTCTTCCAGCGACGTTATGTCATTCTGGAAGCATGAATGTCACTCAAAATATCTCGCATGATTCATTGTTTCATTGCCACAAGCCTGCCAAATCATTTCAAAGTGTCTGTTTCAGATTTGCCGAGTTTAATGTTTGCTCTCTACATTAGTTTTCAGTCTATCGCAATTGTGCCCATGAATATGGTAACAAAAACTCCCATTGTTCACGTACAACACCTATTAGCATGACTAATAAAGGTCACAGCTCACGATCGATGCACACTGATCCCTTTGCCCCGTATTGTTTTTGTGTTATAAGGGCTATGTCAACTTTTTGACATCACTTCGTGCTTCAAGTCAAATAATACTCAAAAGTATTCGAACAAAGGAAAGAACAGTACGGAATAATGCACATGTTCATGCATAACGTACACTTAAAGGAACTGAGTACCACCATGGGTGGATGAGGTAGTTGAGGCACGGGCTCGTGAGCGAGAAGTCTGAGTTCCATTCCCGTCAGGCCCCTCCTCCCTACCTGAGTATTTCCCAAGATTTTCTCAGTTCTCATAAATGGAGAAGTACCCTAAACTTAGGCAATGAACGCTTCCTAACATAAAAAAAAATATTTCGAAATTCATCGTTTTATTTCATGTATCATCGGTGGCCATCATCTATGATGTCTTAGCAGTAAAAACGGGTGCGAAACGCTATTTAAAGTTAGAGAACTGAGAAATATTATATTGCAAAGCGTCTCCTCTATGTACTGAATAATGAGATCTGCATAGATTTACTTACGGGGTAGAAATTTGGGGTTGACAACAAACAGAAAAATTGGATCGGGTCAGGTATTTTAAGAGTGGGGACGGGTATAGCAAATTGCGGAATCCTTAGGGAATTTGGTACCTATAACGAGAATATAGAATGCAGAATTCGAACAGTGAAGGAGTGGCTACGAATTGTTCATGGAGATCAGTACTTAATTAGGGCTGTCTGTTAGTAGGAGCAGCTGAGTACGGAAAGAAATAAGAAGTAGGTTTCACAATTAAGGAGTGATCTAGAAAATATAGGAATGGCGAATATTTGGATCACAGAGCGGGGGGGGGGGAAAGAGGGATTTGGAGAAAAATTATAAAACGCTTGAGAGACATTAACAGAGAGTCGATTTTTTTTCGGAGTGTGCATAAAAAGTTTTGCCAGACATATAATCGGATGGGGGATGGACCATTACAACCAAACAGGCCAAACTCAGCAATCAGGGGCTCATTAGTTTAGGTTAAGCGCATGACGAATGACTAAAGTAACAGGCAAACAGGGTACGAGAATCTGCCATATATGTGCGTAGAAAGAATCGTGGGGACATATTCTGGCGTACTGCAAGGCGAGGGGAGAGAAAGTATCTACCGGCCAAGTTTGTTAACGCGGGGGCTGGAGGTAGGGCAGTTTTGAGCTTTACTGGCAGATAGGAGGGAGGAAGAGAGAATAGGTAATTTTTTTAATAAAGTGAGATAGCTCAGATCGTAAGAGACAGACAACCTGAAAGGGGGCAGGAGAACATGAGTCATTTTTTTTGTTAATTATTTGTACATATATATGAAGGAGTGCAAATTATTAATTTATACTGTTTTATTGAGGTATTTATATTTTTATTACATATTTTTGTTTTTCCATTTATTTATACATCTTAAGAGTTCAATACTGGTTTGTGCAATTTTCTGTACTTTGTAACGTATTGGAGAAGCACGTACAGTCCCAGGACCCGTGCAAAATGGATGTATTAGATTTGCCAAAATATATTTTGTAAATAAATACACCATAACCACCCCCACCACCTCCAACACCGCAGCCGCCGCCACCATCACCACCAGTGCTATGACCACCACTATTCTAATCTTCATTATTGGAAGAGCTCTATTTGATATTTCTTTGCCAATGTAAACAAATTCACAATTAATGATCAATATTTTTACACAAAATATTTTATGTTTCTTGTCTCAAGGTAAACGACTGCTTGCGTTTCACCTACGCTTCTTCTTTCCAAAGAGGTTGTGGTAATATTTTAGTGTCATTCAATTATCTAATGAAAGGTGGAACCGGTCCCTATACTTGCATCAACCTACGTCGGTATTCCTTAATTTCTCAATAGGTCATTGGGAGCGTCCGTCTTGCATGATACATCGCTCTATCAATCCACACATCACAACCTGCTTTATTAGGACTGGCGTGGATCAATCTCCACCGTCCTACGTGCATCGCTGTAGCTGTGCGCAGTCTTGTAACGTACTCAAATACAACTGCTGTACTGCACTTTACTTACGAGTACCTTTCCATGAAATAAGAATATAAAACACTTATCGTAATAACAAAAATGGCACTTGTAACTGTGTTGTTATTTTATTAAACGTTGATAACTAGATTTAACTAGCTCTATCGCAAAGGTTACTCTTTCAGTGGTTTGTTATTTCCTTCCATCAATTTCTTACAGAAGTGCTTCTTTAAATTTAGTTTATACAACTATATTACTAAACATATATGAACATACATAACTTAAATTTATAATGTGCAAATCGTGTTCCTTAATGCAGCTAATTTATTTCAAAAACTTAATTTATACCATTTATGGTGTACTAAATTGCACACAGTTTAGGAGATGAATTAAATATGGTCAAATGTACAAAAATATTGCAGAACTAACCAGCAATCTCCTAATAAAACAAAAGTTTCATGTACAATTTTGATATTTTAAAAAATATATATATATATATATATTGATTTAAAATATTAATTGGCATGAAGTCTAAGATATTCTTTCTAATCGATCTTACTCTTATATTAGTGAAAGGTTTAACGTTCTCTAAAGGAAAATCGGTCAAATTGGCAATGGAGGTGGCCAGATTCCATTTCTCATTATTTGCATTTTGTATCAACAATAGCCAATTGTGCTGGAATTTCTTAATTTCTAGCACGGTATTTGCAAAGAAGTTGTACAATGTGATCAGTGATGATTTCCTCTGCGGCGCGAGGTTTTTACTATGAGCGAGCCCCCATCCGTTTGCCGCGGAGGGGTTAGTAAGCCTGCTTGCTTACTTGTGTCCTTGCAGGCCGTCGCAGTCGTAGCGCAGCTGTTCCCAGGTGTGTGTTGTGTTGCTCGTTTCTTAATTCGACAGCAGTGTATCATGTCTAGAGTATTTATAACAGCATGGCGTGTATTTATAAACGATTCATATGTGTTAACGCAGGGATGAAAACATCATAGGAACATTTTTTTGGAGCATACAGAAAATTCTGTTTCTTAAGCGAATTCCATACTACCACCCCCGCTTTTTTTCAGAGAATTAACCGACAGTGAGCATGATCATGCATATTTTTAACATGACTCTGCCGTTGCTCACGCTGTGAATAGTTCTATTAGAGCAACCTGTTTCCACAAGACATATTTATTAGTAGAGATTTGTGACCCCTTTCCAGTTGCTTGCCGTTTTCACAAATGTTGAATTCTGTTCATTTTTTAAGTCTTTGTTGTTAGTACCATTTAATAAAACTTTCTTCAATGTCGACAAGCTCATGGTTAGACGCAAGAAGTGATAATGTCTTTATGCAGAACTTCCAGATGGAAGGTGTATGCTGAAATGTGAAGCTATTCTTGCGCTAATAATAAAGTGCAGTGGCGTGACACTTGTGTTTCTGTAGTGGCGTGTTATTCAGAACGGGTCATTAGTAAAGAGGTCTCCAGAGACTTGCTACTCAACCTTTAGCGAGTTCAGCCCCTAGACACCGTACTCAGGAGGTGATACCTTATGCTTGTATGTAGAGCAAGAGGTAGGTGTACATTACACTCATACGTAGGGAAAACGGGGGCAAAATATTACCCCACACTGCAGGCATTTTGCACAATCTCTACTGCAACCTTATTACACATTCTTCAAGCTACTAGCGACAAAGTACAGCCGATGTCTCAAATGTTCTCCTTGTCAATTCTCAAAACATGTACACTAGAGAGGTGGGCATTAAACTTGCTGAAAGTTCTGCTCTAATAAGAAAAGTGAAAATGTAGCGTCAATAGCTACCCAATAATTCAAATAAAATATTTTAGCAATGATATTACAATTAAAAATAAACATTTATCTTTGCAGTGTAAAGTGTCTTATAAAATTCAAAGGAACAAAGTGTTTGTAGAATAACTACTGGATAAATCACCTTTGTTGTTTGTACCATGGCAAACATAACTATTTTTAATTTAAAAATATTTTAAATAATTTAAAACATTAAAATTTCGTGTAATGCTCTCTTTTATGACACGTTACTTTCAGAATAAAACGTGCATACTTAGACAGTGCATGATTCATTATATCAATATAAATATCTTTGACATCTCCCTTGCATAACTTTAATTATGCCTATAAAATAAAAATAAAAGACCAGAAAGAGATATTAAAATAAAAATCAGGTCTAATCACAAATCTTATATTTTAATAAAATGTTACAAAAGTTGTTAAAATGCATGTTTTTGAGAAAATAATTCTTTTTTAAAAATGTTTTCTGTTTTACTTAACCGTGACTTACTGTAATATAGGAGATATTCATGGTGAAATGTGCATTTTACTATAAGGCCGCAAATATAGTATATCGAAATTTGATCAATCCACATATTTACTGAGTTAAACGAAGTTGATCATGTTTATCGTTAATATTATTTATAAATTCAATTGGTTCTGAGAAATAGCGTAGATTTAATCATTACGGATCCTGATTGCCAAGTGATACTTAACCACACTTAACTTGTAGACCGAAGGTCGCGGGTTCAAAACCTGGCCAGGATCGATGAATTTTGGGGCGTAAAATCTAAATATGACTTACTCGGAAGTTAAGTAAAGCCACGAGTCCCGTGTCGTAGATTTACGGCACGTAAAAGAACCTCAAGCTTCAAGAAGAGGTCTATGAGCAAAATTTATTGGATGTTTTCGCCCTAAATTAAATGTGGCGCTAATGACCAGAGTTGTTAAAGAACGATCTTAAATGTACCTAATAAATAAATAATCAACTCGTTATGACTCTCAGTGACACAAAAGGGATTTTATTGTGGATTGTATGGAATCGGTCGAATTGAAGGACAGAGGTTGAAATGAAATGCATTCATACCTTTTGCATGCGCAACAAGAGCTGAAAAGGCCCCTTATTTATGTACCATTTTGCATTATTTTCATACCAAAATCCTTGCGACAAATTTTGGGCTTTTCTGGGACGAGTTCCCATATGAACATTGTCTGTGGCAGATTGTTTCAGTCAAATTCTTCCCTTTATGAGATTATGAATAGATCCATATGCTTGATTTTGCTTAAAGATGTTCGCTGGTTCTCTATGAAACTCCGACTTTTTGGAGTAGATAATTTCGATTGGTATAAGAGGAAGCGATGAAACTGCTTAACGAGAATGGCAAACGTTTCTGTTGTATGAACATGGAAAATCTATGTTTACTCTATAATAAATTAATGCCTGGTAAACTTTGGGATTTTGTGACAAGATAAAGAAGTGCTGTTTAAAGAATACTGCTTTATTCTGTTCACCCAAAACAAATTAAGGAAACGTAATTTTTGACTTATCTTCGTGGCTTAATTGCCATTTAAACAAACGATTTCTTCTTCTTTTTATATAATATTCACTCTAGGGTTACTTTTATTGAGGATAGGTAAAGGTAAAGGTAAAGGTAAAGGTAAAGGTTAAGGTAAAGGTAAAGGTAAAGGTAAAGGTAAAGGTAAAGGTAAAGGTAAAGGTAAAGGTAAAGGTAAAGGTAAAGGTAAAGGTAAAGGTAAAGGTAAAGGTAAAGGTAAAGGTAAAGGTAAAGGTAAAGGTAAAGGTAAAGGTAAAGGTAAAGGTAAAGGTAAAGGTAAAGGTAAAGGTAAAGGTAAAGGTAAAGGTAAAGGTAAAGGTAAAGGTAAAGGTAAAGGTAAAGGTAAAGGTAAAGGTAAAGGTAAAGGTAAAGGTAAAGGTAAAGGTAAAGGTAAAGGTAAAGGTAAAGGTAAAGGTAAAGGTAAAGGTAAAGGTGGATGGATGGATGGATGGATGGATAGATAGATAGATAGATAGATAGATAGATAGATAGATAGATAGATAGATAGATAGATAGATAGATAGATAGATAGATAGATAGATAGATAGATAGATAGATAGATAGATAGATAGATAGATAGATAGATAGATAGATAGATAGATAGATAGATAGATAGATAGATAGATAGATAGATAGATAGATAGATAGATAGATAGATAGATAGATAGATAGATAGATAGATAGATAGATAGATAGATAGATAGATAGATAGATAGATAGATAGATAGATAGATAGATAGATAGATAGATAGATAGATAGATAGATAGATAGATAGATAGATAGATAGATAGATAGATAGATAGATAGATAGATAGATAGATAGATAGATAGATAGATAGATAGATAGATAGATAGATAGATAGATAGATAGATAGATAGATAGATAGATAGATAGATAGATAGATAGATAGATAGATAGATAGATAGATAGATAGATAGATAGATAGATAGATAAAGATGCAACTAATGACAATTCCAAATGAATGAAAACTTTGCTGTATTAAAATGCATAACTTTAAAAGAGATAAAGACTTCTTTATGTCACATTGCATGCCGTTTTAAATATAAATAATTGGATAGTTTTTAGACATCACTTATAGTACAAATTGCTCTGAAAAGCGTTGTTGAAGTATATTTAAAAAGTATAATATAAATATAAAACTGTTTAAATGTTTATGAACATTTCTTCAGTTAAGATTCAATGGCCAAATTTTGATGAACGAACACGCGCTGGGCCCGAATTCTAAGAATTTTTGTAGCAGCAGATTCAAGCTACAAAAGCTAGCAAAGGAGACTGATATACCAAAACATGGGTCGACAGCTAGCAAGAAGAGAAGATAATTATGATGAAACAACTATTCAAGGTTAGTAACATGTTTATCGTCCATGTCATCACTCACGTCTCTTTCAGTTCCTTTGTTTCTGCCACCATAGTACAGCTTCCTACAACCTCCGCGGCATGTTGTGAGATTATCTATACCGTTAATTACTTATGCATTCAAGGAACAGTTGGTGCGAGTTTAGTTTCTCGTACGCTACTAACGTTTGCTCTAAGCTATAAGAGATGTGTTCACCTCATTTTTATTAATATTGTTAATAACATACTATATACTGATAGACAGCGATGAGAAGAAAACAAGGCATCCACAATAACTTCTTAAGCGCATCTCATGTGCTTTGGAATCTATTCCGCTTTAAGATGGAACAACTTAGTCCTGGTGTAGTATTAAATATCTTTGCATAACCTTGTTACATGAATATTGTAATTTCGTTCCAATTAAGCGCAAGATGCTAAAAGGGAATGTTAACTGCATTAAATAAAAGGCTTTTTCATTTGTCAACGGAACTGCTTTATAGCCACACAACTAGATAATTAATGCCCAAGTTTGAGCTGACAAACTCCTCCTGATGCTATTACGAAATAAGCATGGTTTCCAAAATGACATGAGAAATTTGGCAATAAAATAGATCTTGTTCCTTTCAAACCTGTACCTTAAGAAAATGAACCAAAGTTTACAGATAATCATTATTTGCATGGATTCGTCGAACAGGCGCTGACAAAGAAACTGTAAACAGTTTCCTCAACATGTTACGAAATAAAACAATTTAAATACATAGATATATATCATTTTAGGAAATGAGATCTTGCAACAGAAAATTATTACATAAATATTTTGGTAATATTATTTTCTAAATTCATCTAATACGAAGGCACAATCCAATATAATCTTCAATTTATGTTTATTACTTCATTATGCATATAATACAGAAAATTATCTGCATTTTACATCAAATTTATTATGCGTTCTTTCTACTTTGCTATTACTGTTGTGCTTTCCTGCTGAGAGATTCGGATTCCATGATCATTTTAATTCAGATAAAAGTCATTAAGTTATCTGAATCTGACATATCAAGATTATCAGGTCTAGAGGTGTCAGCAGCATTCTTTATAAACTTGTTTTGACACAACTTCAGCTTCAGACCGGAGAAGGTGATCCTTTAATTGATCTGAATTAACTCAGTCTCCTTCTGGAGTTTCATTCTGTTGATCAACAGGGGATAAACGAAAATGTGTGTTCGTATCACCATAAACAAGAGAAAAGAAATATGTTATGATTTGTTCACTGTGAGGGCTCATTTCCTAATTTGTACAGAAAATAAATAAAAGCTCAATACTACATTATCCAATTTACTTATCATGCCTATACATTAGAGAATATCGCTAAATGGAACATAATTTATATAAAATGTAATAAGTGAACATATTTTGAGAAAATTTATATGCTTGCTTGGTTTGAATCAACCAACGTGAAAAAACGTTTTATTGAAAAATTAGCATATGGATTATTTCGAGGGAACATCTAGTGTAATACCTTAATCATTATTTCTTTGACATTACAAACCACATCACTACAAAAAATGTTACAGTACATTAAATATTTACCATTTTCTGCGATATTGAGAAGCCCATCAATGCGGATTTCGTCGGATTCTAACAGGGCAACAAGGAGGGGAAATGCAGATTCTAAATCAAGTGTTAAACATTACACAGGATTGCAATAATGTTTAATTTGGCCCATTCTATTTCTTTCTAATTTGACATCTCGGTAAGTCTGGAAACAATAAGCACAGATCTTGGAGAATGAACGGCATGACTTCATTCCATTTTTTCTGCACCTCGCGATGGTGGCGCCGAATTTTGCAGTGTTAATGAGATCGTGAAATAAAATTTCTTGTGCATGTGTGATGTCAATATTACCGATTTATAGAACTGGATCTGACGTGGTTTCAAAACAAGATTATCTTTTAATTTTTTTCCCAAAACCTTATATATTTCCCTATGTTCTACTCTTAACATTACACTGAAAAATTATGGTGAAAAAAAAAAAAACTAGTTATGCTTGATCTGTGATCCTTGTCCAATGAAAATTTAGAAAATAAGAAAAAAATTACCTAAATATGCTTGAACAATTTTTCTTCCCTCATCCTGAAGAAATGGAAGTCACTAAACTGTAAATCATTATTGATTCTACAGAGCCCACCGCATTATTCGCTTGATGTGCAGTGAATCAAATATACAAATCTATGGCTAGCGAGAAATCCACACTTTACCCCCTTAGACATTTTCTTATGAAGATATGAGACATGTAGCACATTGAAATGTTCAGTAGCTACACCACTTCAGCAACAGAATATAGATGTAATTGCAGGAATTATATCAGATATTTACATTCATTTATGGAGGGAAATTGATTTTAAATTAACTTTACCGTTATCGAAAATTACTGGATAGAAATAAAACTGAATTTCTGATGTTGATTTAAAAATTTATACTGATACTAATCTTTATTCTTTGTAAAATCGACAGAAAAAGCAAAAATTCATTATCGGAAAGCCATATAAAATAGAGCATAAGCAAGATTTACTTCCTCTGAGAGAAATATTACTGAATTAAAGTTTCACTTAAGTGTTACTCGGACTACAAGCACTATAAGAAGTGTAACACTGAATGCAATTACAGTAACAATAGCATCTTAATATAAACATAAAAGGTGTTGATTATCGGAAATAAGCTGCATATGAAAATATATCTGCACCTATTGTTAAGACCACACCTTGATTGAACGCAATTATTTTACACAGTGGTTGGAGTGGAAGCAGAATTGTAACTAAAGCATTACGAAAGCTAACAAATCCTTTATCTGAGAAAAAAAAAACTTGACAAGAAAAAGAAGGTTCTCCTAGCCTTTGGGAGAAATATCTAGCTAGGCCAAGGTGTTGTCAGCCGTTGCCTCAGGACGCTGACCAAAATCAGTAGTTCGCCCGGGCTGGCGACCCGTCATTAATATAAACGTTCACTAACAGCCTAGTGAATATATTTCCTGACAACTTTTGCTACTCTGCTCATAACTTTCTAAAATGTTGACTGAAACAGCGAACTTCAGCAGCTACATTGCATATCCTTCCCAAAATATGACAGCCAGTAAGCATAAACCTGACAAGCAATCTATTTGGTGTGACCATTCCTCTCTTTGGGAATTTATTGCGTTTGCTATTTCCTGTTTAGGGAACATTTTGGATTTCTCAACTGCAAAGGTAATAAAACTTTCTATTTGTGTTTTAATTAGTACATTAATTTTTATTAATTTCTATAATCCTGGGTTCAGTGCATGACCTAACTACTAAAAAGTACAATATAAAGCATAATACTTGATACTTCTGTACTTTTTTTAGAAATTAATGCAGTATAAATACAAGTAGACATCGGAAGCTTTACTTTCCATTTGCTTATGTAAATCTAGTACTCTTTTATTTCCATGCAATCGGAGCAAATATATATATGTATGAAATGAAAAAAAAAAACTTTATTTAACTTTCAAATTAGCTGCTAAAACGGTATCAAGGTTCCATCAGAATCTAATCATTCCATTACGTCGCGCAATATGGGAGAAAGAGAAGCAAACAGCATTTTTCCATATCGTCAACCACGGTTGGATTTTGTTCTTAGTTTTGATGACATTATTCTGTACATTAATATGCCATTCCATTCCGAATTCTAATTTTATCATGTTTTTATGGCAACATTGCCAAAGCTAAACAATAGGGACGTCTTTTTGAGAGCACTGTCTGTGATCCAATATAAGAACCGTAATGCAATAATAAAACCCCATGAGTGGTAGCATTTTCCTTACGTTTTACTTTGTTTCCATTCCCCTCTCCTCTTTTTGCAGCAAAATACACTTCCAAGTTTATTCTCAGCGGTACTTTCTATATATTGCGATGTTTTAATAGAAACTACGGTGGTTTTAAACAATGCCAAGCTAAGCAATGATGACTTTTAGGAATCGTTTAGACTTTATTTGTTTTGGTTCTTTAAATGTGGTCTTTTCATCTTTTACAAAGATTTCGGCTTGTTTCACTTTCTATCGACATCTAGGTAGTTCGTGACAAATAGGCACGGGTGACCAAAGTTGCTAAGGCATGGACTTAGCATGAGTGGAAGGTTTGTAGTTCGAATCCTTCCTGGACTGAGTTTTATTCCAATTTTTTTCTCATGCAAATGCCGGAGAGTACGAAAATATTAGCATTATCTTATCATCAGTGTCCATCGTCTTTGATATCGCGTCAAAAATACCCAAATACCCTACCCTGACATTATTTCTAACATGCTTTCAGTAATTCCTGTATTTAATTTCCCACATTCGAATTGTTGTTTAATCTCATACATTATGTAAATAATCAAGAAAGTAATGAGGAAATTTTAATCTTATTTTATTTTATACTTTTTTATTTAGACATTTATTTGTTAATTTTCTATTTTCATTCACACTCTAAGACCAAACGGACACGCTAATCTGTTTTGAAGTATATTATAAAGATATTTCAGCAAATTTAATTTATTAAAGGATCATTAGAAAAAATCAAATACAAACTTCAAATTAAACCTGTAATTTTTCAACAATCATTATGTATTTCTGTCGTTACTAATACCATATGGCAAACAAAATATGCATTTTTTCCCGTTTTCTACTTCTTTTACATGAAACCAAAATGAATACTGCAAATATTGCAATGTGTTTCACTGCGGATGGCAGATTATTTCATTTTCTTGTTTGAAGTTTGGCAATGAACTCTCGATTCCCGGGCCTTCTTTTTCTTTATCGCTGAGTTTTAGGTAAACGCCAGCTCTTCAAAGCTGTTTTTCTATTTACTAAGTCTTGCATTTGTACCTTGTCTCCCTTTCCGGCTGCTGTTTGAACAACTGGTAATTTTTTCTTTAATGGCATTTGTTCAGATGCAGGCGAGTTCATAATGAACGAGCCACTTACTTCCCGTAGAAGTTCCAGGAAGAAATATATAACCAGGCAGGCGAATGAGGTTGAAAGGGTATGCCCCACACTAGCAAAACCACCCACAGTGTTGCAGCTCGATTCCATGTTTCTACCGAATGACACCTAATTCACAGATCCTTCATACGAACCAAAGAAAGATAATGACTAAGGGGTTGTGGGAAGAGGTAGAAGTACTTTGTACTTTTCTGTTCTTCAGAAATCATTACCTGGACGTTTCTTACGAATGAAATGATCCAGAAAGTGTGCAAATTGTTCTCAATGCATGTGACTAGACTTTGAGACAATAACCTTTGTATCTGAAGGGATACTTATTTGACAATTCTCATCGTAATTTTGCTCATCTATTATTTCGAAACATGAACTACACTTTCCTGTGGATTTCCTTGATTTCATTTGTTTAATAACTTCTTCCCTTGCTGCAATATTACATTTTTTGTTTATAAATGAACTGTAAACCAGTTACATCGTAGATTTATGGATTGATCTATTCCAATGACCACTTTCCATCAGTGATATATATATATATATATATATATATATATATATATATATAATATTAATGAAAAATAAAAATAAAGAAACACTATTAACAATGTAACAAATTAACACTAATAATAAAAGTAGATAAAGATAAAACACAGAGAAAGAGTCACGAGAACCGTAACGTAACGAGCGTGACTCTTTCTCTGTGTTTTATCTTTATCTACTTTTATTATTAGTGTTAATTTTATATATATAGTTTCACATACACTTTTTTTTAACCGTGGCTTATTTAATCATTTGGCTCGAGAAAACATTAAGTCTCGAATTCACACCGACACACACTTGAATCTATTGAAAAGGAAATGCTAGAACGTAATCTGCACCAGCGATTTGCTCCTTGTCATTAAAAGAGTGTTTAATGTCATTAACAATAGAACGCCCGAGCTTCAAGTACCCCCTAAAACGCCTGTTAGCGGTCAATTGACCTTAACTAATTTTTAAGGAATTTTAAATCATTTTTCTCGCTGAAAAATATGGAATTTTTCCTTATCACATTTTAACCTACTGTGATGGTATAGAGAAAACGGTTTTTCTTCTTCTGCAAGCCAGGTTCAAATCCAGTTTGCATTTAGCTTTGGGGGTGAGTTTGTATATACTGGGTGTCTGCTCAGTACCATATATTTAAGTATTCTTCTGACTCAGGCGGATGAAATTTCTTACTTACCAGACGACTCTAGTGATGTAGAGGGAACAACATGCTTCTGAATTCGAATCCATTTTGAATAGAGCTTCTGGTCGCAGATATTCATGGTTTTTGCTCACTAATCACGTATGTTTAGCGCTTAATGTCCCCAGGCCCCTTTGCCTATTCATTTAATTTGCTGGTGATTCAAGTCGGTTCTGGTAGAGTAGTGGTAATCATACTTGCCCTCTAAACCTGTATTGAATAAGACGCTGATGACCTGAGATGTTAAACAGCGTCCGTAAATAAGGCAAATAAAAAAATAATATAAATATGGCAATTTATCTGTCTCCATTTTATGTTAATTATAAGTTAATAAATAAAATTGAAAAAGTATGTTTTTATTCATGTATATGTATTTTTTATTATTATAAAAGTCGATATTCCTCGTTTTCATTCATAAATAATGAAAATTAAGAATATCTTTTTTGTTAAATCAAGTAAAACAATTTATAAAATGTCAAATAAACACGTGAGTAGATTGACATATATTCCCAAAGCAATTGCCGTATTCCTGAGGTCATGGTCATTGATACCAACGTTGTTTGTGTATTTCTGTAAAGAGAAGTAAATCCGTTACTGTATTCTTGGCCTCACGTCCGATGCAGATCGTTTACTTTTCAGATGTTTGAGCGGGCCAAACAAACGATAATCACATAATAACAGCCTGAGGCTATTAGCATCTGTTTTCCAGTACCTCCCAGTAAACTTGGCACATACGAGCTGTTGTTTCGTTGGAGGATTGTGGATGTGCATTATCATGCAACACAACACCAGAACTTAATCCTAGGCGCTTATTCTTGATCGCTTTAAGCGTGTCCGTTAGCACGCCGCAAATCGACGATGGGTCAAGTTCGAAGAATTCAATCAGCAAGTTGTCTCTAGGTGTAAAGTAATGGTGCTTATTATATGCGTTTCCTGTTTAGGATACACGACAAAAAGCAATGCACATGCATCATTGATTTTTTAAGTTAAAATCGGAGTGATGTTTACAGCCCTTGAAGCATTTTATTTCACCAAATTGTATATAATCTATATACAAATGCTCCATTAATGAATTAATTATTAATAAGCTAAAAAAATGTTAAGTTCGTTAAAAATATATGATTAAAAGGAGAAAAGCAATCACTTCTCTAATATCAGTTGTGTCAAAGCAATTTTTTTTGGGGGGGGGGGGGTTGTCGATTCTAACAAAGTGAATGGCTTTTTAGGGACAACCTGTATATCATAATGTTCCTTTTTCATTTATAATGAACAAAAGTTACTGTAAAACGCCTAAGAATATAATTAATGTGTTTTGTTCCGATATATTTCTTATAATAATATCTATGTATTCACTGTGGCGAGTGCTATTAGTTTTATACTCAAAGGGACTTAACAAGAATAACATTAAAATATATCTTGATTTTCACATGTTTACGTGCCATGATTTAGAAGCAGATGCTAGGATAAATGGTTTATTGTTATTACTAAAAAGAATAAAGAATTTGGGCTCCTCAATGTCCATTGTTTTCAGAAGTATAAAAAGAGAACGCCTAAGCCTATGGAGTACTCAAACATATCTCACTCATACCTCTCGGATTTTTTGGCAAAGACTTGAAGTACCGCTTCGTTCAATATAAAAAGCAACAGAAGGCAGTAAATATTCATCCAAGTGAAAACGACATGCAAAAGGTTGGGCCTGGAAGAGGCTATTTGGGCTTTCTCCAATGATATGTCTTGATAAAATGACGGAGGTTTGAAGTGACTAGAATTTCAAAAACAGCCGGTGTTCAAGTATCACGCATCTGGAACGAGCCACTTTCACAGAGCGTGAAAATTAACCGTTTATTTCTGGAATTCCTTTATTCACGCACTGTAGAGCCATACATTGTGTTTCAAGTTGCATAGCAATTAAACTTTTGGGGATGATCTTAGAACTATTTAGTGTCTTAGCATTCGAGTAACCCATAGTCTTTTGAAATGGAAACAAGTGTGGAAACAATTAGCCATCGTAACTATCATAAATTAATGTTTGCTAATTGCTAAAGTCTTAGAAAAAGTAACTAATAAAAATAAAATTAATATTAATTAAAATGACTACTTACTAACCTACCTACTTCTAACTGAGGATATTCTTCATACATTATAATGGTTGCCAAACACCATAGAGATAAATAAAATGTAACATGATATTCCTTAAGCTTTCGAACAAAGTTAAAATTAAATTTTTATATCAGTAATTAAGGTTAAAAGGATTTTTTTTTTAATTTTAAGCTTATATTTTCCATTTTGCTCTATTTTGTCAATTCTCTTTTTTAAATTTTCTTTCTCTAACCATTGAATGAATCTCTGTTATCATGTTGTTTTAGGCTTTCCACGCTTAAAGTGATCAAAGTTCACCAATTCTTTAATCGTTATATTTCTGATTTTAGCTTTTCTGGATATTGATGATTTTCAAAATGGTATATGGGCTTTAGATTTGGAATTCGAACTTTAACAGTTTTCTGTAACCCTAATATACTACCCATATTCTGTATTACATGAATGCTGCCCAAAATAAAATTATTCTGGTATATTTATATTTATATTTATTAATGAAAACTATAAAATTAATTAAATAAACAAATATAACATTTTAGTTTGTAAAAATAATCATGAACAGTGAAAAATTTTTTTTTTATTTTTATGCTCCAGATATACCGGGTGAATCATCCAAAGCTTGTACTGCAAATCTTTCTGAAATGGAAGGTGCTATTGATATGTTTCTTTCACAGAATTGAATTTCAGGCGGGGCATCATAATTGCAGCAAATGTTAATAATTATTGGAATATGTATTTTTAGAAAATGTTACCTTTTTATAAATATAGAACATCAAGAAAATAACACTAGAAATGTACTATACTTTTCACGATTATAGTGCAAATAGTTTAGGAGCTATAGTAATATGACAAATTTAAATACCTGCAGTTGTCTGCTAAGTTACTAGGCTATGATGCTCGTATGTTTATTTAAATTGCATTTCGTTTACAATGATTTCATTGGGACTTTCTTGCCAGTACTTTATAATAGTACTTGTGAAGGAAGTGCTGAAAGATGTTATTTACTAATGCTGAAAAAGTCTACATGCTCATGGGGTATGGAGAATGTAGGTAGAATCTTGTTCTTTCTTGTTGACAGATATACCAATAGATGTACTACGTTTGTCTTCAGTGGTTGTTTCAAAATGGTTGTTGGATTGTACGATGGGGAGCTGTGCTTTGATCAGACCGTTCACCAGATTTGACGCCTTTAGATATTTCGCAGTGGGGAAAGCTATAAGACACTGTCTACAATGACATACCAACTACACCAGAAGATTTCAAACGACGTATTCTGAAACTTCTACTGAAATGCTGCATGTGCAGCAATTTTTACATGGCAGATTGGAAGCTTATATTGTAGCTGGTAGTCATAATTTTAAACACAATCAATTTTCTCTTTTTTCTTCAGAACTCACAAATTTTGTTTATTTACTATTTTATTTCTTAAGAGAGTGCTGGCACAAAGCACAATAAAAATACATAAGTATAAAATGACATTTGTTTTCTGGAAATTCAGAAAGAAAAAATAACCATATACACATTAAATAAGAAAAGTAAACATATGAACATCGTATTCTAGTAAATAAGCAGTTCTCGTAAATGCAGCAGAAAATTGTAAATATTTAAAATGTTCATATTACTATAGTTCGTAAATTGCTTGCACTAGAATCGTGCCAAAAACCCATTGTCATTCTAATTTCATCTAATTTCATTTTCATGAAGTCAATAGGCAATGTTCTATTTGAAAAATTGTTACTTTTTTGAAGAAATACACAATCTAACAATTATTAATATCTATCCTTGATCTGCAATTATGAACCCTGTCTAACCTCAATTCTGTAAAAGCAACACATTAATAGTATCTCCCATTTCAGAAATGTTTGGGATAACGTTTAGATGATTCACCAAGTATAAACAGTTTGTATATATAGATATAATCTTATTATTTTCTGTCCTTGCACCTCTTGCAGAAGGAACATATTGGTTCATATTAATCAGTCTTTGCACAGATTTATTAAGTTTCAACATCCTACATATACTTTCTCGTGTAGGTAATGATGGGATCTGTAATCGGCTGGACATGTGCGGCCTAAGTTAATGGTAAGTTTCTTGATAAATGAACATATGTCAATCAATTTTTTTTGCCTACTTCATTTGATACTTTTAATATAATCATACTATTCATTCGCACGATATTAGTTATAAAATAGGCATAGTAGCTAACTTTTTCCCCTCCTTGAAGTGACAGAACTGATCCATAGTACCGAGGCCTCCTTTAGTGCGATTGTAGGATTTAATCATCTCAGACAACTATTTTCATTCCTTTGGGCAATTTCCTTTTCCATGCATAGTGGAAAGTACAATGGCAGTATTTTTCATCGCTGAACGCGGATATTGCTGAGGTTGATTTGTTTTATTTACTGACGCTCTTTAACATCTCAGGTCATCAACATCCCATTCAATTCAGGGCGTGAAACGGCCGACAAATTTAGCTCAGAGGCCCCTTCTTTCAGGATTGAGGTTCTTTTTCGTGCCGTAAATATACAACGCGGGACCCATGGTTTTACTTCCCTTCCGAAGGAAGCCATAGTTAGGATTTTACGCCCGAAAACATCCATCGAACCTAGCCGTATGGACATTTCTGAATTTCTTACTGGTTGTTCATTTGAAGAAATAAGAATGACATTTATTTCTTATTTGGTCGTATTGTGTAAACTAAAACTATTTCCCATCTAAAATTCTCATTCAAGTATTTATTGATGCGAACCAGTTATCCTTAATTACGCTTCTACTAGTTCCATAAAACAATACCGTAAACTGTTCACAATAGTACTCCGCCACTGGAATGCCATGGGGTGCTGATACTGTCCCTATGTATTCAATACAAAAAACGATTTTGTATCAGAGCACATCTATTGATGTCATTTTGTTCTGTCTTTGTTGCCAGGTACATTTTAAAGGGGCTTCTAGAGCTAAAACCAACTAACTGTTCATCAATTGTGGTGCATTCCGAAGAAACGTATAACGTCTGCATTTTAAAGAACGATTTCCCAAACGCGTCGCTGAAAACTGCGAGTTTATCATTAAGTTTGTCATTAATAATATTTTTTGTTTGGAACTTGTTTCATATCATTTCATTACTATTATTCTTTTACATTTTAGAATTTTTTGAAATATTCCGTTCTGATGGCAAGTATAAATACAATGAGATTTTACGATCACGAAGTTGACGAATAGAATTTTCTGTATTATTTCTCTTATTTAGGTATTTATATTATTTCGGTCTTGTCCACACACAATTATGACAACATATTCTGTTTTACCTTTGCAATAGTGATACCAACAGTCGTAATAAAGAACTGCTGTAACAAATAGCAATATTTTCTTTAGGTGTGGAAAACAAGAATCCAACATAGTGCAGATAAGCATATCCATCATTTTCATGATGTGTCCTCCTTTTGGGTGCGTTTATTGATATTGAATATGTTAGTTTTGTGCTCTGAACGATTTTTATTTATTTTACTCTATAGCTGCTGCCTAATAATTAATATAGCATTAGAAGTTACTTCATCTAGGTAAACCGCCTTTTTGTATGATGACATGACCTCTTGTATTCCTCTAGATTTGGGAAATGTTCAGCATATCTGAAAATCAGCTCGTTAATACTAAGTACAATTTTACGATAAAAATCTTTAGAAAATATAAGGATAGTAATAGAAATATAATAGTATTATTTATTAACAAGCTTATAACGTTAGGATTATGGACTGAATGAGTGTTTACCGCAGGAGTGAATATCATGTAATGGTGTATATGTAATTCGTTTTAATAATCGAACAATAGGCTCATAAAGAGCATATTGCCTTTGGTATTTATACCAATAACAACATGCTTATAGTGTTAGGACTGAAATAAAAGAATAAAATAACTATAATTATTTATATCTGTTGTTCTTTCTCGCTTTTTTCATTCTTTCCCTGTTATTGGCATTTCTTTATTTCTTCCCACTTCCACCATTAAAATTAATTCGTCCACAACATTAGTATCTTCTTTCACACCTTCGTTGACTAAGCTAATCTGCAAAAGTAACAATGGTTCAAATGATGCAGTGGTTTTATATTTCCAGACAATGCCTTGACTACCGACCAGCTGTCGCAACTTATTACGCCTGCGGACTTATTGCAGCAAGACTGTAATTATTTTACATTAAACAGCGTTTTGAAAGTCCAGCTCAAGTTTAAGCCTCTATAACTGCAAAACAAGCACCATTTGGATGATAACATCAGTTTAATAATGGAGACATATGCATGACAAATGAAAGGGCAACCTTAACTACTTTTTCATTTTAGAGACAAACAATCTTTTAAAAATTCACTCCTCATATGTTGGGAAAGAAATAGAAGTGCATTGACAAAGATTTAAATAACTGAGAATATACCAAAAAGAATATATTATCTTTTCTAAAATATAAATATGAGATCTTGATTGTAATGGAGTTTATAATTTGTTCATTGAAAATTTATAATCTACCGGGTGACTGGGTCTACAAAACGATATGATATTTTACACGAAATTAATGTGCACAGACAACAGTTTGTAGCTGAAATAACTGAACACATATAAAAAATTAAAAGCAGCGATAATACGTTCCGGATTCAAAATTTTACTGAGCAAAAAATAAAAATGTTTTCTTAAAAAGTTATCTTTCATTATAGACGAACGATAATACTGTAATGCAAATATCTGAGCGAAATTAAGTTATACATTTGGAAACCTTTTATATTAGTAAGTTTTAGTTTCTATAACTTTTTTTTTTAAATTCACTGTACATTTTTAAGGCCATAAGCCTGCAACACTATTTTTAATTTCAATAGTCTTATCATAATTTCTGTTTAAAACTGAAATAATATATCAAATATTATTAAATGACCTTTTAATGATTAATGAATAAATATGCTTGGTGGGGGTTGCAAATAACAGCATTCATATATAAGTTCTCTCAAAAAAATAAAGAAAATAAAAACACACCAGTTACTACCTCTATACACAATATAGCCCAAGTGGTTTTAGAAAAAGGAGTTTCGCCATTACATTACTGCGGAATTATTGAGCAAAAATGAACATTAATTTTAAAATTCTGAAAGTATTTCTAACAACTGATTCACTCAGGAATAAGCTGTGTGCAAGAAATAAATAGAAAACAAAAACTCTTATTAAGCTGTAAAAATATGTGTCCTATATTTTAATAAATGTGTGTGTGTGTGTGTGTGTGTGTGTGTGTGTGTTTAATTTGCAGGCTATTTATTTCTTTAGTAATATCAGGTGTTTTATCATGTTTTGACCTTTTTATAGCATTCCAGGAATTATTTATGCTCTTTCTGAGCGTATATTCTCAAAATTACACACATAAAAATGATAAATAGGTTATTTACATCCATTCGCAGATATACACGCACATGCGAAAATATCTATAATTCATTTTATGTAACCAGTGGCTTTTCCTTTTAATGTTCCACGTGCGCTAGGAAAATTGTTCTTTATCTACGTTTTCCATATTAACCAGATTAACTTACAATGTCACACATTTGCTTTATGAATATAAAACAATTTCTGCAAATTTATGCCCAGAAATACTAACAGTGCGTGTTTTGTATACGTTGGTGACGTGGCTTTTAATTTTCGATTTGAGGGGTAATTCTATTGGTTATAGGAAAGACAAGGATAAAATTGTTTCATTATCTTGAAAGCACGTTGTGGCTTACTAATTAAAATACTAATAATGAGAACCATCATTATTGTAACAGTAAAATATTCTTGAAGTCCACAATCGCGAGCTAATTGCATGCTCATCTGGCGTGTGTGAAACAGAGTAAAAGCAAAGGGCTGCGCATGCTATAGCTGTAATATTTGGAGATATTGGTAAAGAAAAAGCATCAGTTCATCGAGAGTTCTGAGCGGGTCAAGATGCACAATTCTTCTCCCTGGTCATCGTCCTAGTCATTGTAATACTATGAGGTAATACCAATAAATGTTGCAGTAGCATCATCTTAACTCAACTACTAGTTTATTCCATTTATCCTAAATTCCCTGTGGTTAGAATTCATGATGTAAAGCCTTTTTAGGGATTAGAATTGGGGTATGTCCCTAGAGTCTAGTTATTTACTTAGTTAGCTGTAGAAAAAACGTGGGTGCTCTTTCTAGTATATTTCTAGTAAACAGAAAGTTACTGATATCTATATTTGTCCGGAAATAGAAAATGCGTAACTGTGTACTAAAATAAAAAGAATCTCCTGTGAGATATTGTGCATTTGCATAATTTGTATATTTGCAGATTTAAATCCTCTAGAGCACATGCAGAACGAAAAAAGAGAAAGCCCTGAAATTTCATTTGACCATATCAATGGTACATTTTTACACAATTTCATACATACAGTTTATACATACTAAATTTCTGTAGGGCATTTGCTTCATTATTTCGTACGTTCTTGTCTTCACTTTGATAATACTTATGAAATATTTCACTTTTTATATGCCACTAATGAACTGTGTTCATACTCTGTGGCATACTTATGAAATATTTCACTTTTTGTATGCCACTAACTCCGTTCCAGTTTCTGATTAAGCGTGAAGCGAATTACTTTACTTTTCGCTTTCTTCCGTATTTTCCCCACACATTTAGTAGTATGTGTCATAGAGAGTAGTAAATTTACTAGCTTAATTATTTCTTTCTATTTTATTTTATATTCAATATATATTATATTTATATTTATTTTATTTTATATTTTGTACAAAATGTATTAAGTTGCACTTTGGATTGTAAAAATATATGAACGTTTAGTTTCTTGTGCCAGAAATAAGATTTTCATTATACAAATGTATTTTAATATAAACATCTATGCTTACCATTTGTTGTGTAACGCTTGTTTCTACGTTAGTTTGTAGATCCTAAGACAAAAGTATAAAGGCATTTTTATTGAAATATATGTGTGAAAAATTTTAAAACAATCATCATTATGCGTGCATATATGATGAAACACTCCCACCAAATTTCAATTTTGCATATTATGAAATAAAAATTTTCACTTATTTTTCTATTCATTCACTGCAAAATGTTTCCTCTTTTAGCATCAGTAGATATAAAAATTAAACACATAAAAGTGCAACGAAGTAAAATAGTTGTCACAGTTATAAAAACAAATGTTCTTTTTTGTATATTTTTATACCCAAATGTTAGCTTTAATTAAAATATATTTTTCTATCATTAACACATTCCTTTCTCTAATTGACTAAATAAATTATGTACTAGCTACTGGTGAGACTAAGAGAACGAGAGTCAGCTTCATTTTTGGATACCATTGCTGGTGTGAATACGAAATGCATATTCAGGAAGTTCATCAATGGTGGGAGTGTATGGATCTCGTTTAATTAATCGTTTTTCCTTTCATTGCAAAGACAGTCATTTTTTCATTTTATAATAAATTTTAATAATGCTGTGCTTTTGAAATATCATAGCATTATCTTCTTAAAGTTGTCACTATAAAAAATTTAAATAATGACATATTTCATTTACACCAACCAAGGAGTCATGATTAGGTTTAAGAGCTCTGTATGATTGCTTTAACTGAGAGAAGCTGAATGTGCCTCCCAAATTAACATTAAAACCGAAGTCTAACTAAATTTCATAGATAAAAAGTGGATACTTTTACCCCTTTTCTACTTTTGATAGATTTATAAAAAAATATGTAATATTCTTAAAATGTTAAATGATATTCAAGTACATCCTAGGTGTGAAATAAATCTATTGTGGAACAGATTAATCTATATAATAATGTGCTATCTATTCACAAATAACGGCAATATTTTATTTGTATTTTTTCTGGGTTCTTATAATCGAATGTAAATGATGTATCGTTGCTTAGTCCATTTTGCAAAATAAAATAGTTGAGATAGCTAAAATTGACACTGATGTTTCAAAAATGTACCTGCAAAATATGTTTCGTAGCTTCAAATATATTCCCATCTAGCTGTTCGTGAACAAGTCCTTTAGTTCATCAATACTAATATAGTGTTTACGTTCATTTAACTGGCATTTTACCAAGCGGGGGGCTCAGGAGGAAACGCTTGAGACTTGCATTGGCGAAGTCGCGATCAGTTCCCGTTGGGCAAATGAGCTTGGCTTTTTTAATGGTTTCACATGATCACTTAGGCGAATGATGAGATATATATTTATATCACACGAGTTTTCCGTTCGCACTTTTCATATAATTTCATTCCGTTGGTTCTGTTTCAAGGTCGAAAATGCCAGTGCGAGGTGGGTTATCGCAGTGTAACGGTAGCTTGCGCTTTGTAACGATTTCTGTACCGCGTCTGAACTGGAAGCGGAACTTCCGAGAGAGGGCTCCACCGCTTTCTATCTATCTGGAAACATGTTAGGAATCCCATTCGTGTCCGCGCAATCATTGCCCATAGATCCTGACCGCAGGTACGCAGAGCCAGCCGTGAGCAAAGTACCTCCGCCCCAGATTATCCATTCATCCTTCCAACTGACACATTCGATGCAAATGAAAATCACAGTTTGAACCCATTATCATATTCTTGGTATCCACCGTAGGTCCTGGTAGTCTAGTGGTAACCATACTTGTCTCGCAGACCGAAGGACGTAAAATTCCTAAAATATTTTTCTATCGGAACGGAAATAAAGTCGTGGGTTTCGTGTCGTACACTTACGGCATCTCTGAATTAAATGGGATGCTGATGACCTAAAGTGTTAAAGAGCATCCATAAACAATATAATACAATACAATACAATACAATACAATACAATACAATACAATCAATCGTGAAAAATGACCATATTTTAAATATACAAATAATAAATTTAACCGAAAGCAGTTCTAGAAGAACATTGTTTTTGAAATAAGGTTTCAATTTTATTTTTATATTTAATCTTTTTTTAATTACTATTTTTTTATTCAGGCAAGATTTTAAGATATCTCTTTCAAATGGAAGTATTATAAATTACCACATTAAATTATAATTCTAGTTGTTGCCTTCATAGTGTTAATTAAAACTCCAAAAATAAATTAAATAATTCAATTATTTTCTTGCAAAAATTAAAAGGTTGTTTTTTGCTGCAGGACGATTTATTTTGCAATTAAATAATGAGCTTTTCAAGTATTGAATAGTTTATACGAAAGCCGATAGTAAAAAAATAGCAGCTTTAAACCAAATAAGAGTATCAAAATGTAGTTTGGTATTATTTACACGGTACAATATTAATTGATATACCAGCATTATAGACTTAATTTGTATATTGTAGAAAATTTGCTGGAGTAATGGCCTACTTACCATTATTTCATTCTTCTATTGAGTAAGTATCGATCATTTTTATTACTGAATAATCCAGTATATTTTTTGTTTTATATCAATATTTCTTTCTTTTTTTTTTTTTTTCATATAAAACTTTGCATTTCTACCAATACTATTGCTAATTTTAATTTTAAATTGCAGCTAAACCTCTTTGGAAGAACGTATAAAATTTGATTTCTTTTACTTACTAGTGGGCAGGCAATATATGAGCAAAACGATTGTTTTTCGCAGTAACAAAATTGGAGGTGGAAGGTGGCAAATTGTTGCTAGGGATTCTACAGACGCGACTGTTGTACTCCGGAAAACAACACTGGATAGTTATATTGAGCTTAGCTTTACAACGAAGCTATGAATTATTCTTGAAACTTCAAGGTACATTGTAAAAGCTCCCAACAATTACTTTCTACACAACTACCTGATTTCCACTCCCCGGTTGTTGCGGACAGTAACAAAGGATTGGGCCACTCCCTACTTCTGCGCTTGTTTTGCTCTTGTCTTACCTATCGGCTAATTCGCTTTTTGTTTGTCCATTTATTTATTTGTGGTAAAATTTTTAATATATTATTATAGTTCATTTCTTCTCCTGTAATAAAGCATGATTCACTTAATGTTTCTAATGTTTCAGTGTAAGTAAATTTAGCTTGAGGTTACTCTACAAATGAAAGAAACTAATTTAAACATTCAATTATTTAATTACTGAATAATAATGAACAAAATGAAATATTATATTTAATTCTACCTGGATTTGGAATAATCGTAATATTTTGGTTGAATCATTGCTTTATTTATTCTTCTTACTTATAAATACAAAATTTTAGACAACAACCAATACGTAGAATGAAGTGAAACACCCGATATGTTTACTTAATATTAATTAGTCCAATAATATATATGCATATCATAATAAAAACTAACAAAATTAAACTAAACGTTATGCACACATCGGCTTTAATTACATTGTCTATTTTACGGTTGATTATATAGAAAGTTGAATGAACGAAACAGATATTTGCTCGTCCTGTAGCTAAACCAGTAGTATAAGATAGTGTATAACATAACTCTAAAAATAATTTAGTTTTCATTTACTCCTGCATCTGCAAGAAATACATAAATTTTGTATCATAGATTGAATATGGCAAGTATGAGATAAAAGCCTGAGAGGAAGTAGATGGAAAAAAACAAAGTTCTTGGGTTGAAGGAATACATTCTAATTGCTACTTCATATCCTAGCGCACTTAAAGAGTTACAAAAAGTAGAGAATTATTAGAAAAATGTGACTGTACAAGTTGTAAGATATACATTGTCCTTTTATGTAGCATGTTAACAAAGAATGCAACCTCGTGCAGTAACACAGATAAATTGGAGACGATGAAAACGTGGATTTAAGACGAGGTAAAGATGCGGTAAGATACTGGGAGAAAGGATGCTGATAAAGATGGAAGAGAATGGTGCGAAGCTTGCCGTCTCCTTTGCCGCAGATTTTCGAGTTTGCAACAGAATATATTACTCTGAAGACGCTCTTCTTCTTTGGGGTGTAAGGAAGAGAAAGCAAAGAAAGATGAATGGGGATTGAAAAAGAGATAGAGAACTGAAAGCGAGACGGGAAGAAAACGATGCGGTGAATAATGAATACGGAATGATAGAGATGTAGAGAGGAAGATAAACAGGCAATTACTGTTCTACTACGCGTGACTGAAAAAGATAAAAGGGAATACGGAAATAACTTCAAATATTTCATAGCAAAGTTTTTACGCCTGTCGTTTATTTATATTTTCCCAAATTGGTTATATTTTTGTTTTGTCAAACGGAGACTTTGCATTAAGGGACTCGTTAACAAAGGAAGCACCTCCCAAAGGTCTCGAGAAATATTTCGAAGGCAAATTGTGTTTATTAAAAATGTTTCACTCCATAGAAGATCTTAATGAAAATTATTTAGAAACCTAGTCACATACATGACGATTTAACACTATTGGCAACATGCAACAACGACATCAACATGAGTTAATTAGGAAAACGTACCTAGACATCTCTTCAGCCTAATCATTCGTTTCTTTGCTATATAATCTTTATCTATTTTCTAATTTATCTTTATTGGTTTATTATTTTTTTTATTTTATTAATCAATATCGTAAAATAGCCTGTGTCAATGTAGGGAGTTAAAAAGTACCAAAGTCCATTATTTCAATAAAATTAAATAAAATGTACAACATAATGAGAAGACATATCAACTCGTAGGATACGAGTACGACAAACGGTACATTTTTATAGTTCCTTGTCAAGTGAACTATGACATCAGCCTTTTTAAATAACATCAATTTTATATAATCTAAAAGTAAATGTCTTTAAATGTAAGTCTATGAAGATTTTAATTATTTTAATTTATTTTGGGAAAAAATCTGATTTTATTTAAATTCAGAACAATACGGAATGGTTTGATAAAAGAATGGGTTGCTCAAGAGCAAGATGAATTCGACAGAACCCGGAACAAGTATAAGCAATGTCCATTTTCGGATAGTGTATCATGATGGGTATTGAATTTCCTTGTAATTGTTGTAAATTATTAAAAGAAGTATATGATCAAGTGTGTCTATCGAGAAATCTGAAGAAAGAGCATTCTAGTATGAAAAGACAGGTAAGGAAGTCGTTGTTAGTCTTTCCTCAATTTCACTTACTACATCTTACTTAAAAGGTAAAATATTTCCCCTGAAATATTTAAAGGCTGAATGAGCCGGCATGTCATAGCAGTGGGAATGAATTTATTTCCATAAATAAAACTGCAGCAGGGAGCTGTAAAAGGATACATCTACTTGCTATAGGAAACTTGGACATAGAAGGATGGAAGCAAAGGAAAAAATACTCCTGCTGTACCGGAGGAGTCTTCTTTAACAAGAGTTCACGGGTGCTGTCGTAGCGATCTTCTAAATTCCCGAATTATTATCCACGATGGAAACCCTAGCGCTAGGTGGTACATCGCATGCTTGAACTGATGAATATGTATAGATTCAAATTAGTCCAATCCTTTGTTAATCTTTTGTGACGTCGCTATATTCTTAATTAAGGATAGCGTGGAGTTGAGGAAAGATGAAGCTGCTGCACACAATCTTGCGAATTTGAGATGCAAAGACAAGGAGAATAAGCAAGCTGACTTGAATCTGAAGCAACGCAACGGTGAACTTGTCAGAGGTACGTGTTTCGTGTAAAGATTATCTCGTGCAGGTTGTTTCACTAGCGAGGTAATAAATAACAGAAACTGCATTAAGTTTCGTGAATCAGCACTAATGTCCACTTTTCTAAATTGTGTATAAAAACAAAATTATTATAAGGTTACTTTTGGAATTTCTGTCTCCCGAGGCATTTTGTTTTCTTCGCCAAAGCTGCAGTTGATGTACACGCTGGGTATACATCGAACATGATTCGGAGAGTGATGAGAGAGTGGATTTGATATGGAAACATTTGGACCGATATATTGCACTTATGGGTTGATTATTCTATCAAAAGCGCAGTGATTTCCAGCTCACTTAGGACTAGTCATTAAAGAAAGAATATGAGACTAATTTAAAAATTTAAGCATAAAATTATAAGTTTGAAACAAACATAGAAAGAAATCGATGTCTGGTGTTCCACATTATATGAAAGTACTTGTTTGCATAAGAGCGGAATAAATAAAATATGCTCGTTTTTAGTGTTTTGTGGGTTGTAAAGTTTGCTGCATATTTTTCTTTTGTTTTAGGTTAATTAATGTTTCAGATAGGGATATCATATTTTAATTTTATTTAAAAACAAAATTATGGAGACAACGTAAGCACTGCAAGAACTTGAACACAGGCAGCAGAGAAAATAGTGTGCCTTTTTATAAAATGTATTAAAAAGGAACTGATCTTGACCTTAACAAAGGCAATCCAAAGGATCACAAAACATCAGCTGTAGTTTAATTACAGAATCGGAGTTCAAATAGTACGGCATCGAAGAACTAAGGATGTGTTCAGTATATTAAGAAAATTTTGAAAAATATAATGAACTGGAACTGTTTTATAAGCAGTTGTGTTGAAATATGCAATTTTTTAATTGAATGATAAAAGAGAATGGTGAATGTGAGGCTTACAAATAGACTACATTTTCATTTTAATGAATCAGTAAAGAGCCAGAATGTGAGATTTTTGAGGTTTCGCTCCACTACAAGGTTCTTTGGAACAATTTCCCCACATTTTCAAGTGTACTTGGGTGCGGATTGCATTATTGGTTCAGTGTTAAGTTCTAGATTAAAATAAGATGACAGTGACAGCCAACAAGGACCACTATCAGGATATAATTAGGTTTTTCATAGTTGAAGTGGATAAATACGGGGACATCGTTATAAAGTATGGTGGTTTCAACAAGATGGTGCTACTTCTGACTTGCGAACTCAACCCTGGAGCTGTTGGAAGAATTCTTCTATTGGTTTTGTCTTGTGGTACTATGCAAAATAAAACAAAGCTATATAGAAAAATCGAAATCATTCTGTAAGCTGAAGAAACTTAAAACACTTTATCCAATCAATTCCAGGACATGTGTACTAGAGAAGGACATGCTTGAACTGGTGACTTAGACTTCTGATGTAATATTTCGCAGATCATAATGCAATGACCAAACAAACCTTATTTATTCAATGTTATATATTGTAAGTCACTGATAATAAGTTTTTTATAAATTCTAAGAAAAAATTAACATAAAATCTTTAGTCTTGAATTTAAACTATTTCAGTTTTAAGATAAACAAGTACCCATTCAGACAAGTTCTAACACTTTTTAACATTTTATTTTATTTTGATATTACTTACTATCCACAATCTATTAATTATCTCTCTTCATTTAAAACACTGTTACTCTTTAATAGTGTTTGTTCTGTAAGGGATTTCTCAAAGCAATATTGTTACAACCTCTCTTCAATCTTGCCACTTATTTGACATATACCAAGAACGTTTATTATTCTTCGTCATCAGGTAACCAGGAAAAATAATCACTAGAATAAAATTGGTACTTTTTTCTTGTATTGTATTAATTATAAAAGGTATTGACCATGAAGATCAGCATTTTAATCTTAGTTTTTTCCAGTATATGTTCATTTTTAAGCAGTTTTTATAAAATAGGACTCTTTAGGAGATGATGGCGTCCAAATCTTCATTCGACCTTAATAAAAACATGCTGGTGATGTCATAAACCAAAAATTGCGAACTATATTATTGTATTTATTAAAGACAAAAGATGGTTAAGGTATTTCAGCCAGATTCGTCTAAGATATCGAAAATTTACTTCCTCGGTTGCTTCTGAGACTATATGGAATTTATTCCCTGCAATTTATCTATATTAAATTTCTGCTTCTTGCTGAATTTTACAGCATTTTTTATAGTTAGGGTCACCTATAAATTTGCTTGTTTATAGTGAAAGATGTGGCTGTGTCCAGGGATTTGCTGTGGGGCAACTGTTTTCTGTTCAGCTTTTCAGCGTGTCTTTGGTAGTGTTTGATTTCTGTTGATCTGGGGAGAATAGTGTGGGCAATGGATTGGATAGCCGCTTTTGAATCTAAGAGAAGGGCAGAATACGGCCCCGACTTCATTTTTGTCATCTATCGTAAGCTGATGCAGATTGTCAAGCTGGTATATAGGACAATTGCTGTAAATCTCTTTTGAGTCCTCCATTCATTCCAGTGTTATCAGATTACTCAGTTACCTAATGAGACATGAGCCGCCAATAGGGGACCGCATCGGTCGATAAGCCATCGCTCATGGCCAACTGGGCTACACTAAATAAATTATAGTGCACTTATAAGGTTATATAACTATTCATGCCAAGCAAAGATATGCTGGAATCGCCTGATTTTTTCCCCACACATTTCTGGCATCTAATTATGAAATCCCTCATTACATTGCTTAATCCTGTTTGAATAATATTTAATTGCTGGGAATGTTATCTCTGACATTTTGTGAATACTGCGAATTTTTTAATTCAATTTCGATCTAGAACCCGATCATCTGGGAATTTATCTTTAAATAATCTCTTGATAGCACAAGCGGATTCGGTAGGGACATACGAATTACTAATGAACATTGGTGAAATGGAGTAATTAGATCTAGGTTTGCCATTTAATATTCTTAGAAGACTTTACTAGATTCGGCACATGTTTCTTTCAATGTTCAAACGCCAAGTGGCGTGAGACTCGAGGCCAACGTAATAGTATAGTCAGCCCAACAGTCCCAATTCATGTGGTCTGGCTAACCTTGAGCTATGGCTTATTGGCAAATTCCCCGCCGCCGCGTTGATGATCAGATAATTGAACGAATTAATATTTTCAACTGATGCAATTTTACTAGTGGTAATTATAGTTTTATAGTAAAACGAATAAAAAAAAAAAAAAACGAAAAGAACTCAATCTCAGCTATACTCATATAAATGAGATTACTATTTAAGTTACCACATGTTCTTACAACCATCATGAAGGCCTCTAGTGAACTCATCTATATTTTCTCACGCTCTATAAGAATAAAATCGAAATCGCTACAGTTCGACTTTCTCCCATAAATGGTTTGCATCAAGAATGTCAACCTACAGTCGTATTTTATTACTCTTTTTGCTGTTTCGTGAAAAGGGCATAGATCAGGAAAAATGAAAAATTTTATAGCATGAAAAGGTAACGTAGTCTGAGAAACCTGAGGCGAATACGAAAAAGGAAAGTCAAGAAAGTTAAGCCAGTGTGCTCCAACTCTGCTGTGACATGAGAAAAAAAATATATATTCGCATTCCAAGTACCCTTCTCTCCATCTACAAGAAGAGAAGAAATCCTTGCGATTTTTATTTGTTTATTCAGAGCTAGTTGGAACGACCTTAGGCAAAACGTTCTTTCCATCTGAAAGGACATGTCTTTCCATTAGTAATCCTAACTTCTTACTCATTAAGAAACTTTTAATGATAGTAATAATCTAATTGTAATATTTAATTTCTATATCTTTCCATTTTTTTCAATTTATAATTATATGTTTCGTGCATTCTATATTAGTTTATAAATAACTACTTTCATAGCGCTACACATTACTTTACCAAAATATTTATAATAAACGAAGAACAAGAAAGGGATTTGTTAAACAACGTAAACTTGATCGATCTGGGCACATTCTTTAAAATGTATCATTAATAAATTATATAAATATATGAGTAAGCTGAAAGTATCCAAGAAATGTGGGAGACCTTATAACAGTACATATTTAATTTATCTTTTTTTAAAAAATGCACTCTTTGAAAGTTTTCTGATTTAATAAATAATGTTGTAACGTATGAAGTCGATTTATTCAAAATTCTAAATTGTATATTATATATTTTCATAATATGTCAGACTGATGGCTTAACATTGTGCAATATGATGGCATGCTTGCTTGTCAGAAACCACAGGCCTCTACATAGTGGTGGAGGCTTCAACGTAATGACTTAAATGTGGTTCCTTAGACTATTAGATTGGAGGTGCAGGTCAAGGTAGAGCTCTTAACACATTTCCAATACTGTTTTAATTTAATTCCATTAAATATACTTTAATATATATATATATATATAATCAAAACTTGCTTGTATATATATATCTTGCTTGTATATATATATATATATATATATATATATATATATCAAAACTTGCTTGTAGCCTATGCATTCATATATATTCACTTCTATTTTATATTAAAGTATATTTAATGGAATTAATGGATAATGGATATATATGAACTAGAAAACTAGAAAATGAAGCAGCTGTATATGCTCTAATATAGTAGGCTAACTGTATTCATCCCAACATTACACGACTAACAGGAAAGGATTAAGCATGTCATCTTATTGCACAATGTTAAGCCATTATACTAATATCTAATGAAAATACATAATATGAAATTTGGAATAAATAGGCTTCATATGCTACAATATACAAAGTCTAAAAATACTTGGAAGTTTACAAAATGTCATATTTAACAGCATATCTTAACGTTCCAAATTAATAGCTAACGATTGGAAATAACATTAATGCTTCAAGATATTAAAATTCATGAGAGTAATATAAAAAAGTGTATTCTTTAAATTTGATTTAGAATATTACAAACAATTTTATTTACCAATGTTCCTAAATTAAAAGCGTGGACACAACTTTTACTAGTTTCATAATGAAATAACCGAGAACTGAACAATGTAAAAAAAAATACTACTTTTTATGACTTAACATATTTTTAAACGATTTATCCTGATTCAAAATCTTTAAAGGCAGCAACGTTCAAAGGAATTGTTATTTTTGAAGAAATAGAAGCATGATCTATGCAAGCAAACAGGTTCACAGCTTTATACTCAGTTATTTATAGTTTGTGTATATTTTATTTAGTGATACATTCTGAAACGTGTCGCATCCTTATTAATAAGCTGGAATTATTATTTTTGTTTTTTATTCTTTATTTTATTCATTTATTTATTTATTTACATTTTGATATTTTATTAATTTTTATTTTTTTACACATATTATATCAAATTAAGAGTTTTTTGTCCATTTTATAAAAGTTATAATAAGTGTAACAAAGTATCATGATAATATAAGTATGATTTTACAATTGTATATTAACTAGATAGAAATATTAGGAGGAGAAAATGTCGAAGTTACCAATATGTTAACAAGGAGGGCAATACTTATGGCGTGGACTCTGATCGCATAAGGAAGCTGATATTTTGTGCTGTATGATGTATAAGATACGGTCCAGTCAATTTCTGAGATTACAAACGTTTAAGTATCCGCGGTTGTTCTACGCGTATGTTTATAAACTCGTCCATCAAAAAAGATTTTCGCGTGTATTTATGAAGCCCGTATAGCATTTGAAAACCACATGGAGATAAATTTGGGAGATGTATTTAAAAGATTCGTATGGCGAGAACGAGAGGCTTATTCCACTACTCATCGGGGAGTTACCATGTCGCTCTTAAACGAATTCTCGCACAGTTGAAATGAAGTAATATAATAGTAAGATGGAAGTGATGTCTATGAACGACGTACTTGCAGTCAATAAACAATTGTCACGTGAAATAAACTGCAAAAATCTGATAATGCTGCTACTGATTCACATTTCGAAGGGTTCAAAGGAGTAAGAGTCACTCATCTTCAGTTCGAGGCAGGAAAATAAGTCGTGTCTTATTGTTCTCCTCGTCGGTGTTCTGTAATACAAAGGTAAACCAGTTCTCAATAAACCGCTATGTGCAACGATATACCTCTTTCATTTTTTCATTAAAAGTCCCCAATCTCTCCATTAAAAATAATAATAAACAGCGAAGTTGCTCTGAGATAATTTTTCTTAAGAAGCGGTTAAAATAAGCTACGAGCACAAAACACCATCAAATTAGCCCACTGACTTGAGGAAAGCAGTTTCAATACTCCAAACAAAAATAATGTTTTAGTTAATACAGCACAAGAGTATTTTGCAGCTCTATGAAATCAACAGAAATAAATTCTTATGAACTGCAACAAAAAAATATAGTACTTTAAGGTATACCCCTTGCCCTAATACAACTCTACAGCTTTCTGTCATTAATCATTTCGACACTGTATTTGGTGCTGTTTTCTTTGTCCAAGTTGGAAAAAATACTTCGATACACCAGTTGATCCAGCTACTTTCATGCATATTCAGCGAACTGGAAAGGCCATTCTAAAACCTTAATTTTTTTCTCCCTTTTCATGCCCTCCTACCTAATATTTATCCAGTATGTTACGACAATAACATGTCCTCGATTCAAAGGTGGAAATCAACAATACTTTTGGAAAGCGACCTCATGCTATGTAAAGTATTGATTTCTTTTTGGAGCAACTATGCATATGTGTGGTATTGGACTATCTTGGGCATTAACAATTTGAGAGTTCCCGGAAAATGGTTAGTGAAAAATTATGCCATTCTTGAGCATAAACTACCTCAGTTCATTGAGAGATACGGTGATAAACTTGGTAAATGTGCATGTCAGAGAAGGGATGTCATTTCATATTCAGGTTCTTGGACATTCCTGACATTATAATCTTGAAATATGCAATTTCTGCAGGAAATAAAACATTGACAAGGTCCAAAATAGTATCATAGCGCCTGTCAGCTACCTTCCCTTTCGTGGCGATAATAGAATCTATTAAAATGCATTATACATGTACTTCCCAAAAAATGTTTTAACTTATGTTAGAAGAAGACAGTCGAAATTACACTTTGATGTTGGTGCTCTCCGTACGTAAACATATCCTGCACTGGATGTACTGTGAAGACTATTTCATTCAACCATTGTGTATGCTATCGTTGATCAGTAGCCAGGCTTTGTGCTTTTCCTTTCTCCATTAATTTGGCAGATCTGTTTAAGCTTTTTGCTCCTAATGTTTTAGTACATAGACGTTGAATGAGCTGAGCAGTCAGTTTTATATCTGTATTCCCCAAACTAGAAGTAACAATCCTCTTTAATATCCTGCTGTCTCCTTCAATCCGATTAGTTTCCCTACCACTGTTGTGTTTAGTTTAAGATGTTTTCATAATGCAAGAAAGCTCTCGATTTCTAAATCACCCTTGTAACTGTAGTCACAGACGCACCAACTAATTGGTTAGCAACAAGTGATCCTCTTTGGAAGTCTGTAAGGTCTGGCACGATGATAGGTTAATGCAATACCACCAAAGAAGCGTACCGGTGGCTGCATTTAGTAATGCAGTGCATTTAGTAATGCAGTGCTTGAAGTACACCGGAGAACCAAAGAAGATAAAATTAATACTTTATGAAATGATGGTCATATCTTTTATATAACCGCAGTGCAGGAAAGTACAATCCCAATTGGAAATAACATTCAAGAATGTTAGAATTAGAACCAAACACCGAGCTTGGAAACAAACAGAAAAAAAGTCAAAAGACCTAGTGTGATATATAGGGTGTAACAAAAGTACTGAGTCAAACTTTGGACTCACCTTTCTTCAAACCAAAACAAGAAAATTTTCTGAAATGCCTGGTTTGTGAGTTTTTATTAAAAGATAACTTTCAACGCGTTTCAAGGTATGATACAATAAGTTACTTTTATTAAAATAATTATTAGCTTTTTCAGTCAATTTGGGGTGTTACCGTAAGCTTCAGGTCCATTATCATTCGCTCAAACGTGTATAAATATTATATCTGCTGCTCACGATATGAATGTTCTGCCATGGCTAGCTCAAATGCAATTAAACTGTAGCTCAAATCAAAAGTAAGAAACTGACCCTCATGTGTACACAAATGCTATTTTCTATACGTCACAATGTACATCAGCATCGATAACACCACTCTATTGTCTGAAAAGCTAATCATTATTTTAACGAACTTAAGTTTTTGGATTGCATCTCAAAACGCGTTGAATGCTATTTTCCAATAATAACTCATAAATCAGGCACTCCCGGAAATATGTTTATATGAATTATTTCTTTCTTGCTATGGTCTGAAGAACTTGCCTTCAAAGTTCGAAGCTTTATTTTTGTTACACCCTGTATAAAGCAGGGTTTTCAACTGAAGATAATGAACGAATATTTTGAAAACACGAAAGCTGTTTAAAGACAATAATTGCACCTGTATCATTTTGTGGTATAATAATTCACTAATCAAAGTCCAAACACATTTTCCATACAGCCATTACCGAACACTTAAAAGAAGTTACAAAATGGAAAATACGGAAGACAAATTATGCCAGGTAGATTCTTTGAAGGCTAAATCAGAAGTCCTCTTCATATATAAATAGTAGTAAATAAGCTTTCAATATTAAGGAAGATGATAATGCAATTTGGGCTAAGACCTAAACGAACTTGACTAATGCCGGATATGAAACACAGTGAATAAAAGTGGGTGAATTGGAAATTAAAACCAGTAAGAAAGAAAACGGAAGAAGTTTTAAAAAGAGTTTAGGAACAAAGACTACTGACATCCGGCAATATATAAGTATAAGAGGAGGAATAAGAGAGCTTATTTAAACTAAAAGAACTCAATTTTTGGAAGAAAAAAAAGTAAGACCGGTGTATTGGAAGAACAAAAAACAAGATAGAGTAGAAAATATAAATGTTACAAAAAGAAAATAAACTACTGGACGTATTCTAAAAGAGCAGCGGCTCCTTGGCCGCGTTCGATCCCGGCGACTGCAAATGAGATTTATGGCGGAAGAAGCGGCGTCTGGGCAGGTATTCTCCGGGTCTCCCAGTTTCCCCTGCCATTCATTCCGTCATTGCTTCATCACCTCACCTCCATCTTCACCTTCATGATTCAGCGTAATGTAATACGCTGGTTTTCGATGCGCGTATTTGAAATAGACTACGCTACTCTATCATTCTACCCAATGCAAGTGATGTGGCATTAGCACTCACTCAATACGGAAGATCAGTAGAAACATCGCGGAAAAAGGAGAACTAAATCAATATGCATTGGTGGCCAACCTGTCCATGCTACATACAGCCATATACAACGAGTTTCCACCTGAGGTCATATCAGCTCACCTCACGTAATGCTTTATACCCATAGGAAAAACAATGAATCGAAAGACAGCTGTTATTCACAAGCAAGCAAGGCGGAATATATATATATATATATATATATATATATATATATATATATATTGTTATTATGCAATATTAAACATAATCATATACATTACACTTTGATTTCTCCGTTTATCAATCACGCAGAAAGGTCCAGTTTACTCATGCATAGCCTGCATTGCCATCACAATTAGAGAATTGGGGAAACATTAGCAAATAGTTTTACGAATTATAGAAATGCAGTGGTAAACTTCCGAGACCGATGTCATTGCTGAAATGGAAAATCGACATACTCTTAAAAATTTAAGAAAGTCAATAAATAAATTCTAAAATATGTTAATAAAATGAATAAATATACGTTCATGAGTTGTGGAGGCATCCCGTCATAGTGAAGTATGTGCCAAAGACAAGAATAGTTTTATTTTATTTTAAGAATAATACTTTTGTACGTTTTTAATAAGGGAAGAACCACTGAATGAGTTGGTTTGGATTGTTAGGAACGCAGGATGATATTTTGGAAATTAGCCTTGCTCAAAGGCTGCCTTTTTGTACCTACGCCAACAATGAAGGCAACTCTGGGAGGAAGATTTGGGATTAGGGAGAAATCGGGCGGCTAAGAACCACATTTGGTGAGGCATGGATATAGAGGAAGCCCTTAACATTGCTTCGAAATAGAACACTACGGTTCAGGCGGGGGCTGCCCTTTAATGAGTTAGAACTCCTCAGGCTCCAGGACAGAAAACTTTTCAAAGCGCAAGCCACTATCACGCTACACACAGCACCTGCTCACCTTACCCGGCACTTTCGATGCTGTAAAATAACTAACGAAATAAAATGAGATGAAATAGAAGGGCGGAAATTTCATGTAAAGGAAATGTCCATCCATGGGGAAACTACGAATTAAACCAAGGTCAGGATGACCGATTCCAAAGGCTTAAACTCGGAATCTTAAGAATGCGAGTATCAAACATTACCGACCCAGTCAACCCACTCAGGAGAGACATAAAGAATGAAAAATGAAATAAAAACCGATTAGGAGCGTTGATGTCGCAGCTACAATTAGTGGATATATAACCAGTAATAGAACAGAGCCGAGGAAAAAAAAAAGACTTTACAAAGGTACGTTTTCTCTTCATAATACATGTTTGGCTTCAACTTTATTTAAAATTTACTTAAGAAGACCGACAAAAAACGTGAAGAGTAATGGGATTCGAAATGAAGGAGGTATATCAAGTTCGTCATTTTATGAAGACGAATATGATATAGTGCACATGGTAAGGAAAGTTATGAAAACGTTTAATATAGCCGGAATAAAAGTTTGAGAATATTTTTATTTTAAATGGTATACTGAGAAATAAAACTTGAAAATTTGGGCAAAAAATTGGAGGCGCAGTTTAATCTAGATGTTACTTATTTTAATCAATTTACTTGGAATTAAATGACGTTTTATTTTGTGTTTAAGTGTTTCGTTTATTTTTGTTTTGGGTTGTTTTAATAAAGACACAACCAACGATTGTAAAACTTAACAATGAACATGGCATTCATTCAGAAGTGACATTATCAAGTAAGAGATGAAATAAATTATATTTTACAAAATAAAAACGTTGATTAATTAAATTACAGTCAAATAACTTTAGTGGAGGATACAAACACACACACATGGGTCAATAGTGAAGGTAATAATTAATAGGAAAGAGCAAAAACAAACCAAATTATTAGACATTTTATTTAAAGAAGCTGTAGAACATTGCGATTATAAAGAGAGACAAAGAAACAATATTGAAATTGTACGTAAAATAAAGGGTTTAACACTTTACCCTGCAGTCAATCTAATATCGAGCATGGACACACAGCGTATACTTACAAACTGCCAGACTTCTCGAGTGGGTAACCCAATGTCGAAACCTCTTTCAATGCATTACAAAAACAGAAGACACAGATAACACATATAGGTATGGAATACAGATAAATGATGAAATGGAAAGTGAATTTGTGATAGGAAAGTATTTGCCTTTCTTTAAACAGGACTGAGGAAAAATACCGCGCTACCGTCTGGGCCAACGCGTTTGGTACGGGTATAATTAAGGACCAGATACGGGTATAATTAAGGACATGATAGAGAAAATTTGGATAGATAGCAGTGGAGAGCTTTAGAATAAAATTTATGCTTGGATAAAGAGGGAAGGTAAAGAATGGGAGAAATGGCGTAAGAAGCTATAATGCACTCGCTAATAAAACAACGAATAGGTGCCCATATTAATTTATCAACGTCTCTATTTAAAAAAAAGCACCTTCGTCGCTCTAGGGAATTCAGGGCTCTATTCCACAAAAAATATGGCGCAGTGCATTACAATAATATTAACTTGTAATAAATCGTAATTAGTTGAAATGTATTCCACAAAGGTTACTTCTAAACTTGTTCTTTACAACTGCATACTTCCAGTACAGTTGTACAAGTGCTTTTTTTATTGTTCTCTTCCACAGAAGTATTAATATTGTTCATGCTCTTGTTAACTGTATAGATCTGTATAACTGAAGAATTATTAATAACGTCAGATACAGCGAGATTTTTAATATATTCTTAATCATTTACGAAATCGGTTGATCTAAATATGTATGTTATCCAATAATAGTGAAAGTGATAACGACAATTGACGTGCATATAAAGAACGAATAATTCAGTATTTATAAAAATATGCTCGTTTAGATGAAGTACAGTTAAAGAGAACTTATGACTGACATTGGCCATCCATTTAAATAAATATTTCAGTCTAATATCTTCATTAATGTAGTTTTTTTAAGCTATAACAAAATGTCCCAAAGCGTTTCTTTTTATATCTCATTCTTTTTTAAGATAAATAATTTTGTCTCTTTTGGCAATATTTTCAAAAATTTTGCATGTGATGAAAATAAGATTGCCAAATAACACAAAAAATTATACAACTGTACATGACCAAAAGAATAAAAACATTAATGATTAAGCGTAATCAGGAATATCAATTATTGTGGCATCTCTACATTAAATTTGATATTTCGAAGTAGAAGCATGCATGAAGACTTACGAGCATTGATAAATACATATTAAAGTAGTTAAATTGTCATTAGCTCCAGACAAATACTGTAGGAATGATAATACTCCTTGCTGTATATTTAATAATAGGAACTTGGTATTGAGGAGTAGATATAACCTAATTCTAGGTATAACTTCGTGTGCAAATACCTGTTCCTTTATCTTGTTTTTTATGATGTCAGTTGTGACCCTTTGTTAATACTTTGTAAGTGTTGTACATTATTTTGTGAAACAAAACGTTACAACGCCATACTTTAATCATACATTACTACTATAATGTATTAGAACATACTTTTGTTACACTATTCTACGTCAATCTTCTGCGTTCCAATTACTGTATTTTTTGCCCATAGCAGTCTGACCTTTCGATTTTAGTTCGACATCAAATACTTTCGAGAAGGACGCCTGCCATTTAAATCTTCAGCTACAGCTTTACATGGAGTTTCAATCCATGATTTCGGTTCCAATCATCTCTAATGGCCCACTTTGGATCAGCAACTGGCTGGCTGCCTTTGAGTAATTTTCTCTTCACTTGCAGATATACGGGCTTGGACAGTATTACTTACATTACCTGTTTATTTATGCTGCCGGTATCACACATGTACAGATGTTGTGTTTAGCCATGTTTAAGAGTTTATACACTGAATATTTTTCTGGTTTTGGCATATTTTTCCGTTGTGCAAGAAACGAGATTACGCAAAGGAAATATATTCATATTTAAAGAAGTAACTAAAATTATTTTCAGTGGAAACATAGTATATAAATAGAAATTACTCCGTATGCATTGTTAGGCAAAAGCAACGTTAAATACTACGGAGAACTTATTAAAACACTATGTGTAGTAGCAGCTTCCCTACACTACCGTTAATGAAATCCCATCTTAATGGGCAACTAGCATACACCCGCCCGAAATGAAAGTGTCTCGCAAGCGGTCACTATTCCAATGTATTAATTCTGCATTTTATATGGTATAAATTTAAACATCAAGTGATTGTATTAAAGAGCTTCTGTTTATATACACTCGAAACTAAAAATTAATAGAATTAGAGGATATTTATTATGAAGTGAATGATTTAATAATGGCGTAAATGCAGTTTATAAGATGTAAAATATTGTCATATATCCTAATTTAATAAATACGCTCGTCGAACCAAGATTAAAAGCTACCTGGTAAACAATACATTTTATTTAAAGTGAATATAATAATGCGAAATAGTAAAGGTTGGCAGAGCTTGTTTTTCTCATATATTGTTGTTCAAATAATGTTTGTACGAGGGGTGATCAGAAACTAAGGTTACAAGGTCGATATTCCTGGAGTTTCATTCGTTATAGAGAAATTAGTACTATGGGGTAATTCTAATACATGCGGTTGGCAACTGTGCAGAGTTGCAGCCACTCGCTACCTAAAGCGCTAGTTGTAGGTAAACACAAATTGTGACTTGTTTGGAAAACTGGTCTCGCGAAGAAATCCGCTCCGTTATTCGATTTCTGTGGGCGAAACATGTAACCGCGGCTGAAATTCACCGGCAGCTGTTAGAGGTCTAAGTAGGGACTGTAATATCTCGTCAGCGTGTCGCAGAATGGGGTCGAAAGTTTGCAGCCAGTAGAGAAAACGTCACCGACGTGGATCGCAATGGCCGGCCCAGCACGGCATTAAAAGATATGAACACAGCTTGAGTGGAGGAGCTGATTCAGGACAACAGGAGGATTACATTACTGCATATTCGGTAGAATTGGGAATGTCGTTCGGAAGCATTCACGATATTCTGCAGTACCGGAAAGTTTGTTCCCGATGGGTTCCATGAAATCTGTGCAACACAAGGAGAAGCGCATGGGGACAAATCAGCAACTTTTGCAACGGTTCTCTACACAAGGGAGCAGTTTTCTTCGCCACATTGTTACGGCTGATGAAACATGCATCTACCACTACACACCCAGCAGTAAGCGGTCGTCAATGGAGTGGAAACACCCCTCCTCCCCAAAAACAAAGAAGTTTAAGGTGTCGCCATCTGCCGGGAAGGTAATGGTCACAATATTTTGGGACAGCGCGGGGGTCATACTCGTGGAATTTTTGGAAAGAGGGCACACAGTGACCGCTGACTGATACTGTGAGACCTTGACACCATTGTGCGAAGCAATCAGGAGGAAACGGGCAGGACTTCTCACCGAGGGCGTCATCTTCCTTCACGACAACGCCCGACCTCATACACCCCAGAAGACAACCACGCTGTTGAAGCAGTTTCACTGGGACATCATCGACCATCCTCTCTACAGCCTGGACATTGCTCCAAGCAACTTTCACCTTTTTCCTCACTTGAAGGACCACATAGGAGGCAGACGATTCGCCTCAGACGAGGAGGTGAAACACTTTGCAACAATGTGACTGAACACACAAGGACAGGAGTTTTACCAGGAGGGAATATTGAACCTCATCCCACGTAGCGACAAGTACCTAAACCGATATGGAGACTATGTCGAAAAAACCCAATGTATGTATTATCAGTTGGCTGTATTGGTTGTATGAAATAAAATGAACGCGTTTCAATCCAGGCTTTGTAACCTTACTTTCTGACCACCCCTCCTATATATCCGAATTTGCGTCTGTAATTTGTATTACCTAGTTTTCGAAGACAAACTAAGCTTTAATACTTTTTCTCACCCATTAACAAAGGTGAATAAGTCGCGAAGTGTAAACTAAAATATTTTTGTAGTCAAGAGATTTCTTCGGCTTGTATTCTTTAAGTGTCTCTAAAACATAGCTATTCTGCCTGAAGAGGCATAGTATCAAATAAAATATGTTTGTGTTATATTTACATCTCTTTTATTTTTTTTTTTATTTGGGGGGAGGTAGCCGAAATGCTGAAATAGGAGGAATGTTTTGTAAATATGGACTAGTCTCTTAAAACAGAAACAGAACAAATCCCAGAACAGTATTGCTTGAGGTTGTGCATATCCCATAAATTCACGATACAGACAGCAAAAATAAGAAAGAATTGTGAAGAATAAGTCCTGGTTTATTTGTCTAACGAAATCTACCTTGACAGAGAATTTCCGGCAATCGGTTTCTTATGCTAAAATGTCTACAAAGAAAATTTAGAGTAGTGCATTTATTTTTACATTGTAAAAAATTTGACTGCTATCTAAATGGTGGAAGTACTTAATAAATATTATTACATTAAAGAAGAAAAAAAAACAGATTGCATACAAGAAAATATTCGTGGAATATAGGAACTGCTCAAGTTTGCTATGCAGTGAGCACATTGATTAATGCTGTTTTGATGGTTTCAGGTATATTCGTTAATAAAAACAAATTAATCAAATGCTCGTGGTAAGATCATAATGCGTTCTTATTTTCTTGTCCAAAGAGAAGAGAAATTAATAGTTTTATGTATTCTAAAAAGTCACAAGTTAAAATGGGATGAAACAAATGCATTGCAATTCGATTTTTTGCCCGGACAATGTTTCTAACATTCCTTAACCATCTAAAATAGTTATTATGAAATAAAGCATTCATTTTGAACCAATTAACTTCGCTGAAATCCATTTACAAACCTGTTTGTCGATGAAGATATGACGTGAGAATAAAGTATTTGCTGCCTTACTTGAAGATTAGCCAGTTGCAATACATTTTGGATTTTTATCCATAAAGATGTACTGTTTATTCTGATTCTCAAGAGTTAGCAAAAATATTAAATTTCTATCTAATAATACAGAGGGAGGCAAAAGAAAAGTATACATACTTCGAGCAAAGCAAAAACTGTGTTAACATAACAAAACTGAATTCACACAAACAGAAAATGATGAGTGCTAATCATCTTAGATTTTACAGTTACAACAGTTGCTCAAAATGCCCACCATCAGCGTCGATACACTTCTGAGTACGTTAAACTACTGATTGAGCAACGTTTGCGAAAGTTTCCTCATCGATTCTTCAAAAAAGAATGATCCAATTAGACCCCCAGATGACAATCACACTATAAATTGTTGCTGTGCGAGATTTCCCAAATCTTCCCTTGTGAAAATTGCTTGCGATACTATGAGTTTTAAATTTGTTTCGCATGTGTGCAATTGTTATTCGCGTTGGCGGTTCTGTTCTGTACACACTTCTCCATTGCCTTTGAACTTCAACAACATTTTCGGTTTTCCAATACCACTTCAAAACTGCTTTCCTCTATTCAAACGATAGTCTTAGCTCTACTTTGTTATAGCAACGCTAACATAACGTAATGTGATTCACATCTGTTTACAGAACATCATACGATAATGTTGGTTTCATTTGTTCATTGTTGATTTGCCTGTCACGTAGCAATGCTATCATAATATATGTGAATCATATCTGTTTACAGAACATCGTACTTCACATTACTGTTGTTTTTCGGTCCAACTTTGAAAAATATTAAATAAATATCTACTGTGAAAGTATGTATACATTTTTGGCACTCTCGGTATTTGTACAATTTACACTATTTTTTAATAGTGTAGAGAAAATACTGTGCGAACATGAATAAAATTATTTTATAACCGGCGATAAAGACGTGTGTTTATACTGATTCTTGAGATTACCCAAAAATATTAAATTTATATCTTATAATATTTCTACAATTATTGGTTTACACTGTACTAAATAGTGTAAAGCAACTATATTTGATTATCACGTCTTGCCTTTATTTACATGAAAATACTTTCATTAAAACAGAGCGCATGTTTATATTAAATGAATAATATTTTATAAATAATATTGTAGGAATATATTTTAATTTTTATAGCCGGTATATTTTAAGAATACTATATTGGAGACAACAAGAAAAACTGTACCTTGTAGAATTTGCATTTCTCTAAATAATATTTCAATTATTAAGCATTTTTCATTCATAAAGTACTTATTTCATGCAATTTCTAGCTTTTGTCTGAGCATTACCAGAAGCTTAATCGATCCACAATCCCAGGTGAGGTAACCACGTGGAGTACCAGATTACAACTGCGGGAGCCATGGCCTTAAAGCCTGTGTTATCTTCAAGGTCCGTCGCGAAAAGAATAGAGTTGGAGCAACATATGGAAATCGCCCTTACAATGTGGATGCAGATAGGGGGACTGAGACCCTCTATCTTGGCTGCGGATTTGTTGTAATCGCCGCCCACGTTGAGGGTTCCAACTATCGCGGCTTAACGAGCAAACGGGATTTCCCAGCATGCTTCGCGGTGGAACAAGCACAAGTTGCTTCCTCTTTCGCGTGCATGCTTCAGCAGGGTTAATATTCGCATAATTTTATAAAGGTCATAGGTTTTATACAGCTATTTAAGCTGTGAATGCCTTTGTACATTACAGAGAACTGATGGAGTATTTGTAAGAACTCTGTTTGTTAGCATGGCATTAAGTTCCGTATACCTGTATTCTTTACAGAAGTCACTCCTTTACTTCCAGTCTTTGTGGAGCGTTTGAAAAGTTATTTTGTAATTACAAAAAATTTGGTGTAGATTAAAAACTATACTTAACTTACATAAAACTAAATGCATTTGCAATTGTCCATGCTCATGCATTTACTTTTAACAGTAACGTATTTCATGGCACAAACTTGAAATGCTTCATAAGAATGCGATAATAACTCTATGGATATTCCAGTCTCAGAACCTATGACACTGCACGAAACACTGAGAATTAATTGCACTTGTCATTACATACCATAGTTTTCTAGCAGTTCATTACCATAACTGTTTTAAGATGAAACTGAAGAATTTCCTTATGTGTTTAAAAGAATGTATGTTCAGAAATATACAAAATTCAGAATTTTATATTTCCAAACATTCAGGAGCACATTATTGTTATTTTGAATTAATGTAATAAATAATACTCTATGAAAACATTTAAAAATAAAGCGGGAGGTCTGAGATTCGACTACCGCCAGGACCGTCTTCCTTGACTGGATTTTTACAGTTTTTCTTCAGTCCTCATTAATGATAAATGCCGGTGAGGTATCCTAAACTTAACTGATGTTTAAAAATAAATCTTTTTGTAATATTTATAACCTGGAACCATCGCTTCAGTGGTAAAAAGGGCTTAAAACACTATGAAAATATATATAGATATTTCAAATTATATATTATATTTTATTATATTTGGATATTATTTAAATTTTACTAAATGTACAATAATGTATGAAAATTATGTTCTAGTAATACAATATATATATAGATACATAATTATAATTTTATAAAGAAATATTTTAAAATAATACAATAAAAACGTGTACATTTTACTTAGAAACTATAATCAGTAAGCACATTCTTTTGCAAGCGATTTAAAGTTTCTCGTTAAGAAATGAGACATTTATTAAGAAGGAAGAGTTTTAACATATAACCAGAAAGTATTAAATATTAACAAGTGCTCATTTTTACATTATCTGTTTCAACGATACATTATCATAGATTATATTTTAAATTATACATTTAGTTTAAGAAAAGATTTCATGTAGACAGATATTTATGCTGCTGTTTATTATTAGTAAACATACAAAACATTATATATTGTGGTATATAAAAGCCTTGATTTATATTTGGTGCGTTTTTCATTTTGTTGAAGACATTGCAAAACATATTCACCAAAACTTTCGGTAAATTTGTAAATATTTGCTCCATTTCCGGAGTCTCATGCGTTTGAACATCGGAACACCAGCGGGGTTCCGGGTTGCTGAAACAAGTTACCTTGCATACGATTCCAAAGATGCTCTATGGAACATTAGTCCCTAGAATTTCCCGGCCCATTTACAAGTTCATTACTTTGATGACCTCAATGAAGCATTTTAAGCACGGCATTTAGATTGCAACTTGCATATTAGTGCTGCTTAGGGAACTTGGTGATATCCCTCGGTACATTAAAATAAGTAGAAACAAGTTTTGCAATAATACTCGCTATTGACATTTTGTTTTCCATCAATTTAATTTTTTTGTGTCTTTGCGTAAAGAGGAACCCCAACTGCACAACAGTCTTCATGTCAAATTTGGGAATTATTATTGTCTCAGTGTTAGATGAATCAGCAGTTCGAGTACGAGCATTTTAGCGGATTTCAGTGGAATGAAGCTGAACAAGAAACTCCTCTGTAAACAAGAAATGGCTCGCAGAACTTTACCTGTAATTGCGTCATAACCTTCATATATCATTCTCTCATATACTAGAAAAGTTTTTGGGTGGTTCAAGTGGGCTAACTGGTTGAATGTAAGCTTTTCTGCTCAATTTCAGTCCATCACAATGTCTATTCATTGTTACACGGAGGATGGGTTTACCTTTTATCTAATAACCTTCAGAGAAACGTGGAATGTTTTGCTACTTTCACTGTAATCTTATTCTTGAAACAGCTGAGTGGCCCACCAAATTTGAAGTGATTTGGTACGTTGTGATGCGAATTATGAAGCGGTTTCGTCATTTGATTTAATGATGCTTCCGTGTTGCCCAGGCCTCATGGCAACAAACTCTAAGGGATTTGCTTAGCTATTTTGTGATTCGTACTCAACGGGACTGGGAGAGAATATCGACTGTATAAAGAGCATAATGGTATTTATTACTCCCAAAATTTTTCTCGTTCTCTGGTGTTCTGCATACGATATCCCTTAGCACGTCCAATATAAGTATAATTGACATGATTTCCAAAGAAATGAACTGATGTACCTGAACTGAACTGAACTGCTAAACTGACAAACTTATAAACTGCTAAAATTGATGCCCTAGCAGAGAAAAGTTAGACTGCGACTCGCGGGGAGTAGAATTTACAATTGAGTTGAACTGATGTCCTTAATTCCTTATAGAAATTAAGTGCCCAAGCGCAGCAAACACTTTCTTATAAACTCGATTCACATTAACTGCACGTTGGCTTCAATAAGCCATGGGGTCACATAGCAACGCACAAGTTTTGTGCCTTACCTTAACATTTAAAATATATATCTTCTATTGGCTGGTACCTGCCAACCCATGACACTAGCTATTATTTGAAAGTTTAAAACATTTATTTACATTGGTTGGTTTATAGTTAACCGTACAACAGTTGGCAAATTCATTCCCCTAAAGTATTTAAAAGGCCTTGCTTTATTAACACTCGCCAATGAAGGATATTTTAAAAAGTGGCATACACTTGTCTCTTTTCTGTGTATAGATGTTTATTGACTATTTGGCTTTGCGGAGTCCCGAAGCAGCTTGTGACAGATCTTAACACCCACAAATGCCCGAGAGTGAATGTATTTATATAATTTAAAAAGTAATAATTATTAAATATCTTATAAAGCCTGTAGTAACAAGCAAGAATTTTTCACATATGTATTTGGCCAACTGGACGCATACCTCCTTGACGAGAGGGAAAAGGCTACGTATTGTAGTCACTTGTGTCCTCACTTACTCATAATGGATCGAGCAATAAGTCTCTCTATTGTGATAAAGCTAAGTGCATGCAGGTGTCCGGCATGAACCGAACAATATGTATTTGTATCCGTAGTTGCTGGAGATGCTCCGAAATTCGTTAAAATAGAAAAACGAACAGGTGTTGGCGATAATGTCATTTCATCGAATGATCACGAGCTCCCCAATGAGAAGTCAAGCAGTTGATGGATTTAAAGTAAGCGCGTTTGGGAGCACAAGAGCTCATTAAATATATTTGAATATTTTGAAGGCTCAGACTCCGTGGGTGCTAGTCTGAGAATCCTGTGAGCTGTCATGAACACGTGGGGACTCTTTAAATTTAGTATATAACCGGAAGACATGGCATTCTCAGAACAGGGTTCAGTACAGTACAGTAATTACCAGAACGCAGTCCCAGATACAGTAGGCAAGTGAAAAACAAGATACACACAATGTAGCTTTAGAGTGGTAGATACAATTTCAAGTTACGTATGCAGCTTGTGGCGTTAATATCAAAGAAGTAATGAATATGGTGGTCGAAAACAAAATGTCCTATGAATAAAACTTCTAGACGTTTATTGAAACAAACTGTCGTGTGATTTGAACCTTTCCCCTTTCATCTTTCTTCTCCCGTGACTACGAGGGCATAAAAGGTGACTTGGGGCCCCTGAAAGATCCTGGGTACGAAGTGCAAGTGTATTTTTTTAAACTATTTTCAGTTATGAACAGTTCTTGAATTTTTGATAGTGCAATCTTAATATCCTATTGTAGAACACTTAAAGAAGCCAAACCGTGTGTTACAAATGTGCAAGAAAGCAGAAACAGGTCTTTTAGAAATAATGTTTCAAGGCCCGCGTAGCAAAAATGTTACAGTGTCATGCCTGAAGCTACTCAGTTTAGGGCCATTTCTTTCTCGCACATAATATTAACATTCTGAAAAAGAGCAAGACGAATGCTAAAGCGAACCCAATCAATATACATGAGTATTCCAAATCGTTTTTTTTTTCCCTCTCTCTCTCTCTATCTTTATTTCCTTCTATGCGCTCGCTCGGTCTCTGCTGAACCAGTAAAGACGGATCTGGTGCTGCTGTGTAAGCTCCCCATACATCTCTCTCCCTCTCTCTTTGTGCCCCATTCTACCGCAACACAGGAATACAATGGCAGTTGTCTCGTTTCAGCGGCTCAGAGAAATCTATGCAGCGCGGAAAACGCTGTTCCGTAGTGTTGGAAACCTTTGTGTTGTACATATGTCCTCTCCTCGCTTTGTACGTAAACACCGACTTAAAGGAGGGACTCTAATGATTCTGCCTTGATTACGGGCACCTGTATAACGGGAAGGATCTGTACCGAATTACGTGCAAATATCACGTCGGATGAAGCATACACGCAAATGAAAGTACCTTCCTTTGTTCATTAGTTTGACGTCTACTCTCAAAGATTTTGAGAACCATGGTGTCAGATACACGAACCAAAGTTTTGCAGCTCTTTATGAATTTCCTCTTTTATTCTTTAAATTTTCCTTTATCTAAGAGACTAATATATTCATTAAACATTATAATAAATACATTTATGTATCAAATATAATGTTTTGATTAAGATAAGAGTTAATTCGATTCGAACGCACAGTAGAGAGAGATATATTGCTTACACTCCTACAAATATTAAGGTTATTTTGCTGTCACTAGTTTTTCTAAAGATATGCAACCCCTCACTCAACATGTTACAGCTTTCCTTCCTGCATTTTCTTTCATTTCGTCGAAAATTGGATTTATTTCATTAAACTTGGGCTTTAGGTTTTCCCCATAGACAACAATGCCTGGATCCATATCGGGGCAGCTAGGACGCCTGAAGCAGTATCTTGGTGTTGGTAAATTGTAACTATTTTCTTTTTTTACTTTTCTGGTACGCTTTTAACCAAGCTTAAGTTTGATTTATCGCATTAACCTAGCAGTAAATATTTCATTCATTTATTTTATACTCTTTGGTAGTATTGATGTTATATTATACGTAGATATGATTTTACAATTTTATTACAACTTTAAATGTTAACCGAAGGAAAACGTGGGAAAATGTTAAGTTACCAAAATGTGGATAAGGAAAGTAGAACATTATGAACTTTTAATGACCATGCTTTGAGTGAAGGGCAATTAAGGCATGGACTCTAATGGCGTCAGGACGCAGACATTTCCCGCAGTATGATGTATATGAGCTAGACGCGGTCCAGCCAATTCCTCACATTTTGAAATTTTAACGTCACTGCTATTCTGCACGTATATTTGTAATCTAAAAGCCTTGCACGTATTTATGGTTGGTCCTGATGGTGTAGTGGTAACCATACTGCCTCCTAAACCTACGTTCGTGGGTTTGTTCCCGGCCAGGATCGATGGATTTTTTGCGCTTAAAAATCGCAAGTATGGCATCCTTCGGAAGGTAAGTCGTGGGTCCCATGTCGTACATTTACAGCACGATAAAGAACCTCAAGCCTGAAAAAAGAGGCCTCTGAGCAATATTTATCGGCCATTTCACGCCCTGAATTCAATGCTACGCTAATGATCTGAGATGTTAAAGAGCGTCCGTGAATAAACCAATAAAAAATCTATTTATGAGGCCCATGCAGCGTCCAGAAATTACCTGGGTTTTAATATATATATATATTGGGTTTGTAAGGCCAGAGGGAGAGGCTTATTTCGCTAATCATCACATCACTCGTCAGGGCATTTGAGCATTTATACAGTGGATAAGAACAATAGGCGATGTTGAAAACAGTATTTAGTTACTTCTTCCATGTTATCGCCATGTATCCTTAGTCGAAGAAGTGCAGTGCGTGAAGTTAACCGCGGAGATCAAAGGGTAGGATTCCGAAAGTTTAGAGGGCATCAAACCGTGTTATTGAAGATATTCGGGGTCAAAAGCATGCGTAAAAAGTAACGAGAAGAAAATAATGAAGGTCAAGGTCATGTTTAATACTTTTCTGAGCGGCATTCATCTGTATCACGGGCTAGTTCTTAATTTTCAAGCGATAAACTCCGAAATGCTCTGTTATACGTGTGTTATTTGGTCGTGAAGAAATTTCCTTCATTCCAATTGGGATAGGCTCATTATAAATAACTACATTACCACGAAAAGTATTTAAGAAGTGGTTAAAATAGCTGGAACAAAAAAATCATATATCTAACTGGACATCCATCAACTTGGAGGCCAGCAACAAAACTTGTTTCACCCACAAACAATGTTTTTACAATTTAATCCGAGGTCTGTACAATGGGGCAGTTCCACATGAAATATTAATAATAGTGTCTTCATTTTTACTCAGGTAAACGATGTGGTCAATATTAATCTTAAATATGTCTAATAATTCTGTTTGTCGTATATCACATTCCTACTTTTAAACCATGGAGAAGGACATATATTTGCACGCTGTATCAATAATTTGAGAACGACTTCCTTCCGTTGATATCTGCAAGCTCTCACTTTAGGAGAAAGACCCCTAGGATATGGCCATTGAAAGAGAACTTCACAATAAGGGAGACAAATCAATAAAACTCATAAGGTTCTAACAATAAATATTTAAATATGATTTGCTAAAACAACCCAAATCATTAAAATATTTTAAATTAAAAATTATAACTTGTGAAAAGAGTGTATTAATTTCGGCATGCAGTACAAGGAAAACTAACAGCGGCAATAATGCAATGCACATTTACAACACAATTAATATTATCAAAAGCAACCCTTAAAGTACAAACGGTCTAAAAATGTATTTTAAAAGAGTTGTCCCATTTCACTAACAAAGTACATTAACATTTCAACAAACAATTTTCAGCACTAAAATGTAATTAAGTACTTATACAATGCCCACAGATTTTCACTATTAAACACATTTCACATAAAGTCCAAAATACAAGAAAAGGAAGAACAGGTACAATATACCATACCATCTTACAATAGCTCTCAACAGCCGGGAAATGATCTCATCTGTTTAAAAAAATTACATTCATCATTATGTGAGAATATATAGCCATAATGTTTAAACTAATGCATTAGAATACATGTTGTACTTGTATTATCTTCGATCACTATGTAAAACTTCTATTTTTCTTAATAATGTAATGTCCCGTTAAAACCGGTATTTCAGCCACTTGAACATTAAACAACAAATTGGAATAAAATGTTAAAAATACACAAAGGCTCTTATTTCTTTCTTAAAAATTTACGGTATACACAAAACAATCACCAGTCTTAAAACTATCATATCGGTTATTTTACCAGATCGCCATGCTGTCGCAACGCTGTTGGAATTCAACGTAATTTTTACTTGCACAAAATAAATATGCAAAAAAAATAAATAACTAAAGTAGGCTTCATTAGGGCAGTTAAAATAAATAACCTTTGAAAGGGCATTTATGTTAAATATAGGGATTATGGACAATTCAGTATTATTCATAAAAAAATTAAAAACTTAATTACTGTTGCAATCAGTTTTTATTTCTCCACATGCACCAAACCTCCATAGTGTTTGTAACGCTATGTGTGCTTTTACGTGAGTCTCGGTTATTGCTTCCTGGATGAATACACGCATGCACGAATTACTGGTGGTAGCTTACGATTAAGTATCTCAATATCCGAAGTTTCCCGAATCTATGATAATCCATTCGCCCATATGCTTATAAACTTGTTCGCTGTCCTCTTTGAATAACTTGCATTATCCCAAATGGTGGGCGGCGGTAGTGCAGCGGGAATTGTCAAAAATCCTTTTAAACGATTTGGCAGAAGGGTGTTGAAACCAGATATGGTGTAGAGATAAAAGTTAAAAGACCCCTGTTTGACAAAAACCGGCAGGAAGCCATGATGCATGCAGATGTCATCTCTGGACCTGCAGAGCGAAATTAAAATTAGATGGGGTAAAGAGACCTGTATCCTGAAGCTAGGCATAAAACAGAGGTCGGGGATAGCTTGACTTAGACTGCGAGGCTGAAGGCAGTAAGGTTGTTGAAGGCTGGATGCACGTTTTGGTCAAGTGCGGTCAGACAGAAGATGCTGGGATAAAATTTCTCCACGATTCATTTTTGACTTCCAGTAGAAGGAGATTGGAATGTTGAGACTTAATTGTAAATAGACAAAACTGACTAAACCTGGGCATTTTTAAATGAAGAAATTTCTATAAGAATTGTATATAAATAAAGCGAAAATTTATATGAATATCAGAATTATTGTATGTAAGTCTGTTTCATGTGTGTGAAGGCTTTCTTGATGTTGTGTTCTTTTGTTGGGATTAATTTTAGAAATGAAGTTTTTACAAGTGCATGAACGGTCTTGCGAAGCAATATATACACCTAGTTTAAATGGAATAATAAATACTTCTACCACTACCACTAATACTACTACTTAGCATATGATCAACTCAGCCGAGAAACCGTAACTGCTATATTTTACCAGTAATGAAGCGATCTCATCTTATTGTAAAATCCATTACGTAGCTATTTCAAGAGCGGCCCAGAGTGCGCAATGGGAACCCCTAATCCTGGATAATATTTATTACTGCAATTGTAGTAACCGCTTAGACGTATACTAATTCTAATCTCTTACAGAGTTCAGCACTTAAGCTAATAGCTCGATAACCGAATATTCTGTACCAGGGCATGTAAATAATATATTACCTATTTAATTCATCTTTGTTTATAATTATTTTGTACGCAATAATACAGCACTTTTCAAGTGCTTCATTCTCACAGTTTGGTGCTATTTGATATTTATGTCATTCATAGATTTCCAACATTTTAAAGAATAATTCATTAACTCTCCTTTGTCACTCATAATATTTTAAGCGATAAAGAGGTTTAAAATCTATAATCAGATAACCGGACTCAAGAATTATTTGAATCCTTCTATTTTATTTCTGCTGACATCTTAAAATTAGGACCCGCCCCACAATTAGGAACTTATGTAACATCTTTAATTTAACGCTTATTGATGCTTTGCCTTTCCCTGCCCCCGAGGCAAGTATTGGAGATAAAATGGCCACAATTTTCTTAAGCACAGTTCTCCGAAAGAAAAGGATAAACGTCTCCAGCCTCACGATTGTGTGAATATTTATTTAAAGTGTCTCTTACAGTAATTATCCTTATTACAGCGTCTTGTTTTCTTATGAAAAGTAAGCACTAAATGGCAACTTTTATTATCACTGCATATACATTATAGTCCGAAAAAGAAAATGCTGCAATTTGAAACAGTTTCTCTGAACATACAGATTAATAAAGAGATGTTTTCGAGAGCGCATTTAATTTAACATACTTTAAAATGTTCAATGTCACTAACACTAATTTAACTAATTCTATATAACTTAATCTAGTAGTAGTAGTAGTAGTAGTAGTAGTAGTAGTAGTAGTAGTAGTAGTAGTAGTAGTAGTAGTAGTAGTAGTAGTAGTAGTAGTAGTAGTAGTAGTATTCTTTTCTTTTTTCATTGGAAGGGAAAAGCTTTATGCGCTCCAGGAAGCTGGCAGTATGTGACTCCCATATAGTGTACCGATTAAAACCCCTCCACGTACATCTTGTAGCAAGCACTATGGCCATTTCTCAGTATTGCTTCGCAATGCAGCAACCTGTTTATGTACCTTTCTGGTCTTTTTCTTCTGTTTGATGATTGGTGGTTATATCTCCTCAAATATTATCCATTAGTGTTTATTTTGTAGCATTTTTCCTATTATAGTTTCCCCTGTTATGGCTTTACCAATTTCTCTGGCACTTTTTTTGTCTAATTTGCTTCATATATCGCAGTGATAGTAGTAGTAGTGATGGATTTTTACTGTGGCAGTTTTACAAGCGTACAATTTTAATTATAAATGTCACTTGGGCCTTACGGCCCGTAATTTTAACAATCCAAATACATAATACCTAAGAACGTTAACATTAATTCCAATGACTAAGGTTTTTTTTTTTTTTTTGAATACTGTATAACGCCCGTTTTTACTACGGCACCACAGGCGGTGGATATTGATGATACATGAAACGAAATGCTATATTAGGAAAGGATTTTTTTTAAGGAAGGAAACGTTCCAGGCATAAGTTTAGGGTACCTCCCCGGCATTTACCATTTATGAGGTCTGAGGAAAACCTGGAAAAATACTCAGTCAGGGAGGAAGGTCCTTGCGGTGTTCGAACCCCAGACCTCCCGCTCACGAATCCGCGCCTTAACGACCTCGGCCACCCGTGGCAGTACTACCTTCATATCTATACATACATACACACACATATATGTATATATAACACAAATATGATTATATGGCACATTTACTATTAATATGTTTTGTTTCTAAGCGATACGCTGTGGCCAATAGTAAACACGCTGAAGATCAGGCTCAGGCAAGGGAGAAAGGAAAGGGTACAGAGGAGAAACATGACTCAAATATCGATCGCGGATAACAACATATGTGCAAGAATGACACAATATTTCTGAGCTATACGTTGGGTAGTTTGCGTTAACTTATTTTTCCTTGTTCATTTGGAAATACAATACTTTTTTTTTAATTTGAGTTTTTCTATAAAATTAAGCTGCTTTAAGACAGTTTACAGATATCTTATACTATGTTAATTCTTGTCTTAATACGAATGTTTTAAATTTAAACGGGTATTATTTACAGATTAAAAGTTCAACTATTGCACCAAATCAATCAATTTAAGTAAAGATAAAATAACATTTTAAATACTTAAGGCAAGTATCAGTACTGAAACATATTTTCACAAATTTGTGAATCCAAAAAATAAATTACATGCAATACATTTTAATCATATGAATTAATACACATTTGGTACCGCAAAGAAAGTTCACTATTAGTTTATAACTTATTAATATCTCTGGATATTTTCAAACACAAAGATAACTGGTTAAGTTGCTCTAAAATGTTCGATCTATTCCTGAAAAAGGAAGTTAATTGAAAATAATAATATTCGTTCCTTTTTGTGATTTTTACCAAAACAATTATTTCTTAGTTTAAACCATGTTTTTAAATGCATACTAATAACCAGGACCTTTCAAGATATACATTAAATTAATTGCAAAAAAGAAAACAGTGAACGTAACAAACAGAAGTAAAGCCAGGACTTAATGTGCACTCTACCACTGGAATCAGAAAACGAACTATACCTTCTAATTTCCACACTATTGTGTTAATCTAGAACCAAAATTACAGGTTTCGTTATCACATCGTGCTAATGATTGGGACATGACTGCGAGTGAGCACAAAGCAAAATACTACGCTGAGGGAAATGCAAAATTCTAACACTAAGCTTTTTATCTGAAACGTACTACATCTGCAAATGAAAGCTATCCTTTTGGTTCTATATTTTCATTTCAAAAGTGCATAATAGGTTGGAAGTGTTATTAAGGGTGTTACCATTTGGTATTTTGGTGCAGTGCGTCAATACCGAGTCATTGAAAATACCAACCGTACATTTGAAAGATTGTAGGTTTAATCCCGCCTACTGTTGTTTTTAATTTACATAGCTTGATTTGTGTGCTCACAGTATGTATTATCTGGACTTTACACTGACCACTCACCCATTGTGTACCGTATTATTGAACTTTCATTCAGATCTAAAGGTCAATGGTTTAACGCTATCCATTCGACACAAGCTGTGCAAACCTTTCAATATTTATTCCTAGTGTTTCATTTATGCTCATTGGTCAACTGCACGCGATCAAACCTTTCCTGAAGAACTTTTAAGTCTCTAAACGCAATTTAATCCGAGAATCAAATCTTAATCTGGTGAACAGTCAGACAATTTCCGGAACTAAGTAAAGTGTTTACAATATTGCACAAATATATATGTCATGTAGCAACTCAAACGTTAATATGTAAATCAGCATAACTGCTTCCAGCTACTATTCGCATAGCCTCAACAATGTGAATTGAAAGAAACACTTTCTCAGTAATTCAGGTATCGCAATGGAACTGATACCACCACGGATGGCCGAGGTCGTTAAGGCGCGGATTCGTGAGCGTGAGGTCTGGGTTCGAACCCGGCCAGAACCGTCCTCCCTGATTGAGCTTTTTTCCAGGTTTTCCTCAGTCCTCATAAATGGCAAATGAGGGGAGGTACCCTAAACTTAGGCCTGGAACGTTTCCTTCCTTAAAAAATCCTTTCCTAGTATAGCATTTCGTTTCATGTATCATGACAGTGTCCAGCGCCTGTGCCGTAGTAAAAACGGGCGTTAAACAGTATTAAAAAAAAATGAAACAGGCGAAAAACAGCAGAGAAATGTGTCAGTGGCAGTGGCTGTAGAAAGCATCGTTGCTGTAGAGATGATATTCCAAAAATATCTTCGAGCGACTTCAGGAATTTAGTTATTATTGAGTAGAAATGTGTCTAAAAAGTTACATGGTTACTTAACAGCCAGGAACAGCATGCTCTACAACCTCAGTGAAGGCAGAAGGTCGCTCAGGTGGAAAGGGGCCGCGAAATGCTCCAAAGATACAATAAAGGGGGCTCTCGCCATGTAACAGGTGATGAAACATGAGTCTATCAATAGTGTCAGTCATCATTTTGGATCACCCCAGACTACACATTACCCACGAAAATCAGCAGAGAATAGTGTAGGGAATAAAATTACATTCTTCTTCATTAAAGACAATTTGGCGACACTCGCCTCTAAGATTAAATGACAGTTACCGCAAAGTTATACACAACAGTGTATTTCCCGAAAGTTTCCCAAAAAGTATATGAAAAATCGACCGAGGATCGGAAGGTATCAGGCTGTAGTGCGTCGATATCTTTACCCATATCCCCAGTGATATACTTAACTTTCTGGAGAATTGCCGCCATTACAGTTTGGGCACCCTGCAACTATGTTCTGTTCCTTTTGGGGAAGTATGTATTTGGGAAGAAGCAATTTTCGAGTCCAGAATATGCTGTAGAAGTATACGCGCAACAATTAGAACAATGAATTGCGCCGGTGCTTTTGATCTTGGTTCCGAAAGGCGAATAGGCATGTGGTATACTTTGCGAAAATGCAGTGGTAAGTTTCAAATGATCAATTTTATCTGACCGGTGTCGGGAAATATTATGAGTCTCTCTCATATAAAAAGAATTTTTTTATATCCTTATTCATCATTATTATCTGCAGGTGTCATTATTTAGGAAAATATTTTATGGTACATCATATAAATACAGATCCTACAGGAGATAAAGTTAAAACACCCAAAGCTAAATGATAATGTAACACACTAAAATATTATTGCCCAGGCAAATGATCTACCAACAATAAATAAAGAATGTATCTTTAGGAAGAAAATATCAAAAACAAAACTTAATAAACAATTCCAGTCTTGCGATATGTTAGTCCTTTCCCTCACACCCGCTCATCATATTCAGACTAGCGAGTCCCTACTGGGCCTAATGGTAACCAATAATCTTGACAACGTTTCAACTTATGGACAACTTCGGTTATATCCCATCACGTTAATAGTACAAAACTTAAAAACAAAATTGATAATCAATCCAATAATAAAGTCATTACAAGTCTTTAAAAATTCAATCTTAATAATTCCCATTCAATAAAACAATTATTTCGAATGATATTTCTGATTATTTCATTGCATACTATCAAGGGTATAAGAATACCAGAAGTATTTTGGGGAACTGAATGGGCAAATATGTGTTTTGAACTATTTATTCAACCAAATAGTATAAAAGAAACCGAAACACGACATTTATTTAGCACACTCGCTGAAATGCCCCAAGTCAACAGCCAAAACCATAACATTTCATGACATGAAATGCATTGACCAGAATACTCTGATTGCCGATGCTCTGGAATTACCTTGGAATGCAATCTGGACTCTACCTACTGTTGACAGAAGAATTCAAATATTTAACGAAATCACTCTGATTTTGTTAAACATGTATCCAAAAACGAAACGCATCAAAAGAGTCCCCGATACCTGAATGACTGCATATAAAACATCCAATGATATCAAGAGACTCAGCACATCGTAAATACAGATGTAACAAAACAGTCACTAGTTTTGAGGTTAATAAATAATTGAGGAATAAAACAAACCAGATTATATGAAACGCGAAATTTAAGACACTTTCACTGCCTTATCTCCCCCGACTCAAACCCAATAGATCTGTGGAGGGATCTGGGAAAAATGGGACTTGGGAGTAGCAAGACTCAGGTAGAACAGCATACTGTTTACCCTTGACGCTCTTTAATGACGCTTTTGTAACGACGAAGTCCATGACCCTAAATAGAATGGCAAGAGAAGTGGCAATTGAAGAGCTAACAAATGTCGCTTTGCCTGCAAGGGAGAAATTTCACTTCATGTATGCTTCAGTTGGCGACGTATGTAAGACTATAAACAGATCTGAACCAAAGTGGTATAGGCAGATAGAATTAGCATTATGATGTCGCAGAAAATTGACATAATTTTACCAACACTAACTCACATATATAACGAACGCTTCACTAATAACTAGTAATTACTCCGCACTATAGAAATTACCTTTATCCGTCCTGTACCGAAGAATAAAGCACCATATCGCCACAAGATTTCAGGCCTATCAGCGTCCTCCCTGCATTATCTAAAGTACTGGAATGCATTGCAACAGTTGAGAGTTACCTTAAAGAGTTTTGCATTCTTCACAACCATCAATCATATTTCAGAGCAGTACATAACACCACCACGGCATTACTGAAAGAGGTAGAGGTCATTCGTGAAGCCTGCGACGAGCAAAAACTAACTCCGCTTTTATTTCTAGACTAGCTTTTGACACTATCCTATAAGCTCATTCTGTACAAACTTAAAAACTACCAGTTAGTTCCTATCCTACATTAGTGAGCGTCAGCAATATGTATTAGCCGATGGTTGTTTTTCCTCCCGGTGTTTCTTTAAGGCAGGGGTTCCCAAAGGTTTAGTTCTCGACCACTTTTATGCTGTACATCTATACGCTGAAGACTTACAACTCTACTTTCACACCATCTTTCGCTCTGTCCATAATGCCGTGGCTGTAGTAAATGATCTAAGTTCCCTCTGAACACAAAGGTTTGGGCTAAAACTGAATCCACTTAAATCATTGGCTATAGTCGTGGGGAAAAAAAATCGTGCCCTTCGTAAAATAAAATCAGACAAAAACAAAGTTATTAATTATACCAACACTGTAAACAATTCTATTTTGATTATACTCCGATCTAGAATAGACAGCCAGTTAACCCATACATGCAATAAAGTACTTTCCACACATTAAAATACGCACCAAAAGATCTACCTCTCAATCTGAAAAAGAATCTCATTTAAGTGTTATGCCTCATATGGATTATTGCGATGTCTTGTACTCTAATCTGAATACTGGTTACATTACAACACGTTCATAATACCCGAGTCCACTTCGTCTTAAATTTGATCATGTAACACCCCTACGCAATCAATTATCTCATCTACCTCTAAAAGAACGTAGCACTCTCCATTCACTTACGCTCCTGTTCAAAATCCTCCGTACCTCCACCCCTCAGTACGTCGCCTCTCGCTTCGTATCTCTACCTCGAACCTATAATGTGACTTAGTCTATCCTCGTCATCAAACACATTTCCACTCAATCTCATTCACCGTGTCAGTTTCCAGAATCTGGAACTCCCATCCTTCTGAAGTCGGAGATTATCGGATAATAAAGCGATTCAAACGTAGATTAAATTTAATCTTAGCTGTAGGAATCACAACATTAAGTCTCTCGCTATTATTATTATTATTATTATTATTATTATTATTATTGTTGTTGTTGTGGTTGTTGTTCCTATTTTTATTCTCCTGTTACTCTTCTTCCCCCTTGTACTCGAAAAAAACTTTGCAGAAAAATATGTTAATATTTACATGCAGTATTTGCTTTTGTACTTTATATAACTATTTATATTGTACTCTGTAATTTTTCTGGTGTTTTCCGTCTAATAGAGTGGAAGAGAAGGTTTTACGGCATTAACTATTGCCAGGTAAATTAATGAATTAAATTAATTTTCATTGCAGATGTATCTTGTGAAACATATGACTGCTGCTCTTGACCAAAATAAAAAGAATTAATGGGTTCCTCAGTAGATCTCAAACATTCAGGTTAATGACGTGTAAAATGAAACATAAAACAACACGACCACTGGATAGTGCTGGTTATTGGGAAAAAACTGAGGAAATGCAGTTCGTATCTTCAACGTTCCGAGAATCAGTTATAGGAAACACAAGCAGAAAACCTTCGTTCACTAAACAAGGCAAAGATAGCCTAGATAGAAGCAAAGCACACTGGGAATTCAGCAAGCAGCGGTAGTGTGATGCCATGAGTATTTGTCATGGTCCGTATTTAGGGCTATAAAATATGATCTTTTAGTAGGCGGAAAACAGTCAACATTTCTACTTGAACGACCAATGTTTAGTCGCGTAATAGTCCCACTATTATATAGTTTATCAAAAAACTAAAATGTTGCTAATATTTTGTTCTAAGTTCTTTTATTTTCTGGCCGTTAGTAGATCATATTTTGCAAGGAATAATTAAGATTAATTTACGAACTAATTTAAAGGCAATTCCCAAAATTGAAAAGTTGGAATTAATTGCTTATAATTTTATATCAATAAATAAAGTTGTCTACATGTTTAAGATAAAAATTTTAGTTACTAAGTGAAGAGAGTATGTGATACATACCTAAAGGTAGAGAATAATTAAACAACTTTGAGAGCTTGCACGGAATATTAAAAGAAACATAATATGACACATATTTTCTTATAAAAATTTCCATACATTTTTAAACGGGTAACAAGCTTTCTTCAAATATAATACTTCTCATAGTTCACATTAAGTTGCACGTCTGACTTAGCAGAGTAGACATTTGTTTACTAATGTGCAGCGTTGCACTGGAGTGAGCTAACGGAATGGCTTCTAAGTATTTAACTCAACAATTCTTGGGAAGTGGGTTGGAAGGGGTGACCCCCCCCCCATTTCCTGCTTTGTCTTCCTACATTTTTGTTTCGGATAGAATTAAAGATTTAAGGAGGTTTTCATCTTAGTAGGGACAAACACATATGCATATTACCTAATGGTTTAAAACGTTCAATTATATCATTCTACCTTCATGCTTTGTTCCTCTCGAAAGTTGCTTTGCCATTTTTTAGTACTTGAGGATGTTTATCGACATGTTATAATAAATAAATACACGTTATATATAGGCTACACATGTTAAGTGGTCTAAATCATACTAAGAATTTCATAATCGATAATGATATAATATCATTTACTATTAAGCAATTGAGGTTCAGAAATACCGTTAAAATTTAATAGTAACATAAATTTCAGTGTAAATTTTATATATCATTTCTGTTCGTCATATTTAGGGATAAGAAAGAGCAAGGATGATAGCATTCTGTTATAATAAAACGTAAAATTGCTCCACATAATTTATATAGGTATTATTTAAACAAAAACTCGATTTTCCTTTACTTATTTCCGTAAGAGTATATCACTTTTCCAATATAGAAATTCCTTTGATTTTAATGCTTTCTAGTTAAACTTATACCATATATAAATTGCTGAGACGATTATCTGTTATTATTGTACTTAGCGATGTTTTCATGCGTCTTAAATTCTGTAAAAGGACAAAACGTGATGCAATGTAATAAGATAAATTGTACTAAAATTAGTGCTTAGAATACAAACATTATTATCACAATATATCACTCAAATTAGATTAATAATTATAAGCAAACAATGGCCATTGCTACTTTGCCAAATGGAATTAGTTCTTCTAAAATTCATGCCGCCGAGTATCTATACCCACAAAATATTTTTTTAATTTTTTTTTTTATTAATTTACCGACAAAGGGACTACCACATTTGCTGGTTTGCACTGGTGAGGTGACCTCAATAAAACCTATTCATTCTGCTCTTAGTATTCAGTTTTTTCTTTCCGACAAACTTCGAGGGAAACTCAAAGATACGTTCTTGTAAATACACAGTCTCTTCCTTTTCTCCATCAAATTTTAACTGTAATTATGAGAAAAAGTGGGTGATTTTAAGTTGAGAATCCTCCAGGTTGTCAAGATCCCATTAGCAAACTTATATTGTTTAATTGATTTTAATGACCTACGAGCTGACAACAATTATCATATAATTTTCCGTATATTTTGTAAGGAATCAAAATAATATCCTGTGTACATACAATCTAAGTAGGGACATTCCCGCTTGCGGGCGTCTGTGCAGTCTTGTTTCGGAGACTCCAGGTGAAACAGAAGAGGAATTCTGGTGGTCAAGGTAGTTGTAGCAGCGGAGAACTTAAAGAAAGGTTTTAACCGCGCGTCCGGTCATGTCGTCACGTTATGGAACTATGTAAAGGTTAGCGGAAACGTCTCTTTTGTAAAATAAAGGGATTGTAAATGTTTTGCAATTCTGTGAAGCCAAATATTTTGCGATAGTTAAGAGTGTTATCCTCGAAAAGTATGAAAAACGAGAGGGTTGCTAACCGACATCAACTTACAATTATAAATAATCTAAGGATGTGCTATATCAACATGTTATGTTCATTGTAAATATCAGTCTCTACTTCCAAGTAAGGCTACTAATAGTTGAATAACTGAATAACGATAAAAATCAACAATTTGCTAGCCTTTCAGGGAAATGATATTTCCGGTTTTTAAGTGAAATATAACGAATAAGATTGCTTGATTTACAGTTTAGAAGGCAATCTTTCAAAAATGTACATTCCCGTTGATGGAATATGCCTGCCTTTGGATTACCCCACAATGCGGCAGTCAAAATTAGAATATTAAACTATAAAAACGTGTGATTTTATCCTATTTTATAATTATATAATGCTTTAGCAAAGCGTTTAGGTTCTCCCATTTAAAAAAATCAAATATTTATTATTGATTTACTTTGTATAGGAAGATCCATTTAAATACGAACTGATTGCTGAGCCAGTGACTTTGTAAGATCAGTGCAAGCCTGCTAACACAGCGTAATCTGATACGTACTTCACTTAATTGTTCTGTACTTGATTTCTTTCTTACTTTATACAATAAAGGCTGCAAGAAAAAAAATATTTGTAATCCTCAAAGACCCAGGACTTTTGTGTACAAAAACAAAATGTTTTGGCCTTAGATTGAACACAGCATGTGTTGTAATGGCGTGCAATATCACGGCACCCCTAGAATGCGACATCGACACAGTGAATGCGCAGTTAAGAAACTTGGTCCAAAGAGGAATCTGATTGAAAGGCAAATAGGCTAATGTATGTTGGAACCCGATCTTATCCGATCTCTCTGCGATGGGGCTCAGGGAATTTCGAAGCTCAGAGGGAAGCATGAGAAGGTACTAGCACAGAGGAGCAGGAGAGAGGGTGAAATAGGTAGAAGGCAAAGCTTCTTATCTTGTCTGTTTCCGTTTGCCATTTCCCCAAGACTTCTTTTTTTTACACAAGTTCTGTTTTCTTCCCAATGCATGGAAAGAATCGAATGAATGCGGCAAGAACAAGATGCGTCAGCGCAAGCATTATACAGCAATCACTGTTGGCAAGTATCTCTTCCGCGTTTGCAACATCAGTTGTGAATATCCAAATATATTAAGATACCATATGTCCCGGAGAAAAATTAAGTGTGAAATTAAGAAAATCATAACATGCCTTGTGCATTCATATTAATACATTGTTAAACGCAAAGTACATTATGTGTTTCCGTACCACCCTACCGTGTCCTACCATTAATATTGTTTAGTGCCCTTTTAACTACTGAGGCATCAATGGTGGTGAGAATGACGATACATGAAATGAAATGATAAATTGAGTAAAGCTTTTTTTTTATTAAGAAGGAAGCGTTCCAGGCCTAAGTATATGGTACCCCTTGGCATTTGCTACATGAACACTGAGGAAAATCTGGAAATAACCTCAGTCAGGGAGAATGGTCCTGGTGAAAATGGAATCCCAAGCCTCCCGCTTACGATTTCGGCCACGGTTCATGTGAAAATGTCCCCAAAACTGTTTAAAACTGTTTTAAAAGCAATCAAGCTCTAAGGTTGAGCCTAGAATATGCTACTAATCAGGCGTGAGTGAGTAGAATTATGACGTTCTCTGTGCGTTAATCAACAATAACATGGGTTAGCATCGTTTGCATTGTTCATTTATTTGTCTCTCTCATTAAGGCTTGGAAATCGATATTATAATTTTGTATTTTTAAGAGTCCCCGAGTTTTCACAGAAGTGTAATTTTAATAGTTCTTGGTTGTAATTATGCTGTCTTGGAAAATAGTAAACTAAACATAAAAACTGTAATTTTACCTAATATTCTGATTACTTATAAGTATATTAAAAATGACAACTTTCTGCCCCATTCGTCCGATATCACACCAAAGTAATATTTTGAATACAGACTGTCTTCATTCCTCGGACACAGTTAGTCCTTCGCTATGAATTTTCGACAGGCAACTACGTTGATATGTTCCGTATCTATGGAGAGGCGAGAGAAATGCAAAAGCTCAGTATCTATACCAGGAGAGAGCTCCAAATAGATGACAACCAATAGCGAAAACTTTCCGGAATGTCGAAAGACTTCTGAGTACAACAGGTCACTTGCAAGGATACCTCGTGTTAGAGACGCACCAGAACGTCCGGGTTAAAGCAGAAGCTGTTTTGAATGCCATACTAGTACAATTGCACATTTCATTCCTATCCACGTGAAAGATTTCGAAGCTCGAGTGAACTTCTGTAAATGGATGCTAGGCCAAGTGACAAATTATATGGGGTTCGCGTCCAGAATCCTGTTTCCTGATGAATCGAGATCCCACAACTATGAGACCGTAAATCATCATAATATGAACTAATGCAATGTTGGTAATCCACACTCGATAAAAGAGATAGTATTATAGGTGCAGTGGGGAGTGATATCTCGTGTGCAGTCTTGGGTAACCACCTAATTGGTCCATTTTTCTTCGAGGGGCATTTAACAAAAGCACGCTGCCTGCAACTTTTCCGTAACGCGCTTGCTTTTGTTGCTAAAGAATGTACCGTTGGAGTATCGAATAACGAGTTGGTTTCAACAGGACGGTGCTTCACCGCACAGGTCGATGATCATCTGCAATCATCACCAGATATAACGTCTCTTGACTTCTTCCTCTGGGATTGTTTAAAGCAGAGGAGCCAGATGAACCAGAGAGCCTTTGCCAACGTATTACGGTGGCCCTTAGAACCATTATATTTGTCATGTTACAGCGAGTGAGAATTTCCATGCAACACTAGAGCACTAGAAAAGTCGTCGTGTTCGGGCAATGTTATTCAGCGGGATTTCAAACAAATAGAACTCTGTTTAACAAAGGGACCTTTCAGGGCCACAACAACATATCAATCGAATGGAGTTCATAATAAGCGTATTTAAAATTAAGTCATATTACTGTTATGACATGAACATTTCAAAAGATTTTTCTTTACAAGTTATACCAACTATAACTTTATAGCAATGACACCAAAGTTGATATAACAAATTAGAAAGGTGTTATTTATGGACACTACTTATAATATTTTTGTTGTAATACATTCAGTGATCCCTCATCATAACTAATTCCAATACCTTTAATAAAGCTTATTTATGTTCTGTAAGTTTGCGAGAGTAGCCTGAAGGATACTCAGGCAATTAATTGCCTCGACTGAGTTTTGGGCAGAGAAAAAAACTCTGTGGATACCTACGTTGATAAGATATGCCAGAAGAATGCGATGCATAACTGTTCGTTCAAGAAAACAACGTTGTCACGAGGATGCAAGATCTTTCAGCACAGATTTAGTGCTGACAGAAATTAGGTTTGGAAGTGAATGTAAATAATTTATTTTTTATTTATTCATTAAGACTCCCTCAAATATTCTTAATAACATAATAAACAAGCAATATTCATACTTTTGCTGAACCTTTGATCTAGGAAATTAATAGTGGCAACACTGGAGAATGCCCGGTATCTCGTGGCCGTATGTTACTGCTCAGAAGAAAGCGGTAACATAAGACAATAGCTACTCGGTGGGAAGAGGCGAGGTCATTAAGGTTAGCTCCGCCTTTACGCTAGTATGCTCTTTATGTTCTTCAAATGCAATGCTCTTTAGTTTAGTAGCCCTAAATGTATTTTCTCTAATTCCCTAAATATAAATACTCATGTTCGAGTACTTCAAATTAGTTCACGTCCGTTTCATTTATAGCTGTGTACCCTACTTTGTTTATTTGGTAGTAGTGTTTCCTTTGGAAATACTATATGCACACAGAAGATAAATTGTATCGCCCATTCTTTGCGGAAACCGCAAGATGGAAAAAGGGTTTACGTGTTGCAGGGGACACATTGAAGCAAGCAAGGCAACAAGCCAGCAAGCGAGCAAAGTTTTGAGGGGGAACGGGGGTCTGCTCTTCTCCTTCCCTAAGTGGTTTCATCTTCCTTTCTGGCAGCGTTATCTCTAGAAGCGAGAAGTAGCAGCTATAACAGGAAGACAGTAAAAGGTTGCTGTGCCCGCTAATTTATTTCAGTTGCTCTGTAAATATGACTTCCTTCCCCCTTTCCCTCCTCATTTCTATACCCTAATATATTTGGCCAAAGATAGCCTAGGGAGGTTTCTCTTGGTAAATTGTGTTTGCAGAAGCTGTGGGCTAACATGAATGTGTGTTTAATGCAGTCATGTTTAGTGAAGTAAATTGGATTAAACAGACTGAGGAGGGAAGTAAATAATATTGTATTTAATTGACATTGGTGAAATCTAACGTTAGTAGTTTAATTTAGAAGTAGATTTTTTTTCTAGAGCGAAACTTGATTGATTAAAATTTCTAGAGATAAATAATTAAATAAAATGCTTAAAATATACTTTTAATTTTAAATTTTGTTTAATAATTTATTATAAAGTAACAGAGTGTCAGTAGATCCGGCGGATTATTTTCATAGTATTCCATTCTCTTTTACTCTGACAGAATCTAAAAAAATACGTAAGTGTCTCTTAAGTTTAAAATATTCTTTATATAGGCAAAGGTATATTAATAACTAAACTTGAACAGTTGTGTTTCAACTGCAGTTTTTCAATATGGTAAAATAAAGAGTTGTTCTAAATGAAAGGAACAAATTTGCGTATTCTTATAATGAAAAATAATTATATTAAAATATAAGAACTCAGTAATTAGCTAGTTTAATTCCACTGCTATTTATCACAAATGGTTTATGTGACAACAACAAGCGCCGTACAGTATTATGTTTAGGGGATAGTCAAGCTTTATTAGGTGCAGCAGTTCAATTTGGGTGATTTGGTTTATTTATGGACGCTCTTTAACATCTTAGGTCATCAGCGTCCCATTCAATTCAGAGCGTGAAACGGCCGACAAATTTTGCTCAGAGGCCTGTTCTTTCAGGCTTGAGGTTCTTTTTCGTGCCGTAAATGTACGACACGGGACCCACGGCTTTACTTCCCTTCCGAAGGAAGCTATACTTTACGCATGAAAAAATCCATCGACTCTGGCCGGGATTGAACCCGGGATCTTGCGTTTAGTTCTCACTACACAACCAGGACCGACTCAGCAGTTCAATAATTACAGAGTAGAAGGTCCCTGATCAATTGTAAAAAAACATGCGCGAATTGTATTGATATAAAATTGTGGAATTTTCCTATCCATTGATTACCTCATAGGTATTGAATGCATTGTCTATAATAAATATGCATTTTAGAAAGCTAAAATGGTCAAACTTGTTTTTAATGATGTTTGAAAATGTGCATTTAAATCTACTTTTGAAATTTTCTCAAGATCTATAATTATGTAGTTAGTTTTCCTGTAGTTAGTATGATTAATACTATCAAGAGGTGGCCTAGACGGTAACGCTGTGTTCAAATCCCTTGAAGTCGGGTTTTTTCGTGGTTTCCCTTGGTCACTTAGGCCAATACTTGGATGGCTCGTTCCTTTCCAGCAACATTTTCGTTCCCCCATTTCATTTATTTTCCTTCCATTTATTATTTTACTAAGTCGAAAGTTCCAGGTGAGGTGGGCCGGTGTTGTGTGTGCGATATTAGGCGACTTGTGCTTTGGAAAGGTTTTTTCTCGGCGTCTGCTATGAAAGCGACCTTTCTGAGTGCCCCGAACTCCTAGGATAGTGTCAGGTTGTTTTTTCTGCACACATCGTAGATACCCAGTCTAAGTTCGTACCTCACCGATTCTGGATCCTGGCCTGGTGTCTCCCTCTTCACATCCCTTCTTCCGGTAAGTTCCCCATTGGGAAAATGGATACAAACGGCTAGCCCTTGAGCAAGTCTGAAGTACCGAAAATTCTTCGTTCTTCCCTATCAGTCCAATATAACGGTTAATGTTACAAAACAAAGGGGGGGGGGGGAAAGCATGAACGATGTTATTTTAAATTTTTTGTACATTTAAAGCGGTGATTCCTAAAAATGAACTCTGAAGGGGTTTAGTAGGCTCCGACTAAGTGCCCTGGGTTGGGTATCAATTTTGAAGCGGTTTGTTTTCGGGCCTCAAGTTGTGATGCCAATTTTGAAGCAGTTTGGTAAAGTTAATAATGATCGCCGCGGTGCTGTCGCATCAATGATAACAAATTTTCAGTGTGAATTCTGGTATTTTGTTGACCCTTACTCAACAGGACCGGGAGAGGAGTTCAATAGTATAAATAAGCACGTGATGCGACATAATATCTTTGTTATGTTCAACATTTTTCGCGTCCTCTGGTGTTTTGCGTAAGATAGAACTTGTCTATGTCGAATATAAATTTAGCTGCACTACCTTAAACGGATATGAATTGAATCTGAAAACCGCATGTGAAATAGAACTTGTAGATGTTGCAGCTGCTTCTCGCCGCGTGTAGAACTGACAATTGAGTACGTCGCACTGTGTATACTTTGAGTGACACGTCCCTGCAGAATGTACAACTTAAAGTGTGTAGCGCTTGTAGCACTTAGAGTGCTTCTCGCCGTGTGTAAAACTTAAAACTGCTTCTCAGTTGAGTGTCCAGCTTAAAACTGGCTTATTGATGACTACGTATATCAAGTGAGAACTGATTGCCCCAATAGAGAAAATGCCCCCTTAAATATTAAATTCACGTGAAGTAATCGAAGGGATTCACACAACCACGGACAAGCTTCGCACCTATCTTTATAAGTTAAAACATACATTTACCAATGCCAGCACGTGTAATTTTTATTATTTTAAAGTTTAAAACTCTTGTTGACATTGTAAAGTTTAGAAGCTAACTGCATGACGGCCTGTCTAGTTCAAAGCTCTAAGGAATTTAAATGGCCTTGGGTTTATTAACACTCCAACCGCAGTCCTTTTAAAAGTGACATCACACTCGACCTTCGGGCTTATTCTCCCTTTGTATAGAATTGTATGACCTTCTACCGTAACAGAAAACACCAGAGAACTTTCTCTGACGTCGACATACAATTCACATGTTAACATTATACATACATGCATATGTGAAATCTACATTGCTAATTACTACATAGGTTTGCAATATACATATTGCATTTATATTTTACTGGGAGTTGGTCCAAAGGACTGCTACAATTCATAAATCTAGGTTGAATTACTTACCATTTAAATATGAAATTTCCAAATAACTTTAACATCAGTATTGTGAACAATAATAGTTATAGTTTAAATAAACACGAAGGATAAATTTAAGAATAAACAAACGAGAGCGAATTATAGCATTTGCCAAAATCTGACCGTCACTGAAGATTCATGCAGAACGAAACGTAGTGTAAAGGGGAAGAGATTTCCGTTGACAGGATGAGTGAATTACGTCGTTAAAACGAAGAGTATTTTGGATGGTTGGGGTGGGTTACGAAGCACTACCGCACCATGAGGGGGAGGAAGACGACGTCCTTAATGGCCAATCCGCACCCTTTCCTCTATGGTTTGCAGTAATTCTTTCAAGCGGCATTCTCCCTTTCTCCATTCTTTGCCCTTTTCATTTCTTTGCGAAAGAAAGAAAAGAAAAAAGGTACATATTTAACATCTTTGATGTCATAAAAATAAATCAGAACCTTTACAATACATTCCAAAAGTCTTATTTATATGCAGTAATAAAGCAGAAAAGTTAGGCTGAAATTTTGCTTTTAATCTGTAAACAAATAGATTTTTGTCACTCTGCGCGTCAAAAGAAAATAAACAATGAGTACATTTTTTACCCTCATCGTATGAATATTTCATTTTTAAACAGTATTTATTTAGTAAAGTAATATTTAAATTTTATTGTGAAAAATAAAATGTACGAGTAATGCCAAAATATGCTGTATTGTACTAGATTCAGAAAAAAAGTTTAGCAATTACATTAAATAAAATGCCGAGTCATTTTCATACTGTAGTTTTAGGTCCTATTCGAGCTGCAATAGGCTAGATCAACCATTTTTTCCCTCCAAGCTAACAATGGTAGGGGGTGTTAACGTTATATCATGAAATGATTATGTAAATAAATATATAATTAACTTTATTACACTAATTAGGATTATGTGAAAATTAATATCCTACTTTCATATTTAGAATGGTTTGAAAACATTTTATGCCAACACTCTTTCAAAGCTATCGCCAAAATTGTATACAACCATTATATTGTGCTTTTATTATAGAACTATTACAGAGCTTATGATTCAAGGGAGACTGCCAAATATTTAAATAGCTCAAACGATAATTGAAAGTGAAAATAAAATTACCCCTCCCTGGCCCAGGTTTTACTATGCAACATCCAGATATATTTCGCAACAGTAGCCAGCTAAATTAAGTGAATACAAGATAATAAAAGAGAATTAAACGTTACTTTTGAGAGGATGAAAAAAGTATAATTATCAAGGATTATGCACTTGTTGGCAAATATTCTTATGTATATATACTAATATCAGCATATGAAACTACAGGATGGTCCATGAAAAACCAGGTTCCGGCTCTTAACCAAAAGTGCGTATTATACCAGTTGCATTAATTGCATGAAAACTTAACATCTCTTGATTTTAAGGATTTCTGGCCCCCCGGTCTGGGGTAAATTAAAAAATACTGTATTCAAGATAAAACCCTTATGTACCCTGTAAGAACTGAAACAACAATTTGCCAGGAACAGGCAGAATTATTCAATGTGAATAATAGAGAGTGGTGGATGATTTTTAAAGATGTGCCAAAAATGCATGGACAACAACGGTGGCCAGAATCCGCATCTTTTTTCATAAAGTTGGTAAGTAAAATCCTTTAACATTGTTAAGGAAATGCTGTATAGTTGCGTCAGCATCATTCTATGATATCCATAGACAACCAAGAACTCCGCTCTCGCCTATAAGCAAAACATCGCAAGTTGGTTCAATGTTCCGTATGTCGCTCTGTGCAATGAAACGATACTCCAAATAACAGAGAAATTCAAAACGGTAAAATGTGGATTTCTATTGATAAAACTTCTGATAAAGAGAAAGGAAACTTGCGAACATAGTCTTTGGTTTTCCAGAACCAGTCCCTTGAAAATGTAAAATGTTAATATAAATGCCACATTAGGAGCATTATTATTATTATTATTATTATTATTATTATTATTATTATTATTATTATTATTATTATTATTATTATTATTATATGTGAATTCTGTGACACGATAATGTTAAGAATGACGGTGGTCCTTATTCACGAAGATGCTTCTTACATGCTGAACGTCGGACAAATAACGAACTGTTATTTATCCTATAAGTATCCATTTTACTCGTGCAGTACGACTCTTATCATTAGACAAAAATGGTATAAGATAAATGTCCTATGATAAATTTATTGATTTAATTTGTAATCTTCCTTAGCTCATAATAATGTTCATCTTTTGAAAGAAATGTATATTAAAAATTCCATTGTCAACTTAGACAATTACGCACGCAGCCGGAGGCGATAGAATATGGTTCTGGTAATATAAGCTCGATTAAGACCATAGAGGAACTGAACCTGCAAAGCAACTGTCAGTGGCACAAATGTAAAAAAAAAAAAAAAAAAAAAAAGTAAGTTAGATTCAGCATATCTATTCATGCATTACAAAATCAGCAAAACTCTTAAAAATTCCACTATTTCCTTGAAGGAAGCTATTTCCTTCAATAAGACTATTGAACTATGCTAGACAAGTTGTAAATTTAATTAAAATGAAGGTATAATCGGTATTTTTTCAATAACAATGATTATAAATAAATGCAGGTAGTAAATGTAATGCTATATGGTAATTCAAACATGAATGTATACTTGAACTTTGCCCTAAAAGACGTGACTTACTTGAAATGCACATCCAATACTCATGTCACATTAAACACAGCTTCAGCCATTATAACTATTATTCGGGATAACAGGAAACAATTTACCTTCCAGCTCTGAAAATAAAAAAAAAAATATTTTATAACAAATAATAGAATATGTTTTTTTATTTGAAGTTTTTATACCAATGATTAATGAAATGCATTTCATTTCGCTAGAAAAGCAAGCTTGTTATTTAATGCAAATTGATTTTTTTCACAACTGTAGCTCTATGCTCAACTTCAAATTTTATTTAATATAAATGTATAAACAATTCTTAGACATATTTGTAACTTATTAGTTCTCTAATTTTTGTATTTCTGATGACAGTGTTAGAAAAAGTATATGCTCAAAACTAACAAATCTACATCAAAAGTTACTGAATAAAGGAAAATATAATCTAATTATCCAGAGAATTCCATGCCAGGAATGAACACAATTTATTATACTTGACAAACGTGATTCTGTGTTGATGGTTAATATGACCAGAAAACAGATTTACCAGATATGGGTAAATGAGGCATATGAATCTGAATGAAGACGTCGATAGTTGAAGAAATGTTTGCTTGAAAATTTTCCAAAAATATATCATTTATATAACTAATATTCTTAGGAATTTCATGCAATGCACACTTATTAATTATTTTACTTTCGAAGTTAATAAAACATGAATGGAAAACTTAAGTGCAATTAATTCAGTATTAACATATAAATAATATAGAACGTGCTTCACTTCTCTCCTTATTGCAGCATACTATAAAGGTGCCTATCCTAGTACACCATTTATATAGCTGATTACACATTTAATGTGTGTTTATTTATATTTACCCCTGCCACTTATTCCAATCTTTAATTTTCGTTCATTTTAATCCAAAAAGTTAATCCAAGCAATTTTAAGGCATACTATGCACTAAATTTGTCAACTTAACGTTAACAATACACTAATCGCGTTTACTATAATTTATTTATAATTTCGATGTAAGCATAGGGTTGTAATTCTTCCTTACAAGTTCCCTTACTCTTGTATCCTAATCCCACCGGATAACTGAAAAGTTAGAGGCCATTTAACCCTCACATTTTTCTGCGATGAAACGCTTCGGTTAGCACGCGGAAGAATATTTTGTAAATTAAGCGATTTTAGTAAACAAAAATACCACCTTATATTAAAATGGTGAAGATTTTCTTAGAGTTGATTGAGGATTGAAGATAAATCTATTAATCTCTCTTATTCTATTTTATTAGGAGCTATTTCATTTAAGCTATGCATAATTTAATGTTTAATATCAACTTTAGATAGTACGTCATAAAAGTTTAAATAAAAGTTGAAAAAGAACTGTACATTTTATTCATTGAATTATTATTATTATTATTATTATTATTATTAGTATTATTATTATTATTACTATTATTATTATTATTACATCTTAACATTTTAATTTTGTTAAAAACTAATAATAAATATTATATTTCAATTATACTTCCTTTTCGAATATATATTTTTAGGAATAGTTTCTTCTAAAATCCTTATATTACATACAAAGCGTGTTCTTAGACTGTGTTCCACAGTTTAATGCAACCTACGTGGGTAACACTCGTGTCAGTTGTCGGTTTTACTGGTGAACAAATTCCCCTACATTTTCTACACGTAGAACTTTGATCAATAGAAGCTTGCCCATAATGCTAGTTTTATTTCATAATAATGACTAAATAATTTTATACTTGTGTACATGTGTGGTCGCACGCTTCTGATAGCACTGCGTTAGCGCATTTGCATTTACTCGCCAAAGTCGTGCTTCTGTAACTCAATTAATTTCGTTCTTGATATTTACCCAAGTTCCTCTATTGCGGTTATTCCAAAAATCAGTTGTTCTCAAACTTCAAAGATATCTTGCTGACGAGGACCCACTAAGATTTATCTCAAATTTGGTCCTATATAATTTTTAAAATTTGTCACTGGTTAAACAATTGACATGTTTTCAAAGTTTTTTGCAATATATTATTACACAATAGTAATAATCAAGTAATTATATCTTCTAAAACTATATATAAAATATAAAACATTAATACATTTTATGTAAGGTATAATAACTTAATTATATATATTTATTTCATTTAATTATAACAATATATGATGACACTACATTATTAGTTAATTTTAATTCCTGTATGGAAAGGATATTGTAACATTTCAATAATAAGCTATGATATAACGAGTTTGATAGAAGAAATTTGTATTTTGAACACTTTTATACGTTTTCCAAACGTTAATTATACTTGTTTTTTATACAATTGAGTAAAGATAAAACTTTTTCTCACGAGTATGTTGTTGCGAAAATTATCAATTTTTCATGGCCTTCTTTGATAGTCCTGGAGAAGCATGCGAGTTCCAGCCTATGCAATTTGCTTACGAAAGACCCGTGCTGCTGTCAGGTAAACTATGGCTGTATATGGTCCACGTTTTAGGTTCACCTATTATGAAAGCTACCCCGGGGAAAAAAATATCGTCTTCAATTTGATTCTAATTTATTTACCCTCATCGTTTTTGTTTTCTTGTAATTCATTGTTTGTATCTATAAATTCAAGAAACAATTTTATTAACAATACTTTAAATAAAATATTTGTGATGATAGCATTTTAATACAGTAAACGATAGTAAATTTAAATTCAATCGTACTAAATTAATAATACAGGCCCCTGTGATAACACATGATACACAAAGACTTGAGTTATAGTGATTTCTTAACAATACTGAGTTATAATAACACAAAGACAGAAATAAATGCTTGCACTCCAAGACAGATTGTCCGCGGACAACCTTTAGCATTTGAACTGTCTTATTATGACAGAGACTGGTGTGACCTTGAAGCAGCACGCGCTGCGCTCAGATGCAGACGTAGGTATTACAAATGCGTTTTACAGCTTGCGCAAAGTAAGTCTCTCAGAAAATTAAGGCTAAATTCAGCTTCCATCTTTGCAGTAGTTCCAATTTGTACCCTAGAGCAATATAGTTTATTTTGAATACAGTTTCTGCATAACATTGCTTTAAATTGGTTGAAGTTTGTACAAGCTTTATGGTCCGAGTTTGGGGAAGCGTTAGACATCATGCCGTAAGCGTTGAAAAGTTACAGAATTATCGCTAGAATGTTCTTTCGGAGCTGCCTTGGGTCTATGAGATAAGCAACACTGTACGTCACTCGGGATTCCACTCTGATTGCATGTCTTTCCAATGTTTGTGTTGAGTGCGCTCGGTTTGTGACAGACGTGGCGATGGGTGGAACGTGCTCACGTTCACCTCTGTTACGGTTTGCAGCGGTCCTCTGGCTCAATGACTTTCCACAAACGTATCAAAGGTACGCACGTTTTACCGGTTGATAGAAAGCTCAGGGAATTGGGCTCCCTTTCCGGTGAGTATTCTTTGTTTAGCCTAAAACGATTCAAATGAGAAATTCTCACTTTTGGGTTTAAAAACATGTCTCACAGAGAGGCATTCTAATGCCAACCTGGAAGATATTTCACCGCAGTTCAGTCAACAGTTGGAGTATAGTACACCTCATGTAAACAGTTCCATTAAGTGCGATAGTGAAAAGAACATTTTCGATTTTATTTTGTTTATCTTTTTGGGATTGAAGTACTTGAGGCTCTTTCCAGGAGCACACTCCCTTGTGTGGTGTGTATAAATTCACTTAATCCTGCCTTTATCACAGACGAATAGCGTTAAAATACCTGTTGGCTGTTGAACTGCACGAAAGGATTTTTATTTTCAACCGTCTACCCAAAAAACTCTTCTATCGTAATGCAAAGCGGAAAATGTTTAACTGTCCTTTCAACACGATGACCATGCAGCAACTCTAAGAGACTACATTTAAGTTTTATTTTGTTTTTTTTCTGAATAATTTATTTATTGGAAGGCAAGAGCCAAAGAAACTCTCAGCTGGACTACCAGCCATGACACGTGTATTTTTTTTCTTTTTTTTTATTCATTACTAAAACGTTGAGAATTTGAAAATGACAATTGAATTAGTTTGGAAAAGGCTATTTCAGGTAAAATTATGCATAAATATAAGTGTTATAAGTGTTGTTTTACTTTGTAAGTTATACTATATTTGCGAAACAAGACCGAATTACTTTTAATATGTGTCAGTTTTCACTATTCTTTAGACAGCATTTCATTGTTTATAAATAAATTACATTTGAAGTAATAATTTTAATTATCTAATTTTCCGCTTTTCTACACAAAATATTGATATTGTTAATCGTAGATTGTAATATTGTTATGTAGTTTTAACACGATAAATATATTATTAATTATTAGATATTAGATAGTTTGTCACATATTAAAATAATTGTAAGCCTTCCATCGCTAATTAGCAACGGAACTTCAAAGGTTTTACAAAATGAATTTTAGTGAGTATGATGATAACGTACAGCAGGTAATTAAAGGAGCTATTCAAGAGTTGGGTTCGAAATCTTCAAAAATTGTACTGGGAATATTAAAAATTATTTTGAAAATAAATAGATAACCGTGAGTCAGATTATTCATTCAAGTGTTTGTTTTCGAAATCTCAATAATATATCAAGCAATATTTCACAGCCCTATGCTCTGTTCTAATACAGTACAAATGTATGGAGTTGTAAGTGTAATTATTAACAAAAATGTGTTCCACAAAGTTTCTATCCACACTTGTACTTTACAACTCTGTACTTACAAGTGCACAAGTGATTTTTCATTGTTTTGTTCCACAGAAGCATTAATATTACTCATACACTTGTAATTTGTACAGATTTCCCCATGAGTGTAACAATATTGTAAATATCAAATTATTGTATTTTTAATAGTTGAGGGAATCATCAAACTATCTAAATATGTTATTAAATTGTAATGAAAGTAACATGAATATAATGAGAATACAAAATAGAAAGAATAATTCAGTATTTGCGCACAATGAACAGTTTAGGTTAAGCGCAATTAAAGCAGTGCTTATGACGATTTTCGTATTGCCTGTTCCATATTTGCTCAACAATAATTAGATTTGCATAAACGGATTTTTTTTTTTTTTTTGAGGGGCCCCCACTTTGGCTAAGAGAAGTATCCAGAAGTAAAACAATAGATTGCTATGGTCACCTACAAAAGCTTTAACGCCTTTTTCTTCTCCTTTCCTTTTCCTGTCTTTGCATTTACCCACTTTTGCAAGAAGAAGTGCTCAAATGGGTTTATGGTAATCATCACATAGTTTACAATGTAAATTCCTGCACCCCATCTCTTTCTCGATCCCCGCTAGCGGCACCAAGGCACACTCAATTCACACAACGCAGTGGCAGATCTACCATCCATAATACCACTTTTACAAGACCGTGTCCCCTGTCTAGTTTGCACACATTTTATTTAAATTTTATTAGATCCTCGCTTTTGTTAACGGAGCCTGGATATGAAAGAACAAAAGAAAACGGGGAAAATGGAAGTTTGTAGGCAGCTAGAGGGGGAAGAATGGAACTAAAAGCATTTCGAGCTGCTAGCCCTGCGTTTAGCGGCATTGACTGCATACAAATATTACCCGCAGTTTCTCTCTCCATTTTGTTCTGACACGCCTGCTTGAGACTAAAGATTTGTTACAAAATACAAGACTATCCTCAGCAGTGAAGCAGCTGCGTTGACAACTTTTCCTTAGTTAGCCAGTGACTGAAACGGGTAGCAGCCTTGTTAAACAAGTAACAAAACCTTTCAAAAATGCTCATAATAAAATCTTTATTTCTGCATTCCTTTTACCCGCTATTCTTATTCCACATTCTGTTCACTATTCATCAGACTTCCCCATTACTCATTTTCTCTTAAGCACTGTTTCTCTATATCAACTTTGTATTTTCGTTTTTTATGTAGCTTGTCCTCTTTCTTTGATTAATTCAACAGTAATCCCTTAAGTAGTATTTCTCTTTTTTTTATATATATCTTAATAGATATGTAGCCTAAGTCAGTTTATAGGAATTTATTTTTTATGGTCTACTCATGTCCATTCATGGACTAAGGTTTAGTTTATTTAGTTTATTCTTTAGTTTATACGTTTCTCTAATTAATTATATAACTCCATTAAGGTTTTTTCATTTAACACTTTGAAATTTATTTTCTTTTTATTTGTGAGCTATTCGTTCCTGATACCATCACTTTAAAACATTGTTTTTTCTTATTTTAATACTCTATTTCCAATTTTCTCACCATTTAGAAAATAAAATTTGCAATACTGACAAGCTTTGCACTTTCCTACAATTTCGCCCACACTATGTAAGTAGAAGCATTGGATTAGTACAACTTTTTTCTTTGTTGATTTGTCTTATTTACAGATGCTCCTTAACATCTCAGATCATCAGTGTCCAATTCAACTCAGGGCGTGAAAGGGCCGAAAAATTTTGCTCAGAGGCTTCTTCTTTCAGGCATGAGATTCTTTTTCGCGCCGTAAATGTATGACAAGGGACCCATGGCTTTGCTTCCCTTCCAAAGGATTACGGTTACACTTACGATTTTTACGCCCGAAAAAATTCATCAACCCTGGCCGGAACTGAACCTGCGATCTCGAGTTTACGAGGAGAAAAACCTTTGGCCATAATATAAAATAATCGTTTTCTGCCTTAATTAACTTCATAATCCGATTTCCTTATTTCCACATAGCTGATGCTATTTACGACGCAAGTGTTTATAAAGCGAGGATAACCTTAATAACCTCTTTATCGATTCCACAAAAAAGGAAAATAATGAAAGGTATTGACATGTTTATTTACTTATTTTCTTATGAAATATTTGGATCACTCTTAAGTAAATGGATCCGATGATGACTTACTAATTTACGAGCATCTGGCAAGGGAGGCCAGACGCTCTTAATTATCACATGTCTGCTTCGACCCTTCTTATCAAACCTCCAGATTGACTATCTAGGGAATATAATACCCAAGGATTGCGACTATAAGTGACTTGTACGATCGGAGCATCCTTATTCCTTGCTTCTTTGATACTTTCAAGTATCTTATCCTGATTCCTCTCCTGTGGACTTAAACATTTCCAGAAAATATCTCAAATACCTCGCTGTATCCATTATTATTGCGCTGTGTTCATTATTATTACCCTTTTTAAATAAATATCTTACTTGAAAGAACTCGATGTTTAATTTAATAATTAAGTGATCAACCTATCCTCGCAGCCTTTGGCTTATCGCTCGGCCATCTATTCGCTCTTTCGCCACAGCTGGGCCTTTGCCCACTAAATCTCTTCAATTGTCTTCGCCTGTTATTGGGACACAAGATCTTTCCTAAGATTGTATCTCATTATTACTTCTTAAATAGTGCTTCTTCTGCTTGTGTTTAGTTTGTAAGATTGTATAATTTATTTTAATAAATGGATCCTGTTGGGATTCACTTGATCACGCTTCGTACAAAGCAAAAAGGTCGCGATAATTGACTAAAGATAAGCTCAGGGATATATCCGAATGTACAATACTGGAATTCCTTTAGAGATTTGTCAAAAAAGGAAGAAAATTGATGAAGAGTAAAATATTTGAAAATATGAATAAACAGCTGAGCATGGAGACAGCCCAGATCCAGGATGATACATATAATTCCTTGGTGTACACTTTCATTGCATATCTCATGTATAAATAGAAACAAAATAGAAACGGAAGAAACATAAAATTATTCACACGCCTTAAAAAAATTCTGAAACATCATACTTTTTTATTTTGAACATATATTACAAAGTAATATGTTTCATAAATTAATTAAAATGAATGAGAGTAAAACCGCCTTCCGAATAGAGTAACCTGCATTTTTGAAATGATAACAGAATGTTTAGTTACAGCGTTTATACGCCCATGGTAAATGCTTATAAATTTATAGTTATGCAGTTTTTATTTTCAGTTTTTAACATCCTACTTTAGCGCGTTTAGAGAAAAACGAATGAAGTCAGAAACTGAATTTCAATAATTCAACGATTACAATCAGATAGTACTCTTCAAGGATCTGATCTTTTCTTTTAGATTGGGGAAATATAGACTCGGTTTTATCTGAAAAGCACCTCTCTTACTGTGTAATTCGAAGAAGTAAGAAAAGTTTACCCAAAATGGTGTAATAAATACTGCGAATGACCACGTAAAATTCTCTCCTGGTTATAGTTTTATTTGCCACATGTCATCGTGAAGTATTCCTGTTACATAGCAGTGCATGATTGAACGCAGGAATAAAATGGTACCTTTATAATATCTTAAGAATGAACCTATAAAAGCGTTCAGTTTACCATTTGCCCTTATACTTCATGAATAATAAATTACCTTTTCGATCATATTTTATACATTTCAATCGATACTATAAATGAAAAATATCCTACAATAACAAAAATATATACGACAAATATGCGTCTATATTAATGTGCTCTATTCTATGCTGTGTATTATTGCTACAAATATCTTACATTCAGTAGAATACGGGCACACGGTCCTGAATAATGAATTCAGTTCTCAGAGCTTCTATGAGCACTCAGCAAGTGCATTCATCTTTACAGAAAACATCTCATTCTTGCTGAATAAGTTTGTAAAAAAATAGCGAGTGGGCCTTACAAGTATTGACCGCTTGCACGGCATCTGTTCCTATGGGCAGTAGAAACACGCTCGTCAGTTACCGAAAGCTCGTCAGTTATCAAGGGACTGCTGCGTGAGAAGGTTAATTAATTACGAGGTAGGTTATGGTTTACCAATATTCTATTTCAGAACCAATATTTACCCTTGATGCATAGTGTTAAGATATAGCTATCCGGCATTAAGATTCCAAGTGAAACATGTTCTCAACCAGAAAACGTAAATTGGCATTGGTCCCTTGGACAATTTCACTGCTAAATGCTTGTGGTGTACGTATGTCACAGTAAAAGATTAGCTTCTCTTAATGGTTATGTTCTTCAACAGAGTGTCCTGTACATAGGCGTACGTTTATAAATATTTTCTAAATAATGTACATATTTAGAAGTCTACATACATTTAACAATATGCTTGGATGAAACCGTCGCCTTCGCGATAAAGTGATCACAACAGCGGCCATTATGGTTCTCTCTTTATTTGAGTAGAAAAGTGAAATGTCATACTGAATCAATTCAACCTGGGTGGCGCAGCCAGCGTAACCTCACTTGGGCTTAACATTAAGGATGTAGGATGATTATGATGTACTTGATAAAAGGTACGATCTTTGGAGACTTCCATTTGAGGAAGGTTCACACCATTTCTGAATTTAAACTGAAATACTTTTCTTTTGTTCTTGTGACGATGCCTGAAGACTTCAGGAGAACTCCTACTCAAAGACAACGTCACACACGTTCACTTATATTTACTGTTAATTTTTTTTTAATTTTTTGATAATCTATTGGAGATTTTTAATTATAGTGTTTTAATACGGTTAATTGAAGTGTACAAAATATATTTGCAACTTTCTATTCTTATATTATTTCAAGGGGGAAAGTTTCTTTGATATTTGTGTGCTGTTAATTTTGATTGTTAAAATTAATATATATTAAATGTTAAAGTCATTTTTTTCTGCTGGTCTTTACTAGTCAAATATCCAAACGCAGGTGTATTGCTATAGCACTAACGGAATAATTTCAAATTAAACTTGATTGAAAGTGACTGTGTTAGTAGTAACTTAGGTTGAAGCTCAGCTCAATTGAAAAATTGCAGAATTCTTCTTAAAAAAGATGCTGGAAGAAGAACGAATCTAATTAGATTCTTTTAGAACAGAAAAAGGGATACTTGTAAATGGTAATTTTTTAAGAAAATATAGATTTTTATGTGCAACAAAAGAAGCTACTTTTCTAACATCTTATTTAAGAAAGTCAGTAAGTGAATGGACGGTTTCGAATGTGCCTCACTGTATATGCAATGACTTATGAGAGACATAGAATATGATACACATGTTTGTCACCACCGTTCAGGGTACAAAATTGCCAATAAGATGTTCTCGCTGGTGGCAGCACCTCGTTCCGCGATATTTAATCCTATAGAAATTGAGACTGGTTTGCGAAAGTTCCACAATAAGGTGGAATTAGGTTAGGAGATCTTACTAGTCACAAATACTTTAAAATGACTTGGTCTCCAAAATGACATATTTGGACATCGAAAACCCTTTCAGTTTTATCCAGTTTCGCCTAGTTTGAAATTCCCTGCTTTACTTGTGATCTCTAGCCCCATGATTCCTCAAAAATGAACCAGAAACGATGAAAATACCCTCCGAATTTGTGTATTTTATTCTCCTTCAAAGCTGCACACACAGAGGCAAACGAAGTGCGAAAACATCTGTCTGAAGGTAGTTGTAAACTCAGTACCTCACACGAACCTACCACTAAGAGAGCATATATAACCTTTTCTAAACAGTAATGCACAACACTGTTTAGCGAGTTCAAGGACATATCTCACCACTTAGTGCTATCGGACATTTTTCCTCTCATTTTCAACATGTACATATTTTTGGCTGTGGTTTTTTTATTTAATTTTCTGAGATATGCGCACTAACCAGGATGTTACACCTAAAGGAACACTCTTAATTAAATGCGTAAAAACAATACTATTTAGATAGAATTCCCTTATAGCTAAAACTACCGATAAAATATATAAATTATAGCGTCATAACAGTGAGAAGCAGTTTTTAACTGGAGAGTATTTCTTGATTACAAATTTCCCTCAGAACTACTTTTGTTACTTCCAGTATCCTCTGTAATGACTATTAAATTAAAAAAGCAACACCCAGTCTCTGCCCTTCTAATTTATTGTTCTGTTTCTGTAATTCAACACAACTGTCAACTGCTAGTTTGCTGTCGCTGTTTTAACCAACATATTTATTACTCTCTCTCACAATGTTGAGGCGTGGGCCTGGGTATTTTATTATATGTAAAGCTACTGCATACATTTATTTGTACCTTGTTTGCAATGAACTTTACTACCGTTTGTCTTGCATAGGTAAGAACGAAATGAAATAGAACTCAGTAGCGTGTTTCACAACATCTGCGTAGAAAGGCATCCAGTATTTCTGCACTTCTAGCATACGTAGAAGATGATTTGCTACTCCGGCTGAGTCGATCCAAATGATTTACAGAATAAACGTCCTACTAGCTATCCTGCTTCGCTAAGAACCCTTCCAGATTATTATTTACACTATATTTTGTTCAGCACTGAGCATGGGTTCTTGTGTGTGCTGTCTGCTGTACTGCGTAGTAGTGGCAGATGTTGGTGAATTGCACGTTGCCAATTTATGCACTGCCATCAGACACCAGCCGTTTACTCTGAAGCCGGAGAGACTGCCAATGATGCTACGTGGCAACGGCTATGAGGTCATTCGGCACACCTGCTTAAAGGTTGAAACATGCATTTTTGTTTAGACTATACATTTGCTTGTAACTGCTAGAGATGTTCTTCATTGTAACACTAGGTGAGAAAAGTTCATATAAAACAAATTAAATGTTTAAATCACTAGCACGTGCAATACTTTTTAAGGGTCTATTTGTCATTTCTTTTCTTTTTTTCTATAAGTTTATTATTTATCATTCTTTATGATAAAACGAGTATTTCTAGGCGCCATTTTCAGGATGTAAAAACGCATTGTAAAAATATTGCTAGAAACAGTGAACGCCATGTGAAACCTGAGAGCATATACCCCTAAAAGTGTTTCACAAAATGATTGACTGTTCGGTCAAAAGCTCTATTCCAAAACTAGATTAGGTTAATGGACCCCAGTGATGTTTTATAGCTGTTTGTTTTTTTCTGGCCCTTTAACGTATATTTTTGGGCATCTACAGCGCACTCAGCAGGTATCTTATATATACATTATTCAACAGCTTGTGTAATGAGCTATGTCACAAGCAAATTAAGATTCACAACGTGCATTTCATCAGTCATTTAATTTCAAAAAAATCCTTCATGATCTGATATTCATACCAGTCAACGTTTGTTCCATTATACCAAGGTCCCTAGCGATTTCATACAACCCCACAACAATTTAGACTCTAGAAAAACAGAGCTTGAAGAGGGAATTGTCTGTAAAGAAGTATCAGAATGCTCCTATTAACATATCCTTTACATGCCAGTAAAACAATTCTTTCAGAATGAACAAATGTAGTATCTTTTCCTAACCTGTATGAAATATTTTTATACAGCTATGGGCCTCAGCTCAGATACCTGAATTAATCTTAAAACCATAAGTGTTCAAAGAGACCATCGTCTAATACTTAGAAGCTCCGTTTCAACCATTCACCAAGTTCCGGAAGAATTAGTGTGAACGTTAGTTCATTTGAGAATCTCGGTAACATTGGATCAGATTGAGGAAGAGTTGATCCAGATCCAGATCCAGATGGTGATCATTTGTTCAGTCCTGAAGTTGCTGTTCGCATGAGCAAAGTAAGTAAGGCATGATACATGAGATGAAATTGTAAATTGGAAACGGATTTATTTTAAGGAAGGAAACGTTCCAGGCCTAGGTTTAGGGTACCTCCACGGCATTTGCTATTTATGAGGAAGGATGAAAATCTGGAAAAAACCTCAGTCAGGGAGGACGGTCCTGGCGGGAATCGAACCCCATACCTTCCACTCACGAGTCCGCGCCTTCACAACCTCGGCCACTCGTGGCGGTTTTGTGCAAACGGAAATTATTGCAGTGGAGGATAAATATGAAAAACAAAGTTCAAAGAGGGTCAATAATGGTGGGTTGGGCGATGACACACTATGGAGTGACATCTCTCCATTTCTGTCTACAAGGATTAAAATAGAACCAAGATTGGTTACAGGGATCTGATGGTGGGTGTTGTGAAATCCCTGAACACTCTTTTGAGAAAAACACCGGTTTTGTCAATAATACCCCGTTCCAGCATACGTGCAATAAATTACTCAGGTGTTGTGGAAAAATATTTTAAGAGTAGAGTATTCTGTTGTACTTAGATGGCCTCTCACTCCAGATCTTAATCGGCTATGGAACGCCTTGGAAAGAAAGAATTGGGGAAGACGACATTACGCGAAATAGTTGGAAAACAGTTAACCCATGCTTGCGAGATATAGATAATCAAAATATTCAGTCCCAAAGCGCAGAAAAAGTATCACTTATCTTGCGATACTTGCAGGCTCCAATACATCCGGTGAGGGGGAGAGGGATTATCTAGATGTCTGTGGGAGAGAAGAAGTGGTCACGCGTGGCTCAGATTAGGGTCTTGGAAAGGAAATAAAGCAGTTAAAGTTCTCGGGAAAGAATTTGCCCATTGTGCAGAGAAAGTGATTCGTGGAGGCATATTTTGGCAGAAAGCAAGGAAACGGAGATTTTAAGAAGTGGGCATTTACCACCGCAACTTTTGAATACCAATAAAAGTTTGAACATTTTGGGAATATTTCTAAGGACGATCGACAAAAGAGTTAATGGCTACAGTGAAGAGGGGGGGGGGATTGTTGAGCGGATGTGAGTAAATGCAAGGGGGCACAAAAGTAAAGGCATTTATATATTAGTATTAGTAATCCTGTTTATGTATTTGTATATATAATTATACATAGAGAACGTGTGATGTAAGTACGATATATTCATGCGTTTGTATATTTGTATGTATGCATTTAGGTCTCTATGTATGTAGATTATGTACGTGCGTATTTATGTATGTATGTATCTAATTGTTACAAGGTCATATTAGCATATACGGCATAAGGCCCATGCAATAGTTGTACTTAAGTGTATTTTAAAACTGGTACAATAAAAAGTCCACAGGCACCACTACTACTGCAGTGTAGATCATTATCAAGTCTCGTCGCTAGATGTCATCGCGGTAACACTAACACATATGATGAGTGAGTGTTTTAAGTTTCATGCAGCTGGGTAGATGTGTTGAGATTCTATAGTTCTCTTCATGATATTCTGTGTGTAGTGTGTGGCGATTTTACGATGGATCCAAGATTAAAACAGAGAGTGTGCATCAAATTCTGTGCAAACCTCGGAAAAAAAGCTACGGATACACTCGCAATGATTCAACAAGTATTTGGGGAACAAAGCATGAGCCGTACAAGTGTATTTGAGTGGTATGTTCGGTTCAGGGCCGACCGTATCTATTGAAGAAGATGCTCACACCGGTAGTCCCATCAGCTGCACAATGCCTGACATTGTTGACAAAATTCAACACCTCGTTCGTGAGAATCGACGTCGAACCATCGAAGGCCTTGCTCATGAAGTGGTAATTGGTTATGGAACGTGCCAAAGAAATTTAACTGATGAATTGGACATGCATCGTGTCGCCGCTAAATTTGTGCCAAGGATCCTGACTGCTGATCTGAAGACGCAGCGTGTTGAAGCTTGCATGGAGCTTCGTCAGGCCGTATCCGATGCCCAAATTTTCTTGTCCAGGGTCATCACCGGCGACGAAAGCTGGATGTACGCTTATGACCCTGAGATAAAATAACAATGCCCCCAGTGGAAGAGCCCAAACTCACCAAGACAAAAAAAAAAAAAAAAGCGAGACAAGTGAAGGGCAAAGTCAAAAGCATGCTCCTCATTTTCTTCTTTGATACCAAGGGGATTGTGCACAAAGGATTTCTGCCAGCAAATCAAACAGTGAATTCCACGTACTACTGTGACATTTTGCGACGGCTCCATGTAAATGTGCGGAGACGACGGCTCGAACTTTAGCGATAAGGGAACTGTCTATTGCAACACAATAATGCGCCCTGTCACAATTCCTTGTTCATCAGGAGCTTTTTGACGAAAAACAAACATGACGGTCATCCGCACCACCGTACTCGCCTGATTTGGCATCCTGTGACTTCGCTATATTCCCCAAACTGAAAACCAAGTTAAAAGGACGTCGGTTCGACACAATTGAGAGGATTCAAGAAGAAATGCTGTCTGTAATAAACACCCTTAACGAACATGACTTCCAAGATTAACTTGGAAAATGGCAGAATTTCTGGGACCGGTGTATACCTGTGGAAGGGAACTACTTCGAGGTTGACGGCGGTCATTAGTCTCAAATTAAGTTTTTGACCAAATGGCAGTACCAGTCCCGAATATTCTGGATACCACCTCGTATTCTAACGACTGCTAACCTGTGTAAAGTTTAGAGGGGAATAATAATATTTATTACTGTTCAGTTGTTAGTACACAATTTAAAATAATTAAAAACATTGTGGTATATAACTAAGGTTTGTTACGCCTGAGACAGGAATTAAGAAGTTGATCAGTGGAAGGCAATTCTCCATCCTGCATTCTGTAACTCTAAAATTGCTGTTCCCACACCAGCGATCCTTAGCATTTCCATGCTACATCAGTGGACTATGTGGCTATGTAATTTACCTAACCAAGCGAATTTCTGTAACTCTCTAGGGTACCTCATCAACTCATGCGGTGCATGACAATATTTATTGTACCGTGGTTGCTAATGCTATTTATTTAGGCATTCAATGACGAAAATCTTGTTTATTCAATACATTTGTGGTTTGTTATGTTATTCCCTTGATCTGTCTAGAAGGCCGTTCCCATTTGGTTATCTTTCCACATAGTCTTTGAGATGTTAAAATATTAGTATTGAAGAATGTCACTGTAGACATAGAATTTAATAATTTAATAATTTAATAATTAAACTACTTAATAATTTAAGTAGTTTAATTATTCTTGTCCGTTATAACAGGACACGAAACTAATCGTAATGCATTTTGTTTTATTCCATTAACATGCATTCTGGAGTAACTTACAATTCTGATTTTTAAGGCTTCTTTAAGACAACTTTATTCTAATTTTAATATTCACAAGACAATCTAGCTTGAAACTATGAGTTGTGGGAGTGTCTGTAAAACAAGAGAGCGGGGAACTCCAGCAAAAAGTCAGCTTTGACTTGGGCCAAAGAGAGTCCTTCTATAATAGGCTAAAGGAATATATTGTCTAATAAGGTATGCAGTTCCTTATGAACGTGAATATTAAAGACACTGTTTTTATTAATGAGTATCGGTCTGCAAGGACAGATACAATTGAAAATAATGAGCCTAATTATTTTACTTTCCAAAGACTCGCATGCTCCTAAAGAATATCCGCGCGTATTTTCAAGAAAGTATTTAAAAATATTCGATTTGCAGGTTCTATCACAACGGGACGAAAATTGGCACCGTTAAATCGAAAATGTCAGTACAGGAGTTTCGAGAGACAGAATCTGCCCCATGATGAGCCAAAATTAGTGAAATGTTACTCATTTAACAGTAAAAAGAATAATAGGCCCTTTTTTAGAGAACAACAATAGTTACAGGCATGTATAAAAATGTTTCAAAATTATTTTATTTATTTTTATTTATTTATGAATTAATAATTTTTTAGGAGCATCAATTTTCATTTTTCCAGTTGGTCACTGCGACGGCTCACACAAAAAAAATTCAAGAATATATTCGATAGTTATCAGTAACAGCATACATATATCCCGTTCAATATAATTCATTGTAATTAGAATCTCTAGGGCAAAGCTAAAATATAAAGTAACAGAACAAATTACGCAACTTAGACGAAATGAATTGTTTAATTTGCTATGTAGATGCCACAAAATGTGTGCAAAATGAAAGAAGGCGACTCTAGTATCTTCTTGAGTGAGTGTTATAAGCGCATAGCTTCATAAGTGAAAATAAATAGTATTTTGTTGCACAGTCAGTTTAATGTCGCGAATTTCACCGCGAAATTTTATTGCATAGGATCCGTCACCCAAAAATTCTATATCGCTTTCATAAATAAAATTCCCACTCTGTACAAAGCATTATGGGGTAAATTCATTTCAATACTACTGTTACGTAGCATCAATGCTTTCAGCTTACTTTTATGGAATTAATGGCAGTATCCAAGAAAATAGTATCCGTGTGGAACGATTAGGCAAGTTTATTATTAGGTATTATTATTATTATTATTGTTATGCTTTCAATTTTATAAATAATATTGTAATTACCATCAGAAAGTATTTTAAATGCCTGTTGTTTGCTATATTTATCTGTTCTTTTTAAATAATACAATATACTGCTCAAAACGTCAGCGTTATGCAAGACATTTACATTAAGAGAAGCATTCAAGCTTCTGAATATTTCAATTAAAATAAAGTAGTTAAAATAAGGAGAGTTAAAATTTAGCTGTTATACCCTATAACCAAATAGTTAAAAATAAACTTGTCTTTGAAACAACTCGCTTTGTTAAAATTTTGCAGTGAATGGCAGCGGCTTTTTTTTTTTTTTATGCAAATCAAAAATTTATTTTCAGTAGTTTGCCATTGCGGTTATATTTTCAAAATACCTACCGAGGGTGCCAAAAAATGTATACATACTTTCACAGCAGATATCTATTTAATACCTTTCAAAGTTGAACTGAAATACAACAGTAATGTGTAGCAGTAAACAGTTCTGTAAACAGAGGGACTGACATTGCGTTATGCTAGCGTGGCTACAACAAAATAGAGCGAAGATTATCGTTTGAACAGCGGAAAGCAATTTTGAAGTGATATTAGAAAACCGAGAAAGTTGTTGAAGTTCAAAGGCAATGGGGGCGTGTGTACAGAATAGAACCGCCAACGCGAGTACAATTCCGTCTTACCCGCCATTCATACGCTCTATGGAAATGATTAATTTTACTTCCAACAGGATAGTACACCACCACATTACTACGATATATACGTGTGCACCTTGATGAACATCTTCCAAGGCACTGGATGGGACGAAGAAGTCCGATTGAGTTTCCACCGCGTTCTCCGGATCTCACTTCATTGCACTTCTACCTATGTGGAACTCTTAAGGATGTTGTATACCGTAGAAAACCAGCTATACTGGCAGCACTTCGGGAAGAAATTGAAACGGTATGGGCTACAATCGCTGAGGATACTTTTGCAAACGTTGCTCAATTAGCAAGTCAACGTACACAGAAGACGCCGAAGGTTGGCATTTTGAGCAATTGATGTAACTGTAACAGTCTAAGATGATTAGTGCTCATTATTTCTGTTTGTGAATTTAGTTTTGTTATATTAACACATTTTTTCTTTGCTTGAAGTGTGTATACATTTTTGGGCACCCTTTGTATAATGCTTTAAAAGGAATATAATCGCTTTTTATACTATTTTCATTGAAATAAAAAGTTATTATCTTAGCCTTCCGTCACGCGAAAACAAGGGAATACCTGCATTGTTTTAGAATAAGTGACAATCCAACACACACACACACACGCACGCACGCACGCACACACACACACACACACACACACACATATATATATATATATATATATATATATATATAAAGAAGAAAAACAGTTCATTAAATATTTAATATTCACTTGCAAAAACCTTAGTAATGAAATGGCAACCCTTAAATACTTATTTCTAGAACAAAATGGCCAGTAAAATCAGGAGCTTGTAAGTAAACATTCAAGATATTTAAAATGCGTTAAGGCAGTAAATATTGAAGAAAAAAACAATATAAACTCATACAAATAGATTCCTTTTAAATGCTACATGATACTTTAGCTAATGTGCAATTCTTTTAGACGTGTCAGATAAAACCATGCAAATGTTATCCGCCATGGTAGATAATTGAATGTACAGTTGTAAGCCGCTGCAGAGATACGTATTTTGACCACGGTAAACTCGATTAACTGCCGGTAGGCCAAAGAAAGGTCCAACAATAAGTGTTTATGAAAATCAATCATGTAAATAAGTTCACATGAATAATAGATATTATCCTATAATACTCTCATTTATGTACTATAAGTATAGTAAACAAAATGCAATAAGGGTCATATAAGGCAACTATAAATGGTAAAAAGTATGTAGTTATGTGTAAAACATTAGAACATATTAAAGAAATGGCAATAAAACCTTAGAAATAAGTTCAACTGTCTTTAGAATTACCACTAATACTTTCAATAACCGGAAACTATTCTTTTCTTTAAAATCTTTTTGATGCCACTGTTCGTGTGTTGCAAAAATAATATTCCTGATGAAAGTGCTAAATATTTTGGAAGAAAACATTATTTTCACTGCTTATAAATGAGTATAAAATATGTAATTTTTATTCTCATTAATATATATATATATATATATATATGAGGGGGGAATTAATTCTTCAAATTACTTTGATAAATGTTTAGCCATACTTTTTCATCCGCCTTCACAATCATTTTGACTGCCAGGTATATATTTTTTTATTAACGGCGTGAGTTCCATAGAAACATTTTAGAAATAAAGTTGAATTTGTACAAACAATTGACATTTTGTGGATTAAGGCTCAACATTTTAGCACATCTGACATTGTAAACAAGTTAAGAACGAAATTAAAAACCTCAGTAGCCTGTAAATGTCTATGTATGAAGACGCCCAGTAATTCTACACTTCAAGCATGTGTGATGAAGATGATTTGCTAAACCGGCAGGGTCTGAATATTTATTTATCTCAGGGGATATTTGGTGTAAATTCTTTAATTTATCTAAAACATAACTGAAGATGTTCCTGTTCAATAAACCGTAAATATACTGCCTAGCGCTAGAAGGCATTCTAAATTATCATTTGTTTGTCCTTTATTTGGTTATCTTTTATCCCACTCATCACACGAATGAACAGATTAACTGTAACAAAAACATACAGATGTTCTTAATCTCATTTCCTAAGTTTTCCTAAATGTTCCAGGTAAGTTCTTTAGTGTGTTTAATGTCTTTAGTAACTAACACCATTTCAGTGATTTATATACTGACGCTGGTACAGTGTCGCAGCATATTAGAAAGCATAACGAATCATTCCTAATGAGTCTGCAGATTGTTCCACTTTTGTTTACTTTGTCAAGTGATAAAGTTGGGAACTACATCAAGCGTGCGTTTTATAGGCTTCTGTTAAGCAGCAGAGCGTTTTGGTTGCAGTAGAGATTTTATACTGTATAACTTCGATGTGCTAAAGGTTTGCTTTAGATAAATTACATTGAGTTGTTCTCTATTTTAGTTTAACTGTTGAGTTATTACAACAATCCGGATCAGCACTTTGTTTGAAATATATTTCTTTTTGCAACAAACCAAATTTAAGATTAGGGAAATAAATGGGAGTATATTTATATTTTTATTCAGCATCACTTTCGTAAAATAAAGTAATTTGCGTGTAATAATTAACTTTAATTTTTTTTTCAATTACCCAAAATGTTTTATTCGTTCCTTTTATTTTTTATAATTATTTATTTATATTGCTGCATTATCTTGCCTGTCCACTTAAATTTAGAATACTTCATTAAAAATGTTGTTCTCATTATTGTCTAAATCATCTTAAATGCTCATTTTCTTCCCTTTTCGTATAATATATCAAATTTTACTTGGTTGTTTCAGAAAACTGGCTGAACTCCTACAGGAAAAATTTAAACTTTTTTTTTTCTCTTCTGTGTAAGTATTTACTTTATATGAGATGTTCATAGTCCCTGTTTTTTTTTTCTCTCCCTGAAACATATTTATGAAGTTTTATTCAGATGACAGTTGAACGCAATGCAACCTATTGAAAATCTCAATAAAACCAAGCCAAAAGATAAACTATCATACCCAAATATATATCTAATATGTCCTCATTCAAAAAAATCGATACTCATAATAAATAAAAACAAAATAAAAAATAACATATTTTGAATTAAAAATCCTACTTTTTTCAATCTATAAGGACGAATTAAAATAAATAAATGCTGGAAGATGAATGTGCACTTATTTGCGCTTTCGGCGGGAGCATCAAACGTTAACATGATAAATATAAAATATAAATAACTAAATCAAGTAATCGAGAAATGCAAAGTGAACAAAATACAGAAATACTTACTCTAGAGCAGGGGATCTGTATGAGACTACAAAAACGTTAATTTGCAATTGAAAATGTTCTAAAACTGTTCTTTTGCATGACTCAGTTGTTCATGCAACCCTTAAATGTTAATTTTATATCTCTCGTTTAGCCCAAGACGATAAAGAACCTTGTGACCTGCCGGTGAAAAGATTGAAAATAATATTAGACGACTTGGTTATGTTAGAGATAGATAGTCTAAATCCATCGAAAAATAAAAACCATTGTAGAATGTTAGACACTTAAGCTTGCACCATAGAGGAAATCAAAATGAACTCCCGTCTTGATACATAATATTTTTGAAGGAAAATGCATTAAATAATAGTTCATTTGTCCGCCGATGTCGTAAATGTTTGAAAATGAGGGATTTAGCATATATACAGAGGGTAGCAAAAATGTATACACATTTCAAGCAAAGAAAAAACTGTGTTAACATAACAAAACTGAATTCAGTCAAAAAGAAAATGACGAGCACTAATAATCTTAGACTTTTACAGTTATTTATGCAAAAGTATTGGAATAAAAACTGTCAACTTTCCTATTTTAATAATACGACGTACGCCTGTTTGCTAATCCCATTCTCACGTGCACATTGCTTTATAGATTTCTGCAGTGAGTTTTCAAAACATTCCAAAACCATAACCGAGGACGCGAGGCTTGTTGCTGTGCGAGGTCTTGTGAACATCGCATACGTTACCATGAGTCTCAAATTTGTCTCCAATGCGAGCAATTGTTACTTGCGTTGGTGGTTCTGTTCTGTACACACGTCTCCATTGCCTTTGAACTTCAACAACATTCTCGTTTTTCCAATATCACTTCAAAATTGCTTTCTGCTGTTTAAACGACAATCTTGGCTCCATTTTGTTCTAGCAACGCTAGCATAACGTAATGTGAATCACAACTGTTTACAGAACATCATACTGCACATTACAACTTTGAAATGTATTAAATATAAGAGGTTTTTCATTCTGGTGTCGGCTTATTGAACTGCTAATTCTGGTTTAAAGGCATATAAGTTTGAACATCCTTAATCCCCAATCTTCTAGGAAACTAAAATTTAATTATGCATTTATACTTTCAGCTACCCCTCTTTAGAATTCAAGCATTTTTCGCTAAGCAAGTATGACTGTAGAAAATAAGAGAGACACACGCGTTTCGGTTATATACAAAGAGCATTCATCAACATTTCTTCTTACATACAACTTTCTGTAGCAGTGTGAATAAGCACACTTACTGTGGATTCTATTCCCAACTTATCCTACAAGAAACAAACATGTATCAAGTGCCTTTCGTTGTATGTAGCAGTTTGTCGGGTTTTTGTTGTTGTTGTTTTTTTTGTATTGTTTTGTTTTGTTTAATCTGTACTGAACGGTATGCAATGTACAAAGTTTACATAAAACCCGGTAACGGTGCAAACTTCAATTTCACAAAGTGCACAAGTAATACCACTCTCGTATGTTTACCATTATGAAGAGAAAGTCATCAAACGGTCCACGCGGTAATCTGACTTGTGTTACTTCCTTCCTAACATTTCTTTGAGCGTGGAGGCCGCTTCCTGAATTCTCTGCTTGAGTTCTTCCACATCACGGACAAAGGCGTCACACATATGTTCTCTTATATATCCCCACAGGAAGAAATCACACACCGTCAAGTCGAGGGACGTTGGTGGCTATTGCATCACATAACTGTCCTCTGCTACAGGACGTCCAAATCAACACCGACGTATCTCTATGTTTCGGAGTGCATGGGCATCTTTAGGGAAATAGCGTGGGTTCCTATTTTCTTATTATGTGAAATGTCGATGAAAATTAATCAATTCATCAAGTAGTCAGCCTCTTTTGCTTGTTATTGCTGCAAATAACAAAATGAAAGCGCTTTTCTTTATCAGTTTTGTTAGCTTATGTCGTAATTGCAATTAGTACGGTTTCATAGTCAATTTTTATGCAGAACTTCCCACACAGTCATTATGGACCTTTTGAGTTCATGGGAGGCTATACTTACCGACTTTTTGGGGCTTTTTGTGAATGTTCCTCTCACTCGTTCCACGTTTTCTTTCACTCACTCCAGAATGACAACTTCTCTGCTGAGGGCACAAATAACCCCTACTTACAAATTTCGCATCAACTAGTATATTTACTTCCTGCTTCGTGGCTATTTACCATATTAAATCCGATATTTCCATTTAACATCAGTGGCACGTGTCTATCAAATTGTAATACAAAAAAAGTTTCTCGGCCCCAGTTGTAACCATTTTTTTCAAAAAATGCCGATTGTGAGCGATTTAAGGAACTACATGCTTGGAAATAAATGCAGTACAAAAAAACTTGGTGAGCATTTCTTTAGAACATATATTGTCACATATAGGGGTTAACATATGTGCGGAAAGTATTGTAGCATTAACTCAGTTAAGAATTGAAATGACGGTTGAGAGAGATTACGTAAGCAAAATTAGAGGTTGCGCATGCGCAATATGAAGTAGAAACGTTCTTTTTAACGGCTTTCTTGAGAGTTCAATGTGTAAGCTTAAGGAGAGAGGATGTGCCGCCGTATGTTCCCATGGTAGATGTCTTGGTTAGCATCTATCATGTATATATGTATGTATGTATGTATGTATGTATGTATGTATGTATGTATGTATGTATGTAATTACTGATTATAAAGACGGCTTTCCCATGGTTAACTGAAGTTTGTCTTTTAAGTGCATACCTCGTTCAGATATTTTCCTAGTTTGATCCCATTTATAGTCATGATTGTTAAGCTTTGTTTATATTTGTGTTGCATTTACGTCCATAAATCGATCCCCAGTTCCTTAAATTAAAGAATGGTATTTTAGGAGAGTGGAAGCAAGGAATCCTGACAACATATATGGGTATATATATGGGTATATATATAGGGTTATATATATATATAACCCTATGAACAATGTAATTAAAATAACAATAGTTAAAGAAAAAGATAAAGGATGAAACACTTAGATAGGCACAGACAGATTATCTCTCGGTATATTTAGATATTCTGGAACTCTTCTACGGTAAGAAGACATATTTACATGTATATACGAGAGTAATATCATTGTGTGTGTGTGTGTGTGCGTGTTTTTTTTTGTTTTGTTTTTGTTGTGTAATTAAGTTTGAATGTGTACCGGATTTTGCCCAAACTCTATATAGGACAGAGTATTTTGCATGATTCACCATTCAATTTTTGGTATGATATTGAGAACATGTTCAAAAAGTTGAGATTTTCGAACATTCTTTTTTTTTTTTTTGAGTAGTGTTTAACGCCCGTTTTCACTGCTGAGGCACCACAGGCGGTGGACACTGATGATACATGAGATGAAATGATAAATTGGGAAAGGATATTTTTTTTTAAGGAAGGAAGCGTTCCAGGCCTAAGTTTAGGTACCTCCCCGGCATTTGCCAGTTATGAAGACTGAGGAAAACCTGGAAAAAACCCCAGTCAGGGAGGACGGTCCTGGCGGGATTCGAACCGCAGACCTCCCGCTCACGAGTCCGTGCCTTAACGACCTCGGCCACCCGTGGCGGTTTCGAACATTCTGGTGCAGATACTATCATAAATGACTAAAGAATTGAAAACGTAATGTCTTTCCGGAATATTGAAGATTTTTAATAGTTCAGGGGACAGAGTAAAGGCGAGGGCAATCAAATTATAGTAAACCTGTAAGAAAGTCTCCAATATTATAATACTAAGGAAGTTTTTATATTATCTGACTTGAAAATAGAATGGGTGCCATTAATGAACGTAAATGTTATTTAAACTTAATTAATGGAAATATTTTTGCAGAATATTTGTACGATATCAATATATTCTTCTTATTTAAAATAATATTAGCCATATAACTGACAGTTAGTAGAGAGTAAGTAACTGTTACAACTGCATTCAAAAGAAACAACTGCGAAACAAACTTTATGTGATATATATTGTCGAAAAAGCAGATTGTCAGTAAAGTACCCCACTGATTTCCCTGTCATTAGCGCATTCATTAGCGGATAAGTACAGCACGTACGAAACGTGGAGCATCGGCTTCTAAAACTAATACTTCGCTAATGGAGGTAGCTGCCTCAGCAAATGAAATGAATGACGTATATATTCACGGTAACTTCCACATTACGGGCAAATGGACCGGCCAGCAGCGCGGCAGATGAAACGGGCCGCAAGAAGCAGTTCCCAGCTGTGCCCACACCACAGATTGATCGACTACCGTTTATGTCACTATCGCAAATGATGAGTGACACTCAAAGCGCGACGCAATGGCGCCCCTGCAGATGTATGAAAGGGACCCGAAGTTCCTTTGATGTGGCGTCGTCACTAGCAGTTAACATTCGACTGTGCGTCCAAACTCCAAAGAGAAAAATCCGAACAGAAACATAAGTTCGTGTTTATCGAAAAGCGTTGATTGGCAAAAACATAGTTTTTTAAAAAACTTCACGGTGTTGATGAATTATTAATAAATATTTTGAAATTATTTCCTTTTTAGTTATTTAAAATAAAAGCAATAGAAACTGGATGTTATTGATGAGTTAGTTAACATGGACTGAGAGCATAACTTGAGAAAACAAAACCTGATTTGCTACAACAGTGGAGATTAGTCGATAATGTTTTGTTTTATTTTTTGTTTAAAAAAATTACACAGTCCTAATTTTTATATAAAAATATTGGAAACTATTGTGGCCTTTGACAGATCTTTTTCCGAAAACATTCACTTACTCTCCTAAGAATCAACAATTTTAGTTTTATTATTAAAATGGTGTTAAAACATAGGGACCTTCAAAATTAAAATTTGTTTTACGGCACAGAATTAAGCAAGTCTCTAAATCTAATTTTTATATGCTAAATTTAAATATAAATACTATTTTATACTATCACACACGATTATTTTGTAGTACTAAAATATTTATTTTTCTAGAAGTTTCTAATTTTAAGTACACTTTAAAATGCGTGAAACACCGCAAAATATGATAAAACTTTCACTGCCATCGGTAGCTGAAGTCGTTAAGGTGTGGAACGTGAGCGAAATGTATGAGGTTCGGTTCCCGTCAGCACCGTTCACCCTATCAGTATTTTTCCCGGTTTTTCTCAGTCCTCATAAAAGGCAAATGCCGGGGAAGTACGCTAAAGTTAGGCCTGGAACTGTTCCTTCCTTAAAAAACCTTCGTCCTCAATTTATAATTTAATAAGTGTCCACCTCCTATGGTGCCTCTGATAGTGAAAATGCGTTAAATACTATTAAAAGAAAGATAAAATATCAGTTGTACAACTAAAATACGAGGGCTGTTCAATAAAGAACGATTATAATAAAACAACTCATCCCGATAATTTTTTTTATCATTCTCAAAGTAATCTGCATTGGATGCAATGCACCTCTCCCAGCGTTTCTGCCAGTCTTCAAAGACATGCTGGAAACAATTTTTGACAATTCCTTCTTATTCGCCTCCGCAGTCTTCACTACTGCTGCTAATGAGGGAAATATCTCCCACGAAGAAGTTTCTTCAATTATGAGAAAAGGAAAAAGTCATGCAGCACTAAATCTGGACTTTAATGAGGGTTAGGGGCACACTCCACGTGAATTTTTGGAGGATATTAAGCAACAATATTTACCATTTCCGCCCATACATTATCATGGTGGGTCATCCTTCCTGTTGTAATATTGCTGTTACAGTTCTGAGTGCAGGTACGCCATGCTGTTTAAAAACGAGGTGACCATTGCAACATCATCTTCAACTACATGCAAACCTGCACGTGAAAGGGAATAGGAATATTGGAACTCACCTGGCACAAAAATGTTTCATGTACAACTTTTCAACGGCCAACGTGTGAGTGGCCAGATTTTCTAAAGATCGTTCTTAATATTATTCGATCCTCTCTCACCATGACAGCATCAGTGTTAATGTTTTCTTGCGTTAGAGCACAACTGGAGTACCGAGTCCACCTTCCTTTGAAATGAATCGCTCCCTTCCTCCTCTTTAAAATATTTAAACCTTCTTCGAACTGTGTTATAAGAAAGAACAAATTTCCCTTAGGCCTCCTGTAACAAAGCACAGGCCTCAGCTGAAGATTTCCTTTGACGAAAGCTGAATTTCAGAGCACCATATTGCTTGTCGCATGCTACCTGCAATTTGCTGTAGGCGGTACTGAACATGTTTCAAATTGTACATCTCTCATAGGCTGGATCCGAAAGTGACAACAATGAAATTAGTACCACGTGTACCTTACGCATTGCACTAACAAAATGTTGTAAAGTTAAATTTTAGCGGGAGAAATTAGCCTTACGAAATTATTATCATTCTTTATAAAGCAGCTTTCGTAACCATTTTCTACGTATGATAAAGACGGTTGCTTTGATTTTTGCAGCGATAGTCGAGGAAATTCAGTCATTGAAGCCACACTTCGGATTGACCCCGCGATGATTATTCGCCATGACTAAGCTTTGTAAGTAAAATCCTTTCTAATTATGACAAACAGTTTAATTTTAATAAAATATCAATCAATTATATGCAACACCAATAGTATTGTTTGTGAAAAGATCCCATGACTTTCCTTCCTTTGTTATGAATGATGAGGATTTAATGTTATTTATAGGAAGACTATTTGTCCCCCCTGCCCCCCCCCCCCCAGAACAGTGTAAGTTTGTGAATACGTCGTTTAGAGGCCTGGGTCGCGACAATATTAGAGCGAGTTTTCTTCGTGATGTCTATAGCAGTAAATGATTGTTGCAGGATCTAAAATTCCTCATTTTTATTCTTGAAGCTAAGCGCCTTTATTTATTTACTTATTTTATAATACCAAGCCGCATATCAAAGCATTTAATTGAAACTAGCTAAAATATGGATTGACATCTCAAAATATGTGGACAAATTTAGATATTCTTCTGTACTGGAAGTGTGTGGAGATCTATTTGGAATGCAGTAGATGGTTTAATTGGAACATCTGTTCCATATGGCAAAGGTCTCATTGCTGAGGGCACATTTGTATGTATAATGATGACCGGTTTGTTTTTCTTAATTAACTCGAACATTTCACACAGGCAAAAAATAACCATTATAATGATCTTATTGCTCATGCCAAACCATAGGAACACCAGATATAGATGATCGAACCATTTTGGATCACTTTGGTTTTCTGCAAAAGTTTTACACACTACCTATATGTAGATCAAAGTGTTTATCTCTATCTAATTATGTTTTAAAATAGATTACACACAAACTTTGAACAATGGGAGACTATTCATTTCTATTGCTTTACCACATTCCATACACATATGTAAGAAATGTTGCTCCGATTAGTACACCATTAGACTTCTTCTTTTCCAGTAAGTACCAGGATGTTAGATGTGCCAATAAGCAAATGTTAGCGAGGAAAATGCGTGCTTTTATGGTACAAGGATTAAAATAAGCATTTCTCTACATTTATAGCAATACTAGTGATTTATTTAGTTTTTTCTTGTAGGTAGCATTTACCATATTGGAGAAAAACTGTTCAATCTGTTCCTATTTAATGAACTGTTTTGTGAAATGTGCTAAAACTAATTTTGTTAAGGTTAAAATAAGGAGAATGAATTCATAAACAAACATCGACAAGCATATATTCTTAATACTGTTCCTCACACTTAAAATCAATAAAAGCAATTAACTTTTATAAATTTAACTAGCTATTATTCACATTTTTATTTTAGTGTGAAGGTTGGGTTTGTTTAGACAAACCCAATCCTTTAATGTTTCGTTTCAACTGACTTAATTTTAGTCTTAAATCGAAATCAATATTCAACCTAATTCTGTACGTGCTTTTAATATAAATTGGAGAACACAATCCACTTCATGAGCACCGCTACGGATGGCCGAAGTCGTTAAGGTGCGGACTCGTGAGCGGGAGGTCTAGAGTTCGAATCTCGTCAGGACCGTCCTCCCTGGCTGAGGTTTTTTCCAGGTTTTCCTCAGTCCTCTAAATTGCAAATGCCGGGGAGGTACCCTAAACTTAGGCCTGGAATATTTCCTTCCTTAAAAAAAACCTTTCCCAATATATCATTTCATCTGATGCATCATCAGTGTCACTGCCTGTGGTGCCTCAGTAGTAAAAACCGGCGTTAAACACTAATAAAAAATAAAAAAAAAACTTCATGAAGGTAAGTAGTCACAAACACCAACAAAACCTTTACAGGTTTTTCTGAAATCATTTGATATTTGTTTTTTTTTTTTTTTCTGTTGATAGAGCTGTCATGTGACGAAAATCTCAAGAAATGAACAAGCAGACGGATGTAAAGCAGTTATTAACATAGTCGCTTCAAGAGGAAAGTAATGTGATTCCGGTGGAATTATGAAGGGCCTTTGCAATTTGACACGTTCAAAATAGACGGTAATAATATTCAGCTTTATTCTAAAGAACTTGAAAGAGTTGCTATAGCTCTAATATATCCATTATTGATGAATAAAAAATAATATTCTGTTCCGGGAAAGAAAGTTGAAATTGATGCCCGCAATTGTTGTATCAAACCTCTGATACCATCATGGAATCATGACATGAACTGATAGAAATTTTGACACTCAAAAATGCAATGTATTTTGGATTGGAATGGGTATTTTACATTGGATTGCTAGGTAAAGAGAAGGACTTTACCGTACTTCAGCCGAAAAGGGTATATCTCCGGTAGGAAGGGATGATACGCGGGAAAAAAGCATACACGAGCGGTGAGCCACAGACATAAGTGGAAGAATTCATTTCCCAAAGTTTAAGCTCCTCAGAAGAGCCTCTCCCACACTCGGGGGAAGAAACCTTTTCAAAGCCAAACCGCCATCACGCCGCACACAACATCAGCCCACTTTCACTAGAACTTTGGAACCTACCACAGAACCAATGGAATAGAAACGAAATGAAATTGGAGAGCGGTAAATTCGTGGAAAGGAAATGTTTATCTCAGCATTCGTTAAAGCGAGACCAGGGGAGAAACAATGAAAAAATTAAACATCAAAATGGCAGACGCTAAAAAGTTTTAACACGAAACTTAATAAATGCGAGTCTCAAAAAGCATTATTGATTGAACCACCCTGTACTTTACTTTGAAAACCAAATGTCTGTATTCTGTATCGCAAATAACGATAATTAAATTTCGTTTAAAACACAATATCTATCAGTAGTATCGATATCGTTAAGTTAGAAAAAATCATAATTACTTAATGAACGGAGAGGGAAATATACTGGAGAGGGAACTGTTTAATTTTTATTAAAAAATTAGTACCTTAAAATAATTACTGATATAATATAAAGGAAAACGAGAATATTAATAAACATAAAATAAAAGGAATTAAAGTTAAAATGAGTTAAAGTCTTAATATCAATACAATTTCATGCAAATGAAAAAGGAAGTTATTTATTCTACCGCTAATGAAATAATTCTCTAACAACGTGCCATTCTTCATCCCGTGGATATATTACACTTCTGACACTTTTTTAACTCCTCCAAAACGTCCAAGTCACAAAGGAAGAGATCGATAAATGTTATATGCTATTTACCACCTTCAAGATTGTACACGGTGGTGGACGGGTGTTTTCATGAAGAAGGATGATGACTCTTGCAGCGAGCAACCAACCTGCTTGGACCCATACAGATTAAGACAGTTGCTGTATACCGGTTTCGGCAACAGTTTCTTTGTGGCCTTCATTTGCATTACGTTTATATTTACAGAATATTTACCGTTTTCGAGAATAATGAAAATATATTTGGTAATACATTTCCTGCAAATAATAGGGGCTAGAATTCACCCAGTTTTCCTTAATGCCGTACTCTCATTTAACAAACGGGATAACTGTTGTAAACGATATTAGTATACATGACAAATAATTTAAGTAAAAGCATATTAAGAGCAATTCAAATGGAATCATGACTGAAATATAGGAGAGGTTCCCGAGTTATTGTAGTAACAATTAGCCTGCGATGCCACAATTTTTTAAGTTATAAATGCTAAAAGTACAGACATAAATACCAAATGTTGTATCTGCTATATAATATTTTACCATCAAAGTTTACATTAAAATTAAATCCTTATCCCTTAATGTAATTCGTAGAATAAATTACTTAAATTTACACAATTCTTAGGTTAGTAGCGTTGTGATGTATTCAATTGTTTTTACATTTATATTGTATCACTTTATGTAATGTAATTGCTGTATGCAGCTGTGTATTAATGACTTTTTACTAAGGTTAATGCATGAATTTCATTACAATATCCCATGAGTTCTGTGTCACTTTCTTAAATGCACCGCAATTCTTTTAGCGCTTGTAGTTTCTGAGACATTTTTCTGGTATAAATAGTTCGAAATGCAGCTATAATTGGTTTACGAATATTTGTTTTATTCTCACACTTATTTTAGTTCCTGTCAGTTTTAATCACTATTGTTCTTTTGAATATTGTTAGATTTTACTCCTTATATAAATATTGGTTTGACTCTCTATGTAAACAGAGAAAACGCGGTTGTTTTCCCTATATATGGACTATAACTACTGTTATTCAAATGTAAAACCTTGGAGTAAACTATACTCATAAATGGATAATGCTCGTTAGTTGTACTAAACGTGTAAAGTTGGTAACTCCAAACTTAATATGAAAACTGATTTATCTATGCTAATGTAATTTCTGAGCGAAAGCGCTTCGTGTATAATTAAACGCGTAGAGTGGAGGTAGTGATTAGTGAGTGTAGCAATAGAGACATCATGTTGGGGCGTGCTGACTGGCTCTGATGTATAGAAAACACCCCTAAACAGGATGGGCGCGTGGGCAATTCATTAGCATATGTGACCGTCTTCTGTTGAAAAAAAAATAACAACAAAAAAACAAACGGAGGTATGATGGCATTTGTTCACTGAGAGCGTGTCACGAAGCAATCCTACAGATTCTAAGAAAGTTCGACACTAACCACTAGTGTTAAATCTAAGGAGCTCTTGCTGTTGCGCCTTTCACATAAACTTAATTAATTTACTATGGAGGAGGCGAAAATTATGTATGGAATACAAATTTAGGGATATGATAGCTAGAAGGTTCAAGATGCAATAAATGTATCATTTTGTAAATTAATATTACCGAAAGTGTCACCTAATAACATAGTCTTGGCAGGAGGGGGTAGGTAAACTATCAAAGGTACAGTAATCGAAAGAATTATGAATACCTTCATAAAATAAATATCTTAAGATGATGGAGAGAATGTCGAGGAATGTCTTGGTGCACAGAAGAGGTTTAAATGGGCGTTTGAAACTCAAGAGTATTGTTGAAAAAATTGATGTGGGGAATTGTGGGGTAAATCAGCAATATAGACATTGGGAGTTTTGGAAAGAATTAAGAGATAGAATTGAAGATATTGATAAACAAGAAGTCTTTGCGAGAGAGAGAGAGAGAGAGAGAGAGAGAGAGAGAGAATGTTCGCTGAGAATTTATCGAGAGATAAAAAGAATTTAGGGTAGGGAGAAGTACCTGGAGATTTGTGGTAAATTGGAGAGGGAAGGTTTCGCTTGGGCCAGTAAGAAAGTAAGGAATTTGGGAGGATCAAGAATTATCTGTGAGAATGAATTTCCCATGTGTGGCAAACCTGATAATAAAACTATAGGGTATTATATTGTGAAAAAATGTAGTGGTGGAGATTACAGATATGGAAAAAGAAATGGAATAAGTTTGAGGAAGAACATTTAATAATGAGAAGTTTAAGAAATAAAGGAGATAAAAAATAAAAATAATGGGAGGATACTTGAGCAAAGTTGGGGATAAATGTTGGAGGAAGATAAGAAGTAGTACAGGAGAACAGAGTTTAGATAAAGAAGATTAGTAAAAATTTGATTATTAGAATAAGAAATGGAAGTGATGAAATTGATCATGATTTGGTCTCCAATACATCAACAACCTGCAGTTATGATGTATTGCGACTGGAAACAGTTAGGTAGTAACTTTTGAGTGAGCTGTAAGATGGTGAGAGGGTTAATCTGTTTTGCAGTATAACTTATGCTAAATAAATATAATTGGTAAATAATTTATATTTAATTTCTTTCCTAATCTCTTAATTTAAATTCAGTAAAGTCCATGCAATAACAAAAAATCTATTTCCATATTTCTGTTTTCAAATGGAAATAAATTTTTTGTTATATTTTGAATATTACTGAATGCTTTAATTTGTTGTAGTTTTAATATGACTGGAAATGTTTAAGGTGAATAATTTCCTATTATTTACTATATATTATCGCTACTGCTCATAACAATTACATTCCGTGAGTAACAGTTAAGTATGGGAATTTCCATTAAGCAATAAATGCCATGTTGTTTTTAAGAATGCTGTAATCTACTTACGCACCCCTCTATTTACTGTATAACTATTGTAGATATGTACCGTGTCTCAAGCAAGTGGGTCTAGTAGTCTGAATTTGGCAACCCATCTGTTTATTAGATAAATATTTAGTTGGGATATAGCTATGGAAAAGTAGCTTTGGAGAAGAAGAATAATTTACTATTTCTAACAGTGAAAAAAATGAATAATAAAAATACATACCACGTTTTATATGATAGATTTTAATTTTGAATAAGAACAAATCGCAAAAATAGCAATAAACTTTAACATAGAATCGATGTATGAGTAATTCAGTAATATACATTTGAAACTATTTTAAATCAAGTGAGATTATGAATTTTAAACTCTGAATCTTTAATGCATTGTACATTTTTAAATCCTTGCAACTTGTACCACACAATAACTAAACTAGTCACGCTAACAATTTTTAAGGTACCAGCATATCACAAAAATCAAACAAAAACAGTTGCCTAACAAAGAACAAATACTTTAAATTCTGTGCCTTAATATATCTTGACTTACCGATACACATTCCTCTCCGAGAAGTAACAACGGAAATTAAGTGAATATAATAATGTAATACAATAAACTTTGCAATAAAATATTTTATAGATACATTCTACCTTGGTCAGTGGGTGTAAATTACGAAGGAGACCCCGGGCCTAACAATTTAGCATTGAAGATCCAAAAGTTTCTACAACCCATCTGGGCCGAGGACTCCTTACTATGATTGGTGGAAGAGAAGCAAAGTGAAATGAACCGTGGCCTCCTCTGATTTCATGGACGTATGATGTGCCTGAGCCAACGGTCAATGATCCTGCTCGTCACACCATGCTTGCGTGGGGACATAAGTTCGAGGTCGACTAGTGTATCGATAAGAAAGGAAGGAATGTGAGTAAGACCGGCAAATTCATGTGTAGATTTCTCTGGTCATAGTAGAGTTATATTTTCATTTTAACTCGTACAATGACTAGCAATCACTTGAAAAAACTGTGGGTACACAGTTAACGTATTACACTTGTTAACAATAGTTGTAGCAGTTAAAAGTAGTTTCAATGAATATTATACAAACTAGGAAGGTGAACAATAATGATCCAATTTAAATATAAGAGAAATAAAAATAAAAACTATCTTATTTATATATTCTGAACATTTTAAATACAATCGACGGATTCAAAAGTTAAACTAATTTAAGTTTCTATTCTTTATTCTCAGTAATGCACCAACACATATTTAACAATGTGATGGTAATATTAGCAACTAACACATTTTCTGGAAACAGCTCCAAAAATTATTCAAAAACTTTGTAAAAACAATTTGACTAACAAATAATTAGTAACATGCGTTATAAATTCATAGTAAATACAAAGTAGTATACATTTTATGAAAAATTACATTTGTTTTGGTGATCTTTTTATTTTAACATATGCAGCCATAAAATGCCTCAGGTTTCATGGCTCAGTAAATTTCATTAAACTAAGTTAAAGTATTATAAACGTATTACGAATGTGTTAACACTAGTGGCGTCGTACCTGCTGTTTTGACAGGTGAACATCCCTTAGAGATTTGTATAATTATCATACAGGTTTTATTTAACCCTGCTTATACTTCATAGCGTTTCATAAATTTTATCGTTTATAATTTCTTTAAAAATGCACAACTCTATCAAATATATTTTCTTATTTTTCTTTAAAGAAGGGCAACTGATAATTTTGAACACTGCATTATTTGGAATGTTCATCTAAAATTGCAACAATGTGCTTTTAGTTTTTGGCTCATTTCATTTCATTTCACTGGCAGTATTACAGGGTCAAAAATACTGGGAGTGAGCTGGGGCTGTGTGCGCTTTGGAAAGGTTTCTGCTTCGGCATCTAAGCTGCCCTTCTGAGGGTCCCGAACACCATGGAGGATTGCTCTATCTGGAAACATTGTTAGCGCCCTGCCTACGTCTGTGCCTCATCGCATTTGGATCCTGACTCCCTGGTATCTTCCTCGTCTATCCTTTTCTCCTGTAGGTATCCCGCACAAACGGCCAGCCCTTGGTCACGTCCAAAGTACCGAAAATTCCTCCGTCTTCCCTTAAAATTCAATTTAATCAAAGCGAAATGAAGAAGGTGTTACTTTTGGAGTATATCGCTGCATTGTGAAATAACTTTTAAATTTTATTCATAGTTACAAAATCTGAACAAATGAATTAATTAATATACCAAATATGAAATTTTAATAATGAGCCGCCTGATGGAAATAATATCCAATCTATATGTAAGCAACGTTTTCTTGAGTAAAAACAATAATTATTTTGTACATAAACAGAAACTTTAACAGAAACTTGTTTAAAATATGGCGCTAGATGCAAATTTCATCGTTTGAGACCTATATCGAACTATATTATACAGAAAAATATTAAAACAGAAAATAATGAACGGTATGCGGTTCAAAATGACGGGCGTTGTTCTATTAAACAGTGTTGGGTGTTAAAGCAAAGCCTTTTGCTTGCTAATTTAAACAGAAACCTCGTGATAATGGCCTCCTAAATGTATTTTTTATACCAAAGCTGTTGGAAACTATTATATACATAGCCATCGATAGGGTCATTTAAATCGCTAGTGTTAAGTATACATTAAATATAACTATTGCTAGCTCTATACTAAATTAAATATTATTTTATCACTTTCATTTTTGGCACCGTGGTCTGAAGATCTATTGTGCCAAATTAGAATGATAAATGATAACTATGCCGAATGAGTTTGGTAGACTTTGTGGCCTAAGTTTCCCAAGCAGTCATCTAAAGAACTGAGGGAAAACTTCTTGAAAAACCTCAGTTAGGAAAAAAAAAATCAAGAATCGAACTCAAGCTCGACGCGTGGGAAGCGAAAACGCAACCATTAGACTTATGCGGTGGTCAATGTATTACTATAAAAAAATTAATAGTGAATTCATAGGGCGTAGCTTAATAAAACACAATAATATGTATAATGAATGTATTGATATTGCTCAAAGCATAATTTTGATATACTAAGCCATTTTCCGTTATATAAAAATAAATATTAAATACAACATTGTAACACATTAATAAAATGCGAATGTTCTGTTTATGTTCAATACTTAGCTACTCCCACAACCTGCCTCTAAAAATGTCGCAACAGTCAACAGATAGAAGGAAACAGACTGCATATGAGAATGGCAAAGAAGTGGGAGAAGAATTTAAAAGGAGAAACCCCCCTCACCATTGGTGTCGCAATGTGGAGGGTCTGCGGAGAAAACTTCGTAACGCAGACTTCTTAGGCCTTGTCAATACAGTTTATATATTGCGTCTGTCAAGTTGGTTTGGTCCTAACTTTCATTGTTTTAATAAGGCAACTGGGCTAGGGGGATGGAGGATGGGGGGAAGAAGGCATAGGGGATTATCAATATTAATTAAGAAAGCAGTAGGGAGGGGTTTTATTTTGTTTTGGTTTAATTTATTTTATTTACGGACGCTCTTAAACATCTCAGGTACTTCCCTTCATAACTAAGCCATACTTAGGATTTTCACGCCCAAAAAAATCCATCGACCCTGGCCGGAATTGAACCAGCGATCTTGGATAAACGTGGCAAGTATGGTTACCACTAGACCACCAGGAGAGACATAGTAAGAAGGGATGTCAAGAAAGATGATGCACATATGAAGGGAACGCTCTGCTGTTATTTGGTTGTAGAAGGGTTAGAGTTTTTGTTTTTAAGTATCTATAATGCACTAACGGATTCCAAATATTGTAACAGGTCTTTTCTTGAGAACATAAAAGAAAGAGAATGGACTTGTCAGAAACATATCCTTGTGCCATATTAATAATACTTGGAGATTTCAATGCAAGAATAGGGGAGGAAAATATTTCGCTAGTCCATTGGGTGAGCGGGAAGGAGGACTCTTGCAACAACGGAAAGGCCTGTAGAATGAGCCAAGATAAAGTAATAAGTGCTGAGGGCAGAGGCAGAGGCAGAGGGCAGAGAGCAGAGAGCTACTTACATGATGCATTTGGTCTGGAAATTTTGAATGGTATGTACGGACAGGATCTGAAATGGGATTTAACATTTAAAAATTAATAATATTTAACCTAATAATTAATATAACCATTAATAAAACAAAAAACTTAAAAAAACAAAACGATTAATATATTTTTCCTCTTTTAATAATAGGGTACCTAATCCTAGTTTAAAACTTTAATTTCACAATACTTCAATGGGGAAAGTGTAGTAGACTATATAATTTGCACTTTTGATGTTATACCTACATATCAGAGACTTTCGCGTAGGGGACGGTAGATTCATGTCAGTTTCCTTACTGCGAATAGTAGTAAGTAAAGACAGAGGACGAACTGGTGGATAGAACTAGCACAATGTGGGGAGGTTAATACAGCCTAACAGGTGAAGGGAACGGAACAAAGATAATTACCAGCAATGATACCGTGCATATGCTAACATCTGCCGCACTAGAGGCGAAAAGTGAGATGAAAACATAATAAAGAAAAAAAAGTGCTCCTTGTCACTAAAGGATTGTAGAGAGGCTTGGCGAGCAATGAGCAGACACTTTTAGAAAGGAGGAAGAAGAATATTCATAGTGTTACGGAAACAATACAAAGAGCTGCTGGTTAGTAAAAATAAGAAATAAATTGACAAATTAGCGGAAGAGCTTACAGAAGTAGCGTAACTTGATTCCGACGAATAAGCTCGTTTGTAATCCAAAAGAATAAATTAGATTATATTCATTTCTAAACCTATTCATGATTTTATTTATGAATTAGGGAATAAATAAATAAAAAAATAACTCTTTTGTTTGGATCATATTGAAAGGGGTAAGGAAGGGACCTTATATCCATGACTGCATAACTTCGGAGCAGTGGAGAAATCATTTCCAAGAAGTATTCAGGGGAGGAAGGAATTGGCAGGGGGCAGCACTAAATGAGATGCAACTATTAGGAGCACCAAAAATTTTAATTAAGAGAGAAGCATTATGATAGGGGAAGTAATTAAAGCAATAAGAAGCTTAAAGATTAACAAAGTGCCTGGGACTGGGCGGACAGCATTCAGAAGTATTTAAAGTGGGTTTAAGATTTGAAACATTTATGACGAAGATATTGAATGACGTTTTCAATGGAGGCTATTTCTAGAGAAATGGACAACCGCAATTGTGTCAAATCTCTCTCCAAAAAAAAAAAAAAAAAAGTAACGATAATTATAGGGCGGAAACACTTCAACCAATAATGGGAAGCATTAATTGCAAAATTTTAAAGGAAGATCAATGGGTAGTAAAATAAAATAGGCTCTCAATAATCCAAGGGGTTTAGAGAGGGATACAACACGGTGGACAGTCTTTTTATTTTAGACACGCTGAGAATGAAACAAACACGAAAGAGTTTCAGAAAAATAATCAAGATATTAATACCAATATACAGTAAGTTACAGTTCTGTTTAACATAGGATGGCGATAAATAAAGTTTCAAAAAGTGTAATAATATGGAGAGCAGTGAGACACCGCTGCGTTTCAATTATTTTGCAGATGACATACCGGAGAAAACTTATGCCGCAGAAACTGCTACTTCGAATATAAAAGACATATCCATATCAGCTCTTTTTTATGGGGTTGATCTGATGATGATATCCACAACAACTAAGGCAACCACAAAGGGAACTACACTACTTAAAGGCTTATTGTCAAGAATGGGGAATGGCAGCGAATGAGGAGATTACTATAACAATGACGTTCAAGAACGGCGCGATATACAACAGGAAAGAGAGCTAATAGTATGCGGTCAGGCATTAGAAAATATGAAGAATTTCACATACTTGCGGGAACGAGAGTTGGGAAAAACACACAGGCATTAAAAACGCAAGTACATATTAAAAATTATAGAAGAATGAAATATTATGGAAAAATACCTGAAACACCAATGAGAACAATGCGCACCGCATACAGGGCGGTTGTTAGGTTACGTATTAGTACGGGGCCAAATTTTGGGGGTGGGAAAATACCGATGAACTGAATCAGGTACACACGTAGTTTCTAAGATGGCTTCTACAAGGAGGGAGTGCTACAACAAATTGCGGGGTTCTTAAAGAGTTTGGTATCTTTATCGAAAGTGCAGTTATATGAGTGAGCCAATTTTAAGCTTTTTTGCATGTTAACCAAGTTTTGCTTAATGTTGAATAAATCAAAATATTTATTTATTGGTCTCTCCCGTGTTTGTAAAATACCTTTCTTTGGCCATATCCAGGATTTTTTCCAGCATACTTTCTAATTCAACTATTGTCCTGGCATCAACTAGGGAGGATATAGAATTTTTAATTTTTAAAGAATTGGTAACAGAAATGAAGGACGGAGGACAAATTACAAGGCATCTATTCATAATAAAAGTAAATTAATTTTAAGATATACCAGTTTAAAAATATTAAAAGAAAGTTAAATAACAAGACAGCAAATAACAGAATTTAAAGATTATCTTCAACGTATTAAAACATTTAAACTATTATATAATTCTTAAATCTTTTAATTATATTGTGTCCTGAGTTTATAATTAACCAAAACAGGATGTGGATATATTACAAATTAAGTTAAGAAATAATGTTTAGTATTACGAGAAATGCTTTGGAAAAACAGTTCGTTTATTAACAGAAATAAATTACTTTTCTACCGAAAACAAATTCTGAATAGCTGATGGTAGCTTTATTAGAGTCGCGATAAGGGCGAACACTTTCTGAATATGTACAAGTTCCGACTTTAATATCTCGCTTTCAGTGGAATCATTAAGACACTGCATTTCCATAAAATTCCATCCCGTGTCTTCGCCCTCACTTTCGCCGTTCTTCCTTGTTTCACGTCTTTTCAATATGCACGCTGCATTACTCGCTTCACCATAATTGTTAAATATTCACAAGGCAACGACATTTGGACTCAGGGGGTTCACAAGAAGAACCCCAGGTTAATAAGACGAGCTCGGCAGGATACTTGGTGTGTGTGTGCTCTCATAACAACACCCCCCAGCCGGCGTTACGACGAAATTTATGTCTCTCCACAAAAACAACAGCACCTCCCGCTCCCCTCAGGGGTGGGTGGTCGCCTGCTCTACCTTGTAATGGACAACCAAGACAAACGACGGATGTAAACGAAGGGGATTATATTCTGGAGATGTTCTTTAATTAATGGCGAAGATGCGCTTCTTCTACCCTTGCTCGCTTACTCAACCAAACCCGCTACTCACTATTTAGGCCCCCACCCACCCTTTCGGAAATGTAGGGAGGGATACAAATCAACGCAATCCGCCTTGATAAAAACCGGTACAAGTAACAAGAGGATGCTATGTATTTGAGAGACAAAACCGACTAAGAAATAGCTGCCTTCTCTGAGAAGTTTTTCTGTTTAGATATACTCTTTAACATTTCCATGCCTTCTTTCTATTATCTAGTTTAGGAGTATGTAAATGTTTTTGTATTACAAATATATCATTAAACTTCATATTACAATACTTTATGAATAAATACGGTGCGGACCAACCAAGAGTTTACTTATATTTCACGGGCAGAGCTAGCAGTGCCCTAACCGGGGAATGCTCGACTGTCTTCAACTACATACTTACCCTTTGGTATAGAAACACTAATTTTAATGAGAAAATGCTAATGAAATGTTTAGGGTTACTATTCAGCTTTCTTGTGGAAAGGGAAAAAATACAAATGGAAAAAAAAGAACAAAAAAAAAAAAAACAAAAAAAAAAGACCGGTTGTACCTATCGTAAGATGGAGCTGGTAGTTTTAAATAAGTTTGGAAAAGGTTACGATTAGTCGGAAATCGAGGTTAATTAACCAAATTAGGGAAATTAATGATAAATATAGTATACAGTCGCGTTCCTCTGTAGACGAAAGTATTCCAATAGCTTTAACCCTGAAACCACAACATAGGGCTACGGACAAGTCGCTTCAATAGTTTGCATTTGGTGCTCATTATTGTAGGAAAGAGAAAGCAGGCTCTGTGAGAGAGAATTTCCTGCGCCTGCGCACAACTTTCTTCAGCATCATGTATAGTTTCAAAGAAAATATTATTTCTCTGCTTGGGCGAGAAAGTTTTTGTATGCCATCTTTTTTTATGTAATTAGCTATTTTTAACATAATAGACATTAAAATAGTTCACTTGAATGTAATATACCATAGTGTTTACATAATGCTGAGAGCAATATTTTTATAGTAAGTAGTAGAAAAGCCCCCTCCGGCTATGTGACGTAACTTTGGGGCAGCGTTATTGTGCGTTGGCTCAATCTTCATTGCTTTATCCTTGAAAGCAGCTTTTGTGCTTAAAATATTTTTAGGATTGTAGGACTTTGGGTCACGTTTTAATTAACGTAAAATATAATTCCATAACCGCCTATTTGTATCGGAGTAGTTTAGTGAAAATTTAAATATCAATTGTATAGTGGTTGATTTTATAAGACAATTTGCGCGTATGCTTTAAGAGGATGCGAGTGTAACAATGAAGAATTGTATGAATTCGAAGAGACCGTAAGTAAAGATGATAGGGATGGTAAGAATAGAAGCAAGAGGTAACATTTTATCCTAAGACTGCCAGAGCTCTCCAGAAAAACACAATTCATCTTACTGGGCCTGCAGGGGAAGCTTGAGGTAAAAATATATTAGCTATTGTTTTTTCCCTATTCTAGCACAAAGAAAATTGCAGGTTACAAGACTAAAGAGGGAAAAAACGTTACAGCTCGCATCAAATCTGATCAACGCTACCAGTCAACAAGTAACAGAGTTGAGATATCAGCATTGTTTGACTTAATGTGCCTAGCAGTGGTTCTAAAATACACAAACCTCGTCTTTCTGGACATGTGGTCTGATGTTTTTCGTCTTCCAACTTTTAGATGCACAATGATAATAAAACTGTTTAGAATTTTTATTCATCTGTTAAAGATTTGATTAAAACAAGCCAACAACAACATAAGAGCTGAAAGAAAAGCAGGAGATATATTTGTTGTCATTCCAGATCTATAGAATACAGTCAAAAATCTATGTGTACAGCATTACTCTTTATCGAGAAAGTCACAGTGTATGGATAGCTACTGAGTTTCAGAAAGCGATCTCCATTTAAAATATACCTCTTTAGTAGACCTGATTAGTATGGAATAAAAATAATAATGATTGTAATGCTCATACATACTATATGTGTCAGAAGAGAAAATAATTCTGAAGACAGAAATGCAGCCATGGGTAACTGTTTTAGTTCTTGTAAGCTTGTTGATTTCTTGAGAAGTCACAATGATCTTATAATGGTGCACACTATGAGGAATAACAAACAAGATACTGCTTTAGCTATGACTGAAGAGAACAAATGGTTTTTATGTTCGTCGACTGGCGGTGAGTAATCTTCGTGGACGAAGTTGTAGTGTTGCCGTAGTACAACGGGTGACATTACGGTCACTGATTGATAGACGTTACGTAGCCACAGTAGTCAGTAAAGCGTCTCATGTCTCATGTTGGAGCTATGTTTCATTCGGAGATCCTGGATACCTTGTATGAATATGTGGAAGATTAAATATTTGATCTACCGTGACTTTATGGAATCCATTTTAGTCCCATATACCAGAGAAAGATATCCCTATGGAATATTGTTGTTCCTGCAGGATAATCATAGTAATAGTTCAGCTTTGGTTTGATAGGCTAGAGTCTATTTTTATTTTTTGATTTGAGGACAGAATGCATAACGTACATGTTGTCCTGGCCATGCTCACGGTTTTACTTTGGCAAAGCTGAAGAAACTGATCAACGCTCTCCTTTTGTTTTCCTTATAGGTATAGGAGAGTCACTTCATGTTTCTTTTTCTCTTTTTTGTGAAAGATAAGATGTAAAGATATGTGATTGAAAATAAAAGAAGTATATTTCAAATTATAATTATAATCTTTTATAAACACGGTTCTAAAGCAATCTCCAATTTCAATGTACGCTCTGTAAACGACATTCAGTGGCTCCAATCCTTGCATATCTCCACCTATGACTGAATTGACACATCGTACATAAGTCTCATCAAGTATCACCAAACAAAAAGAGCAAGTAGGACGAGGTCGAGAAAGGGATAAGTCATGCAATGGATCTACTACCCCCCTATCCATTGCTCAATGAAAGCACGGTTCAAACGCTGTCAAATTTCAAAGCAGAAGTGAGTAGGTGCACCATCGTGTTGTTACCACATTCGACTCCGAATGTGAAATGGTATGTCCTCGAGCCACGCTTTAAAAACTGCAATAAATGTTGACGTAGAGACATCAGCGAGCATTTTAAAAGTATACACATTGTGGATTTTAAACAATGTCATCATTAAGTAATAAAAACTATAATTCTTTTATCCTCATAATTTATACTTTCCTCTTATAATTTGACTATTCAATCAATATTTGTTTCAAACTGTACCATGTCCCCACATCTCAGAATGAGTTCATGTACAAAAACGGCAAAATGAACTGGCCTGCGAGATCACCATTCTTTCAGGACTTGGTTTCTTTTATGGGACCATATGTATGCTAGTTGTCCTCGCAACCTTATTGAACTAAAGGCTAGGATACATGTAGGGACCAATCACTGCTGGCATGTAGAGAGTTACTTGTTCGTGAATGCAGCAATGTGTTATGCAGGGAAGACTATTTACAGGACATCTTCAAGACGTGAAATGTGTCATGTGGGTGATAAATGGTGTTGATATTGATTTTGATGACTTATATGGCCAGAATTATATAGGATTAAATTGATTTCAACGTGCATTGCTGTTTCATTCTCCCGTTCTCGCGAACTATATCCGTGTCTGAAACGATGCAATATAGAAAAAGAAACATGATGTTAACAGTAAAATGTTAAAAAAGTTTGTCATAAATGGAGTATAGCTTCACTGTGTTGATGAAGGAGCGTCAATTTTTTAGCAATTGCCAAAATGTTCTAATAAATTCTGCTTGAGACGATCCTGCGGGTAGCATTTAATGCTCCCTCGCTTGGTATAGGTCTCTGCTATTTGATGCAACAGCTAGCACTAAGGCGAGCTATCAGCATCGCTATACACATAACTGAATTTACTGTACTAACAATTATTAGTAAATTTAGTTCACGTGAAATTTTACGCACTGGTTTCTACAGAGGGACTTTATTGGGATGGAAGGTACTGTAGACAAGTGAATATTAAATTATTATTATTATTGACTAAAAGAAGAACAAAGAAGGATCTGATTAACCTGGAGAGCATTTTAGGCCCTCAAGTTTATACTTTTAGACCAAACACTAACTAAGAAAATCAGATTCCAGACGCTCGAAACCTGTGTATACCCTGTTTTACTATAAGGCTGCCAGATACGGTCACTAACACAAAAAAATAAAACAAAACAAAAAAAAAAAAACAAAATTCAAATGGGCCAAAGAAAAATCCTGATCCTGGGAATAATTTTGAAGGACAAAATACCTATAGTATTAATAAATCAGTTATCTCAGACAACAGACATTGCACAAGTAGCTACCAGAAGCAAATGGCAATGGGGCGGTCAACTCACAAGAATGCAGGACAATAGATAGACCTATAAGATCTCCATGTGAGACCCCCCGATAGGAAAACGGACACAAGGGAGACCCAGAAGAAGATGGACAGACCTCTTCAAGGAACATTCAGGTACAGATTGATCAAGAGTAGCAAGAGGAAGAGAAAAATGGAAATCTCTGGAGAAGCAACTAGTGCAGTGAGAAATGGAGTAACCAAAGAACAAATCAGTCAGTGTCTTAAACAGCATATGAACAACGTGGAATAGCTCACCACGTTAGAAAAAGGTGAGCTTTACCTACTTGTTAGGAAGCCTTTGCCCTTAAGGGACTAATAGGCTAACTTTATTTTTATCTTTATTGTTCCCCCCAAGAAATATGTGGAATATAGGAACATAATATAAACTACAACATTGGCACACAACAGTTGGTAATGTTCGCTATACTGGAATTAAGACTACCTTCAGATATGACTAGATCGTCAAAGCTTTTCTTAAAAACAAAATGTACAAAATTCACCGGGAGCCGGCGTTAATCAAGATTATTTTGTTGCTTGAACAACACTGCTACAGACTACTCATTTAACTAGTGCGGATTTAATTTCCTTAGAGGTTTCTCGCCCTGTGTCTTGGAGCATTAAATTACGTTTCTAATTGGAATTGACGTAACCCGGCCGTAAGGGATCCAAAACCTCTTTTCGTGACGAGTTTCAAGAGGAAATTCTTGTTCTAGAAGATGTGAAAAACAGACCTAAACTTCAAAGGCAACCAACTCAGAGAATTTTTAATTATGTGATTACAATAAGGCATTCTATTGCAGCGCATGATTGTATGAATTACTTAACTCAAAGTGCTTCACCTTCCAATGTTCAGATGTAACCTCTCTTGTTCTCAGGAGAGTGCCAGAGAATTGCAAACGTTGAGTTAAACACTTTCGTCTTAATGTAGCTCTAAGAAATGTTTAAAGAAATGAATAAAACCTGCTGTATATTTCAGCATTATTAAATGTCTTGTATTTTAAATACACATGGGTCTTATGCAGCATGTTGAAGTCTGTTAAAATTATTTACTGGCGCTTTTCATCTTTCTTACATTATAATAAAGTTTCATACCCGTCCCAAAATTTCTAGACATGCATTTATACACATGTTCCACTTAACTAAGTTAATTGTTCATTCTTTATGGATGCTATTGACCTTAATGACGAAGACTTTATCTTACAATTATTATTAGAAGTGCAAAACGGTAGCTAAAATGCAGACACGGTTTGGAAGGGAATTTTAAAGCAAATCTTACAATGTGACTCAGCATTACTCACATTAAAGATATGCTTGAAGTGGATGGATATCCCTAGACCCGTAAGAGAAGATATGATTCACAGTTTTTCAAGGAAATTCGTTTTATAAGCGACTTTCAAGACAGAAACTTTAAAATCGAGAGTCCATTACAAAAGGTTCACTTCATTTCCAAAACGGTCTTGACAAGGCTGTTGAGATTCTGAAGTGATGAGGTCACGACACAGCTACTAATAAGCATATATTTGAGTTATCAGTATTGTGCTTACCAAGATTACTCATTTTTATACACATTCATTAGAGCCGTTTATCTGAGCTTCATAGAGCAATGCATTTTGAGAGAGTATTCTGGCACAATATGAACTATATAATTGAACTCTTATAATTTGACATTAAAAATAACACAAATTTCCAGCATTTTCCACATGGAAATGACATGAAATTAATAAAAACACGTCCATGGTTCATGTGTTGTTCTGGAAAGCAAGCAGGTAATAGGGTCTTTAACAAAAATAACACCATTGTTAAGTATTTCAGTTATTCAATGACCATTCGTCATGTATAACTACCCAAAGGGCATAGGTACACGCCATAAAATCAGAACTTTGCTCAAAAGCAAAGTAAAATTAATTAACAGGAGGTCGTATACCCGGCTAATGCTTTGATGGGCATAATGTGAACTCACCCAGAAAATCATAGTAGTCGTAATTAAAATAGTGCTTAAGGATATTTCCTTAAAGCTTAGAAACTTCTTTTTGGTTTTCAAAAGAAATAAAAACGGAAAGTGACATCTTAAAAAATATCTGCTCAAATATTAGTAAGACATAAAGTTGATTAGTTACAGAAACAGTCATACTCAAAGGGAAATCTAAGTCTATAAAACTAATCTGGAGAGAGCTTACAAAAATTAAATTTCCCTGATGGTTGCTAAAGCCAGGAAAATTACAAAAAACTATTCCTCAATTTTACCTCAAATGCAATTTCATTTTATAGGATTTGTGAACCAGAATGGTAAGGATCACGTTTCAAATGCTGATTTAGAAGCGTGGAACTCTTGAAAGGAAAAACGAAGTGATGTGCAAGCTAATTTTTGTTGTTTTTTATATGATATTGAGAAAATAATAACTGAAATAATACAAACTGACTTTTTCCTCTTCCTCTTCCAAATCAAAATTTTCATTTTTGAAATCAATGTTAAAGAATAATGAGTTCAATGGAACAACACATTTACAGCATTTTCAGGATTTTATTACAGGATACATACTGGTGATCTCCATGTTTCAATAATTGGCGACATTTGTAATTATTAAAGTCTGATTCTAAAAACGACTCTGAATTTAAATTTGTCATTTTAAAGAGATATTGAATATCAATTCAAGTGGACTTGTGCGGTTAAGGAGGTACGCCTTCCAGTAATAAGTTTTCCTCTCCCTTCGTAATATTAGTATCTAGGTTTATGAAAACCTACCAAACTGATTGAGTTAAACGGATTTGGTTCACTAGTCTTCATGCCACAACAGTTTTTATGGGCACATTTCAAAGATAAGAACCCACGAATGCAGCTACTGAAATAAAATGTAGCCAAGTTGCGAATGAAATGTTTGGTGATGTTGGCAACTTCATTGACTAGCTTAATAAGCACTGTTGTCTCAGTCTAAGTACTGAACAAAAAGTCAAAATCGTATCAGAATTGGGTCATAAGCTCAATAATATCGCATAAACAATGGAATTATTAACATCCAAAGTGTGTATATGTTTTATTAGTACACGATACAGATCCTGATAATCAACAACTTATTATTATTATTATTATTATTATTATTATTATTATTATTTAGTTATAAAGGGTAAAATACACTTCCTTCTGGCGGTTGAATTTGGCCACTACCTGTCTTTCATTTTTGATAGTCCTTTGTATAGTAGATGGCGGCATCTCACTGTTCTAGATACCACAGTATAGCTTGATGGTCTTCGAGCATTATTGAAATTGTAGCACTATCTTACGGGTTGAATACCCCTGACATACGATGTAACTTCGTTTTACATTTATTAAACACATTGGTGAGCTAAACCACCTAAGATAGGCTACAACACAAAAATCTGTATGAGGAAAATCGGACACTATTTTATTTGTGATCACTGCCTCGTGATATTCTTTCAAATCCTTCGTTAGTTGTGTCTTTGGAATGAAGGTCATAATCTCACGAACCTTGTAACAGTATGTGTTCTAACTGTTTTAATTTCCAATAGGGATGAACATTCATTTTATAATTTGTGTGTATCGAAAGTGGTTACGTAGCACTGTTGTTTGTCTTCCTTACACAAGAGCGTCACAGTTCAGCTTGTGCTGGCCCTACAATAGCAGACATGCTACCCAGAGATGAAAATATGCGAAATATTTCCAAGTGGCGAGAAAAAAACTTTGATTTTAAATATTAGCCAGACGTCTTGACCCAATGATTCTAATTTGCATATTACGCTTTGTAGCTAACTCATGAGGAGTTATATAGCTGGTTCCTATTGCAGTAAATAAATATCTTTTTAATTTAATAACTAAAACATTAATGGGCTCTTTGTCACATGAAAAGTGACAAAGTCGATTTTAAACTATGAATGGGAATAAAATTCACTCTAGATTTTCCATATTTCATTTCTTTGAGGTGTGAAATGATTAAGGTTAATGCTGAAATGTCACGTGGCCTAGTTTTTCACAAAGTAATATCTCTTTAACTCAGTGCAATTTAAATCATCCCAGAAATTATTGCTACAAGCATATCTATGGTGATTCAATATGTTTAATTAATTTGATCAATTCATAGCAATATACAAGAATGATGTAAATAGTGTTTTCGCTAAAAATCTTGTCTGCCCATGCGATGTATTACAACTTTCAATTACAACTGATCAAACAGAAGAATTGCAATTCAAAATTTTTGCACGGACAACGTAAAAAACATGAGCAAAACATTGTGTTTTAACAGAGGAAAACTAGATGGATTATTGGCGCAAATCTTGAACATTTGCCTACAAAATAACTCCGGAAATAATCAATAAAAATAAAAAACAAAAAAGCGGGTATTGTAGAACTAAAAGAAAAAGTCTTGGCAAGAACTTGCAAACATTACTGTAGCCGAACGTGTTTATATTCATCAACTTGTACTTTCCAATACAACTTATTTTTAACAGAGGAAGGGCGCTAGAGCATCTTCTAAAGTAAGAAAGGACGTTGAAATATGGGCGTCACCGACTGCAACACGCTTCAGAGCCGAGACGTAAAACACTTTGCAAGTGGGTAAGTTTTATAATAAAAACTCGCAGTATAATTTCATAGTGGCAGAAAGTTTGAACGTAAAAAAGGCACAAAAAGACGTGTACTCCTTATATACATATAATCCATTCGTTGCTATACAGAAACTAATTTGTTCATTTAGCAGCTCTGCGGGTCACAGAAAAAAGTAAAAAAATATGGGCAGGTTCTGCGAGAAAGTATATATGAGGTTTTTTTTTTTTTTTTTTTTTTTTTTTTTTTTTTTTTTTTTCCATATAGATATTCAACATTCCAACTACTCATAACAGTAAGATTTTGAAATGTATGCAATGGCGCCATTGTTCGTGAAGACCGACGAATATCAATTGACAGACAAGTTACAAATTTCCCATGACAGTTCATCTTCGATTCTACATCATTGCTTGAAAATAATACGCGTTTGTGCAAGGTGGGCCCCAAGATTTCTTACTCCTGAACAGAAGATGGTGCGAGTGGAAGTGTGTAGGGAGCTTCGAACGTTTGTCCCATCCTCCTTACTACCCAGACTTAGCTCCTTGTGATTTTTATCTCATTTCCTGTCTGATAAAAGGAGCTATGGGAGTGGGGCGTTTTGGTACTTCCTAAACCATCGTGAAAAAGACTGGGGTGGTTTAAGAGATGATGTCAAAAAACGTCTTCCAGCATGCACTCCAAGACCGGCAGACGCGTTGGTCAAAGTGCATTCAACTCAACAGAGAGTACTTTGAAAAAGGCCCACACCAATTTGGACCAAGCGTAGTGTACTCCATGCGTAAAAATAAAACATTCTGAGTCTTTTTTGACTAACCTTCGTTTTATACAAAAGCCTTGTACATTCCTGTGTATAGTAAAAAGCTATATTTACGCATATTTGTGGTTTCCGACTATTATTTTCTCCTGTTTTTTGTGCATATGAGACTAACTTTGAAGCTTAATTATAACTACCAGAACGGGAGGGGGAAAAAAAAGTTGAAGAGCATAATTAAGATTTAGAGGGAAAAAATTATTTTCCAAGTGAAATCGATGAGTAGAAACATTAACTGTTCATACAAAGCGGGGTTTGCAATTGCTTTTCTCTCTATCTCTTCCTTAGAAGTAAAAGCAGCCACAGCGTCACTCGCTTGGTGTTGACAGACTTACGGCGTGCAGGCACTTCGGGCTTTGGCTAGGTTTCAATCAAAACCACTCGATGATTAGCGGTATGAGGAGAAAGTTAAGGACCGCGGTAACATGGGTTTAGTTCCCTCCTTCCCTTTTGTAGAACGAGAAAGCGGCACGAAGCAATGGACACTGGCTTTTCATACACGTCATGCAGAATTCAACTAAAACGCTTGCAATAATTTTCGTGGCGAGTATGGAAAAGCTAAATAAGAACTAAAAATATATAATTAAGTTATAATCCAAATGCCATACTAAGTATTTAAGTTTTCAAGCACAACTCAACATATTTATCAAATAAATTGTGTTATTTATTTAGTGGGCATAGATGACACATGGTGCATACCTGGTAAATGTGTTTTGTGCTGAGGCAACTTGTGTTCACTCTAAGTGCGCACAACATTTGTGCCAAATAGGCAAAAAATATGGGTTTACATATTACTGAAAGAACCATCGGCAACAGACTTTCCGTTCTATTTCTAAGGTATCTTATAGTTTAAAGACAATAAGAGCAGTAAAATCTTGAAAGAGAAAATTTAAAGATATGGGTAAGTAGTTTTGCTTATTTTTCTTCAGATACTTTACTACCTAACAAAGACAGGCAGAAAGAATTTTTCTGCACAATTGTGCTAATGGATTTGGGCCCAAAGTCAAGCAGCTGTCAGATAGCGTTCCCAGACCAAATAATAATTTTTTTTTTTGTTTTTACGGTGTACTATCAAGTTAGGAAGACAGGGTCAATAATATATATATATATATATATATATATATATATATATATGTGTGTGTGTATATTACAATATAATATAAAATAAAAATAATGTAACACTATTAACAATGTAACTAAATGAACAATAATTAGAAAAGCAGAAAGGGATAAAAAACTAAGAAAAAGTCACAGATTTGTAATCGCTATATTTCGAACTACTTGAGTTCTCCTATGGCAAGAAGACAAGTCATAAATGTAACGTGGATATAGAAATTTAACAAAAAATTAAGTTCATAAATATCTTCATTGTCCACAGCATTAGTTAAAATAGCAAAGGATTATGTTGTACATAATCCATTAGCTCTTACAATCCCGCGTTTACACTAAAACTGGTAATATTTTCAAATATTTGCTTTTATTTATTGACCTTATTTACAGACTTCCATGGTGTAATGCTTCCACCATAGGAAAAATAATTAGTTTGGCATAAAATATATTTTCCTGCATTACTTTAACTTCTACGTTTAAATGAAGGTAGGAATACTATAGACTTTAGTTATAAAATCTTGACCGCAAATGCAGGGTTTTACTTCTACGCTACAAGATGTTGCCTCAGTCATATGTATTTGAATATCATTTTGCTGAATCTGTTTACTACTGCATTCACTCGCAATCATGATTGTTAAAACATTAACTATTCAGTTAGCATTTTTCTTGTCAACGTTAAATGTTTACACGAATCAGCTCACCTTGTGTGTGCAAAATTTTCGAATCCTCCCCCAGTGCTGCAGTTCACTGTATTGCACTCCAATTTGATCAAACGGTTCAGGGAAAACCAGGTAAATTTTGAACATTCGGCAACTTGGCGCAACGACCACATTTTCAGAACAAAAGAAAGCTTAGGAATAAAACTCAAAAACATTATGTTGGCCAAGCTTAATTGTTGCAGTCAAAAAATATTTTCCTGATATAACGTTTATCTAGTCACATTTTACAGATCCGAGTTGGAATATGAGGAGCCGCCGGCTGCGGCACGCTTAACTGGCGAGACAAAAAACATTGCATGAACGGACAAGGTTTAAACCAAAGGCTCGTTTAATTAAGAATGCCGTTGAACATTATCTGTTTATTTTACCTTATTGATACCTATATTCCCTAAAGCAATCTCTTTGTAACCTTCGAATTCTACTGCGGACATGAAAAATCTCAATCTTGTTTCTCTTTATCTCTGCCAGCTTTTTCCTAAGTACACAGACACTTTTGAGTACAATTAGCAGCAATTTATTAATTCTTAAGAGCTGTTTTAACAAGTTATAAGATGAATTAATTCAAAGAAATGTACAACTGGAAAAATAAACTATATTGATTTAAAACCCATTTTGTCTTTCAAACGTAATGAGAAAATTAACATGTTTAGAAAGGTTAGATGTTAAGACGAAAAGAGAACATGTTTTATATAAGTGTTTAGGTGGGACAAAATGAATTCCTACCAATACTTTTACTTTGCTTTACATTTAGTGTCGAATCTACTACATTAAATATTTGTGTTTAGTGAAACCGTAATATTGTTAAGAGTAACAGCACCAGCGTTTTATAAATACCATGCTTTACATGCAACATTGAGTGAATTTATTGCATCACGTATTTTATATTCTGCACCTCATTTTTTTACTAGCACAAGTAATTATTTCTGAAACGCTTTTGACCATGCTGAAAGTTTCATTGCATTTATTCTGGCACTATGAAGTAAGCTCAAAATAAACATTGACTTATTCGCTGGTAGTTTGTGTTATAAAAGAGACATTAACCTGATTACATATTTAACACTTTTAATACATTTAAAAATAGTAACAGCGAAACGTTTATTTATACAGCATACAAAAGTTTTACAAGCAAAAGTAATCATATCACTAAACAAGCAAAAGAGAAGAAACAATAAAAAAAATGTTCACAATTCAAAATGGCTAGAATGATGAAGACAAGTCGCTTAACCTACATGTGACTTGCAATCAAGCAGAAGAAACCATTCTGGAAATACCCGGACAGCTACAGACTTAAGGATTTATAAATCGACAGTTAATTAATTTATTTATTTGGTTTGTTTACGAACGCTCTTTATCATCTCAGTCATCAGTGTCCTATTCAACTCTGGGCTTGAAACAGCCGATTAATTTTGCTGAGAGGCCTCTTCTTTCGGGCTTAAAGGTGTTTTACATGCCATAAATCTACGACACAGGCTTCTCTTCCAAAGTATTAGATTATTACACCCAAAACAATCCATCGACCCTGGTCGGGATTGAACCAGTGATTTTAAGTCTACAAGGCAAGCATGGTTACCACTAGACCAACAGGCCCGAAAAAATTCGTCAGTAAGAGAGTAATAAATGAGTTTATGTATCTCGTATTCAAAATCACAAAAGCATATTTGGGGGGGGGGGGATATCATCACTCTAAAGCTATATTGGTCACTTTCACTTTACAAGATGTGTTTTCAAAAGAAGACGGGGGCCTGCAGTCCAAATAAGGCACCAATGATGAGATAATGTTTTTTTAACATTAAATGGAATATTAATGTCTATTGATTGAAATATTAATGTTATCCTTTGGTGATTGGGGGAAACTAGTGAATTTTAGCATGGTATGTTCGTTTGTGTAGGCAGAGAAAGGTAACATCTTAAAGAACATCTAAGAGTAAAGCAATTCTTTTCTCCGGTCTACAAAGAACCCTCTCCCCACATATACACATTAATTATCTAAAAACGAATAGGCAACCAGCTGAAAGTATGATAAAAACATGAATGTATGTGATCTATCCAATAAAAGGTTTACAATAGATGGAAGAAAAGAATCATTTATTCATATTCGTGCATTGGTGAAAAATAATAAAATTAAAAATTAATACAGCACTTTGTAATAGGTATCATTTCAACAAGAACTCAAAACATTAAACCAAAAATGAGTCTAAATAAAGATGTAAATCATTACAACAATTATTAAATTAAGTAAATAATGCTGAGTCTTGATAGAAAGTGATTATAAAGCAAGAGTAGAAATGTTATAGTAACAAATACAATTGGCTCACGTGAAAGTATCTAAAGGGCATATTTTAAGACAACTTTTGAACCTCAATGAAATAATATTTGAAAAAAAAATTACAAACATAAAAGCATTAATATATAAGTACGAAAAAATGGAGGAGCATGGTCAATAATAGGTTATCTGCTTAATAATGAATTAAAAGTTGGATCATGCCTTAACGAGAGCCCAGTTGAATTTAATATCCCAAAATAATGGAATAATTTAAATCCATACTAAAACATTTACAGTAGAAATTTAGGTACTACAAATATTGCATATTAAGTCATAAAATATACAAACAAGCACATAAAAGATGTAAAATGCAGTATAAAACGGGAATTTTAAAAATCAGTAATTTAAAGATCATTCTGATAATATACCAACTACAGGAATATATTAAATAATAAAATATTTACCGAATAAAAATTAAAATTAAAAATCAGAGACTCCCCTTAATTTTTAAAATTAATCCACTCATTAAAAATGGGCTCATGTAATTAAATGTATGCTCTAGAGCACCATTTCTAAAATGTAGCCCGCGGATCAACGGGGGTGTACGAAACAGTAGGAGTATTGTTACCAGCATTTATTCTTGATGTTCGGGAAAACGAAAGTATGATACAAGTTTATGGTATGCATTTATTGAGGTAAAGTAAGTTACTTTTTGTCCTGGATGGAGTTTTCAAACAGATGAGCGGAAAAAGCGGACTAGGCTGAACACTCTTGTACCATCATAGTTGTCTTGGCAACACCACGCATCTTTCGCAGGGAAATGCGGTAGGCGAGCCCAGATTTTCCCAGACTATAAGGTCATAAAAGTATTAATACCTATGAAAACAACTTACTTGTTTAAAAAATTATTCTTGGCACTCATTTATAAAAAACAAATGTAGAGAAACTGTTTGGAAAATCTAGAATCAGAACTCAGAATACCTTCAAATAAAATGCAACACTGCCCTCCTCGTTCATGAATTAAAATTATCCAATAATGTTGCGACATCACACGAATATATTGTTAGTTACTACTGATATTAGTGATATATTCGTTTTGTACCATTTTTAAAGTAATGCTATTATTATGATTATTGCTAATTGTGTGGGGATGCATTGCAATAAAACGCCAAATAGTGAAAAAAGTACATCTTCTTTGCCGTTCTTGCAAGCATTCTAACTAGTCTCTTCGTTTTCCATCTTTCCCTTCTTCTCATCTGGCCACATGGATTTATACCGATTTATTTGCCATTGGTTTAAGCTGATCGAATGTTCACGAGACTGGTTTTGTAGCAATCCTGGGTGCCGTTCTCACGGCTCTTTCCTCGACACATAGAAGTTTACGGATTTGGCTATTCATTCCAAATTGCTGGGTCCCAGGCTTTAATTACATGTGTCAAATGACATAGGTAGAAGGTTTTTTCTAACATTTTTTGCTAAAGTTCTTCATTGTATCATGTTATATTGACTTAAAGTTGATCAGCAGGGACTTTCATTTTTAAACCAAAGTTATCGAAGTTATTGCAATTAAGTGACAGCATTTAAATATTTTATTCGTTGTTAAAGCAGGAGATTTTACAATATGCTTGTGTCTTAGCATTTATTTACCAGTTATCTGATTAATTATTATATGGTAAATGTGGAATAGACTTAAAGCTTCATTAATGTACAGATTCAAATATTTCAATATTTAAAGTATTTGTATCAATTTAAATGATGGATTGCTGGGATACGTTTACACTATTTTTATGTTTAAATTTGATTTCTATTCTACCCCAATTTGTTGTTGTTCTAAATTCAAATCAATTTCACGCATTTATTTTTATTTTTCAGCACATTATGCTCACTTTTTCACTGTCAGAAAGTCTAAAATATAATGATTTTCTTTTATATGGTCTTATACAAGATTTTCCTTCCAGCATATTCCTAAAGTTTAAAATTATTTTGGCACCAAAGGGTGGATATCGAATTCAGATTATTAAATTATTTTACCAGTGACATGGCCAAATATTTAAACTTAATATACCAGTGATGAATAACTTTAAACATATACGGAATACAATTATAATTTTAAAATATCGGTTAAAATCTTAGGACTGTGCGAGAAAGAATGATGATCTTTAACGGGAGGAGAGTTTGAGACCGCTGCTCTAGACATTGTAAATGTGTCCTGAATACTGAATGTGGGGAAAAATATCCATAGAATGGGAAGAGGTTCTTGCAAATAACAATTTCAATAGTATAAATTGGAGTATATATGAAAACTACAGAACTACTAAATGGAGGCAATCATATCAAACACAAAAGTTCGTAAAGAAAGTAATATGCTGATAATTTATCATTAATTTTTATGGAAATGCACGGAAAAGCCAATCTGAAATACGTATGATATATAACACTTTAAAATAGAAGGAAAAAGAGGCATTTAATTCTGGTTACTATACAAAAATTATGTTTTATTTATTAAAACGAAATAAATTAGCCAATAAAGCAAACTATGAATGTGGAAGTAAGTGAAGGATGTTGTGTATACCTCATTTTTAGTAATTTATTCAGTTACAATGATTTAAATTATTGAACACATAACTCGCGAAACTTATATTAAAATTCATATAATATCATGACACTTTTCTTTGCTAATGACCAATTTATATTCTTGGCCAAGAATTGTAAATTATCGGGGGTTTATATGAATTTTATTATGTAATCACAAAATATCAATTCAAATTTAAGTTGACAAAACTGAAGTGATTGTTTTTAAAGATGAACATTTAGTTTAAGGTAAAAATAATGTTAAAAACAACATTAATAATTTATGTGTAATATGAGAGGATATATACTTAATGCGTGTCATAGTAAAAATAAAACAACAATACTTCTAAGTGAGAGCACTAATGGGACTATGGGACTATTTCATATTGAAATGTGGACCTTAAGACTAGTAATGTAATCAAGAAGCAAACCTGCACTACATAATAACAATGCAATAATACATCAATAAAATATAAACTAGAGGAAAAATGAAGCTTGAGCAGAATGAAAATTGTATCTCAGTATTGACACTTAGTCCTTGGAAGCCAACGGACTAATGCAGTAATGTGTAGAATAGAAAGTAATATTTAATACATGTTTACTAGTATTCCTCTTAATAACAACTTGTCTACTAAAATGTAAAGAGAACAACAGCAGCATCTGCTGTACATGTTTTGCACATGTCGAAAGGCAATCAGTTTCCTTACGAGGGTAGTTTCTGAATGTCGGGAGAGCCTTGCTTGTTTCCACGCGCCCTGGGAGCTTTACGAGTTGTTTGCTTTTCTGCTTTCTCCCGAGCGATGCAGTCACACAAGTGCAGTACCCAAATCCCTCATCCCTTTATTTAGTCCTTCCAGCAAACAACATAAATTTACCTCACATGTATTACTTTTTCCTCAAACTTTCTAGAACTATATAACTCCAAGGCTTACGGCAAGGTTGCAAACAGGAGATAAGAGAAATGCAGTAAGTAGTGGTCTTTATGTTCAAAATATATTCGAGTAAGAATCTGTGTCACTACTTCTGTGATTTCAGTTGTTATAGTACGTTTGCTTATATATGCCACAAATTCCAGGTTTTAGCTCACTGGTTATTGCAAAAAGTAAAGCACATGCAGTAATGAATTAGCTGTTAAAATTCGCTATCAATGAGGTGTCTGGTAAAAGTTATTTCACCGTTTGCATTGGGGTTTTATATTTTAATACGAACTTCAATACGAGTTCATTCATAAGATCAGAAATAAATGCCCCATATCTTCTCTTTAGCTTCTGAAGAAAGATACAGACATTTGAAAAATCACCTTGTTTGTCTAATAATTAAAGACCTTGTTTTTATTATTTATGCTAATCATCATGTACAAGTACCCTATACTAATTATATTTTATACATATACAGTATGATTCAAAAATATCTAGCCCCTTTGCTAAAATTAATTAATAATAGATATTTTATTAACCTATTCAATAAAGTTCTATGTTATTAGTGTTGGTAGTAACAGTCATTCCATGTCGGAACAAGGGCGCCTCCCAAGATGGAGAATTTGGTTACCAGAAGACATTTCACTTACCTCGTTTTCCTACAGAGGGCAGAGGGACAGATGGTAACATTATCGTTCTATCGGCAGCTGAAAGGGAATTGAGTTTTTATTTGGATATGTAACTTCCAAAATGTTTGTCTAGAGACCGTATATTTGTTTTAACGTGCGGCAAATCAACGATACCGAACCCAAGGCTTATACATTTTACGTCCTTCAAAATTTATCCACAGGCTGGGTTTCTACCCGCAAACCTTGGATCCACAGGACCACCAAGACCGACAGAATTCGATGTGACCTGCTCAGTTTCAAAGCATTGTTCCTAATGATTCACAGCAGCTCTTGAACTCTTCACGGAACATTTTCAGTGAAATTGTTTCTGCTCCTTCGTAAATACTCTGTTTTAAATGAGGAACATGGTTATGTACAAATTAGATTGAATAAAGTCTCAAACAGAGATACCTATAGGCTTCAAGTAGGGTGGTCAAACGCTGCGGTCCAGCTGTTCCCAAAGTACAATTGCCAAAAGTTGGATAGCCATCCTACTGAAAAATGAACGGGCTGAACACAATATTGATTAAACTGGTTATAAGAAATGTTCTTAAGTGTGGAAGTAGCTGGCACTCGAAGCTGTGAGTTCTAAAACACGACGGAACTATAGATGTTTATATTAATCAGACCCAGTCAAACGTTCATTTTTGGTGTGTCTTTCTGCCACTCATATGTAGGATATGGCTCGCCCATATTAGATAATAACGAGAGTCTATTTGCACGACTACACATGTGGAAGGTTGCCTCATCGCTGAATATGATATCTTCCATAAGGTTGTCATTACCAAGCAGGGTAGCTTAGGTGTTAATGCATAATGCCGTGAGACCGGCAAGGGACTAGTTCTGAAAGCGACGTACAAGAACATGCCAAACGGAAAGAGAAAGCAGTTGAAATACAGGCGATGCGGTAACCGAGACATAAACTATCGCCTGAGCGGACACGAGTTATAACTTATTTTATATCATTTTCCCTCAACCTGTATGTGACTGATTCTTTAGTTTAAATTAACTGTAAATAAAACATTTGTTTTCAGTCACATGTAAGTATATATATTTAATAATAATCATTTGCTTTTTCTATTTTCCATCTGCACTATTTGGAAAACGTACGACAATCATTAATGAAGAGTGGAATTTTTCATTGATATTTTTATCCTCGTTATATTTTTTTTAATAACTGCAAATAGATTTTTTTCCATTTTCATTCAAAATACGCAATCTGCAAATGAAACACCATATGTTGTTTTGGGAAATAAATCGTATTATAACAGTTTCTAATAAAAATTAAAAATCCGTTTTTTTGCAGTTATTAATAGAGTTTCATTTTGCGAGCAATTCAAAAAATAAACGATCGGACATTAGTTGGTGGAAAATGTGCCAGGGGCGCTCCCGCAAGCATCATTTAGTTTTTCCCAGGTACATAGGTACACAGAATCTGTGCTGTTTATGGACCAATGGCAATGAACCATGTATATTGGAGGTTAATTATATTTTGCGGTATTGTTGTTTCAAGCACATTAAGAATGCCAAATGAAGCTTAACAGCAATACTTACTTTCAGGAAGAACGTATATTTATAGTGTACATTTATCAGGATTTTCGCTCTTTCCCCGTAACCCAAAGACAATCTAGAATAAAATATGTTCCATAAAATTTATAAACATTCAAGCTAGCACGGACATTGAAGAGAACAGCTTTCTTTTCTATTAACTTTGCAGAAACGCTTTCTGGTTCAGGAATCTTGCTACAGTTATTACAGATGTTGGAATACTCTCACTGCACAAGCTAGAAGAATAAAAAAAAACCTCATCTTATCCTTGCACAGTAACATCGATACATCAACTAATGGTACCGCCGCGGTGGCCGAGGTCGTTAAGGCGCGGACTCGTGAGCGGGAGGTCTGGGGCTCGAATCACGCCAGGACCGTCCTCCCTGACTGAGGTTTTTTTTCCAGGTTTTCCGAAGTCCTCATAACTGACAAATGCCGGGGAAGTACCCTAAACTTAGGCCTGGATCATTTCCTTCCAAAACAAAACCTTTCCCAATATTTCATTTCACTTTATGTATCAACGGTGTTCACCGCCTGTGGTGCCTCAGTAGTGAAAACAGGCGCTAAACACTATTCAAAAAATATATACTATTTCGCTAGTTTTCATGGATTCAGCAACACGTCAATTTTAATATCCTGACAAATTATAAACAGCCATTGCATTAAAGTATGCAGATCAGAAAAACCGATCAGAGAACCATCTGTTGAGACAGTAATTATGAACTGCCACCCTCATATTTAACTAGATTAATTATAGCAAATACTTTTATGTAACTTCATTAAAGTCATGATTGTAATGTCATTTCCCCTTACAAGTGTTCAGTTATTATCCGTAAAATGTTATTTTTTCGCAAGTGTGCAGAAAGCTACCCCAACCATAAAATCTGACCTGGGATTTTCTGTAACCTGTCGTAACAACATTTGTAAAGAATCCTTGAGCAAGATGTTTATTGCTATTCTGTTAGAGAATTCCTTAAGCAGATTACGGAACATAAAACCTTTGGCGACTGCAGGGATGAAAAGACAGGCCGATAACTTGAGTTGATTCTACATGGAAACAGTCACGTAGACCATGTTTATTTGGTTTGCGATTTTGGGGCCCACAGTCAGTTTTGCAAGAGTATTCAGCAAGGCAGCGGTAACCATCGTCGGTAGTTAGTTTTGGAAGAGAATTAAGTGATTGAGCTTTATTAGTTAAGTGCAGTAGTTTATGTACAATAGTGTAAGAACAATTTATTGTGTCATCTTCCATAACGAAAAAATATTATTAATCTCCAAGATTCCTTTCCTTATGCTCACAGGACCATAAAAATATCTAGCATCAGAGTCTCAACAGCCGTGGCAAAACTGTAAGACAGCGGTAACCATCGTCGGAGAGGAAGGAATTATTTACTCCTGAGATTACACCTAAAAACCTATCAAATCAAATTTCCTTTTTCCAAATCCTTCTCTCCACTCTACATACATATATTTTCATTGATCCCCATTCATTTATAAAATACCGCCGCACTGTCCAATTGCTATACAAAAATACTAAAACTTTCTAAGCATCTAGATGATGAAGGCAATTGATATAGGACTGCTCGCAGCAAAGCGGAGTTTAGTCCTGAATGAAGACTATTCGGAACTCATTTGACGAACACTCTTTTCCAAGGCTCTGTAGCCGTAGACATTGGAATTCCTCAAAGAAAGAGTATATCAAGTGTCTGTTGCATTTGGCGACTTTGAGAAGAAATTGCAAATGTGCTGCGTGAAAAATGCCTGGAAAAAGGTGGTGGTTACTTAGACCATGAGTGGTAAAACTCGACATTGAATATTAATAAAGACAAGATTCGTGTATAAAATCTCTTTAACACATTAATTTAATAATAATAATAATAATAATAATAAATACTGGGGTAAAGTTCTATTTGAGTTACTGTACTTAAATGCTTCACATTAAAGCTATAAAATCGATGTCATGTCTACCACCACTTTATTTATAACGTAATATTCAGCAAAAATACTTTTACATTTACATAGTTATTCCTGATCACGAATGTTTAGAAGAAACGATCGAGCAAAAATGACGTGAATGTTACTCTTTGATACAAAAGTGGCAATTACAGTACTAAAACATATACACTTTAGTTAGGAAATGTGTACAGGAACAAAATTTATAAATTGTGCTAAATTTGCCTTCCACTTTAATTTCCTTTAATATGACATGAGCAAACAAAAACAGTAATGAATCACATTCAAAATTTCAAGCATCAATCAAAACTGGTGCAGTTTTCGGCTTTCTTTCAAGTGAACTATCTTCCACCCTCTACCCTAGAACATAATTTAAGAGGGCTAAATGGAACATAAATGGAACCAAGAAAAATATGGGTAGAATATTGCGTGGTTAAACGAACTAGGTCATGAGTTCGATCCAGAGTTGGCGGTTTAAAACGTTCTAACCAATTCACAGAGTAACGTGAATGATTGATGCGCTTGTGTGAGCATCATTATAATGAAAGCGTCAAAACCGAAAAATTGTTATTGGCAGTTGACGCATACACCATGACAAAACAATAATTGGTGTTTCTCTGTCGGTTTACACACTCCGGCTGTGAAACGCGGATGCCCATTTGGGCTTGGTAGGGGAAACTGATGGATATGATCAACATTAATGATGTGCTCAGTGTTTCGAACAAGCGACGAAATTTTCATTGGTAACCAACGCCCCGAATGTGAGAACAGAATTTTAAATAAACTTTCGTTGCAGCAGAAAAACTGTTAACAGGATGCAGTCATTCTCCATCTCACTAAATTTGTACTATAGTTCAGAGGATCGGCTTTAAACAGATAAATGAAACTCCCTTCTAGCGCTTAATAATACATGCCTAATACTGTTCTATTTCCTTCCTTTATTTCTGCAACATAGCACGGAAATCCTGAAATATGTTACATTTATAATTGAGATCTGTTTAAAAAAAACTCAACAGACACCATATTTTTCCAAATGTATTTTTAAAAGAAGGGTCTTAAATAAGAGCCTCATATGATGGTGAAAAGAAAATATGACAGAACGCAGCATTATCCGTATAATATGGGCCTGAATGTAGCGAGCTTTCATAAAACTTAACTTGCGATTTTATAAAACTCAACCAATTCTCGTTTTGAGTAACTATTTATACGTTTATTATTGCCACTGTTGTTTTAAACGCAAAAATGTTAATATCATTAAGGGAACACTTGCAACCTTGAAAATTAATTATAGCATATAGAAAAGTATTATTTCAATGTTGGATTCACATACTCAATACAATAGATTACAGATCGCAAAAAGTATAGGAATAAAGTAGTTTTACTATTTTAAATGAAAATAATAAAAATGTGACCTTGCCTTCAATGCAAGATAAATCAGTTTTGCCAAAACTTTCAATTGAAGAAATATTTTATTGCAGAAAATTCTGGCTGTGTACTTGCACAATATTAAATTTTTCACAAATAAAAAGCAAATTACATAAAACTTGTCACTAATTCGGAGCACGGGCAAATGAAATTGCATCACAATCAGAGATTACTCAAGTTTCTTACATACAAAGGTATTTTCAAAGCATTCTAAAAGATTTGCCTATCGGGGCCATAGCTATATGCAATTAAAATGAAAAGGAACTAGTTAAACATTAATCAATCATTCTGCCCTCAGAAGATTATGAATTTGTTATGGAAATATGAAGAGATTAAAGTTGAGGGTAAAAATTCAAATACTTAAGATTTTAAATCAATTTCTAAAAGCATAATGAAATCTGGAAAGAAAAGAGCTTCAATGATCATGTAAGCAAAAATAAAGCTAATGACGTGAAGAAGTTGATGACTTACTTTGATAATAAATTAAACAAAAGTAAAACATTTTATCCAAAAGTTTAACCATGAAAGCAACACACAAATTGTTTATTATGAATAAGTTTTGCATTGGTGCTAGGGTTTCACTGTCGGGGAAATACATTATGTATTTAGAATATGTACACCATCGTTTTATTAAGCTTTAATACCTATTGTACAACAATTTGAACTTCAGCTAACAGTTTTACTGTTATGCAAAAACATAACCGTGCGAAAAAGACTGTAAGAAAAAGCAGTTGATAAACTTTCCAATCTCAATCTTGCAGAAATTGTATGTGATTCATAGCAAATAGATAGATAGGTTCATAATTTTCACAAAGTTTTTTAAAGTGGTTTATAATGCGCTATAGTTAAGCATCAGAATATGAAAACCAGTAATTAATACATGTTTTTATGAATTTCGTTAAAATGCTTAGCCTTTAAACTTACGTATAAGTTAATTGCACGTAAATTATGGTAACATTCAAAGTTAAAGTGGGCAGCTTAGCCATTAAAATTTTATATGTATAAATTGCAGGCAAGCACATTTGTTATATATACATTTCTTAATAGATTTAGTAAAATATTTGTCACATTACGGAGCTTTTATTAAATTTTATATCATTATATAATAATTTATTATTTTTTCTTTTGTTTAAATCACCACTAGTGGGTTATTGTATATATCTTTAGGATAAGCATATTACAATAAATATAAATGTTAAAAATTAGATTCTCCCATACTTGGAAACTACCTCTTCCGGCTATATCTTGGTCGCTCTCTTTTCAGCCGTTTCCAAAATTAAATGTAGCGCAGGCATACGGGAGGGTGCCATATAAGAAAGTATAATTATTGTAATGAATGCTAAAGACATGTAGCAACTTTTAACTCTGTTTTGTATTTATGAATGATGTTATGGCGTTTTTGGCGTCTTGCGTCATGCCCGTCTTTCCGTCACTCATGCTCAAACACAAACTTCATGCCTAGTCACCTAATGCATGGATATTCCTTGTTTGCGAAATAAAATACAAGTGCTGCATATCCAAGCTAAACATGTCATTTACGAGTTAATTACATTAACGACAAGAAAAGAAATGGTATAATTACACCTTTAACAAAGTTTACACAACATATTGCAGAATGATGCAAATAAACAGGAATACAACATCAGAATTCGCAAGGAAGACAAGGTAGCAGACGAAAAGGGACGCACATTTACATCTCCAAAATTGAATTCAAGGGACTAGCTCCCAACAAAATAGAACTGAATGATATGAACACGTCAGATATTAGATGGGAGTTTGATTACAGGATAAGTATAAAAATTGGAACATTAGTAAAATTTACATTCCTTTTATAATAATGAGATAAACCTTAAAAGTTCAAAGGAATGGTTAATAAAATTACTAAATCTTTAGGTTTCACGTTTAAAAATGTATAAGTATTATATTAATCGAGTAAGATGACATCAAGTATGAAGGTGATAATAAAAAGAACTATAATATAAATAGAATCAGATATGTGGTTAAATTTGTTAAAATTGCTTAAGTTATGCATTGCAACTAATTGCCAAATTCCGAATCACATAAATTAATGTCATGACATAAAGTGGACTGTACCTACTCTTTAATTCGTGTTTTCAGTGCTGAAGTTTTACTGTGTCGCATTTCAATGTGTCTCGCCGTTGTTTGACACTTACTCCTCCTGTAAGTATAGATGTCCAGTACTATTGAAGACTTTCCTATTTCAAAAATGCATTTGTGTATTTCCACGACGGATATGGCTGCCAATTTTAACCCCAAACGAACAGATTTTCTTTCTCGCATTCAGGAACTTTCGCAATCGCCAATATATGGGCAACAACACAATGGCTAATTCTAATTATAACCAAAAATATTTTGGCGGAGGTTTATAGGAAATTATTGTACCAGAAATATTTTTAGCGATATTTGCAAAATTCCATTCTGGGCATATTTACACAATTTTGTCTAAGCCGTACCTATGCATCGATTTTGTAACCAGTGTGATATGTAGCAAAAGTATGGCATATAATAGTGAAAATACAGATTTTCCCTTAAAAGAAGTTAAAAACAAACTATTAAAATATATATGTTTAAGAAAAACACACACACGTGGTATATGAATGCATTTATATAAACTTTTGTTCAAAATGTAAAGTATATCTGAGAGGATCCGTAACCTTACAAGAGATGCTGCAAATGACCTCTTTCTTTCTTAAGGAAAATCTGTGGGTCATTCAGAGTTTCAGGAATTCGCTGGAGCAAAGTTATTACTGTGATGTTGATTTTCAATTCGTCAATTGTTCGTGGTGAACTTAGATAAACTAGATATTTAAAGTAATACTACATAAAGTAATCTGGGAACATTAAATTGGTTATTCGACATAGTTACAAAGTCTTAGAAAATTACCCGTTTTCAAAGGTAACAAATTGCCCCAGCATATTGGTAAACAAAAAATTTCATTACTTTAACTAGTGGACAAAATTCTCAAAACCAATGCATGCACTGTAATGAACTTTGACTTGACAAAAATGCACACCAAAACTCTTATTTTCTGTGAATGCAAATTCATAACTAACCTACGGGTTAGATTCAAATGAATGTACTTTGAAAAACTATCGAATCCAGACAGTGGAATCAGGCCTCGTCTGTGAACTACGCAAAGTTTGTAACACCAGGTGGCCCACAAATTATGTGGTTCCTGTAAGTGATGAAAGGTAGCAATCATATATGACTTCAGTTTCGCTATCCTTCCAGGCATGCGGAACAATAGTACACAGTCTCAGTCACTTACGTCATGTCTCTTGAGTATATGTTTTTTTCATTCGGGTCGCAATTAATTCTATCAAATAATCAATAAATAAATCAATCACAGTCACCTAACAAAGATCCTATAGCATTCAATGTGCTATCTTTGTGGGCATGCGCACACCGTACTCTCTCTTTATGGCATTCCTTTACGCTGCAAAAATGGAGTTCAATATTCGGTTATGTTTCACGTAAAACATACACTAAGAAATTATGTAAGCCACCTGTACGCAACAATAAGAGAAAGAGAGAGACACTGATACTGCCAATATCACTTGTCCACCTTAAAAAACTAGGGCTCCATACATGCATCAGGATTTATGTGGACATCTTCAATTCTTTATGATAAGAAAAGGCTGTTTGCTTACCTTTTTAGAAAGTATTTTAATATGTCAATATGTTTCACGTTAAAGTCTTGCTCATTCATTTGTGTCTCGTATGCATGAAGGGCAATATTTTAGGTTATTTCTTTTTTCAATGTTGGTAACATTGCATGAAGAACCGTTCTGCGAATGAACTAACAATCAAATCGATTTTGATGTTCTGAGTTTTGAAATGTTACGCCATACCCAGCTATATCATTGCTAACGAGAGAGACTGGCTATGCCGCGCGAGTAGCTTTCTGACACGATGTGAAGTTGGTAGCCTGACATATTCACAGAGACTGGAACTTGATTCACTAAATGTCCAGGATTATAAAGTACAATATTTGCGGATATGCTTTAGCATTCAAATAATTGCTTAGTAAATTTAATGATAATTTTCTAACACATATTTATAACTATATAGGATACTAACAGAAAATATAAAGTACCGAAACCCATTTTTCGTATACCAAGTGCCTACATTAAAATGTTATTTTTATTGAATCACAGTATTGTAACGTTATTTTGTTACTGCCACGGCCATGCATACCTACTTTAAAATAATTTAACTGAGTCACTATAAAATAAAAACATACCGTTTTCCTTAATACCGTTCGAAGGTATTATAAAAAAAAAATGTTGTTTTTAATTTCCCTAAGTTGGAACTCATTACTTTCCTTAAACCCATTTTCCAATTAAACCCATACTGTTACGTTGGTATTTATATAAATGTAACTATAAATTTTAGCATATATTTGTAATTTATTAGAAATTCTTGAGGAAAAAGAAACGTAACATAAGTCAAATAAATTGAAAATTCTGGCAAGAAAAATCAAATAACACAACTCTAAGGAGCCTGTGTTACCTAATTTATTAGGTCATATATTTTTTCAACAAACTATATATTTATTTCTGTTATAATATTTTCATAGGCATAAGAATTGTATTCACCATAAGTCTAGAATTGCTAAACATAAATATATAATCGAAATTATATATAGTATATCAAAACTGTTCATAACATGCATATTGTGTCCATAAACCCTGCCATTATTACTTTTTCAATAATTTTACTTTTCTTGAAGTGTCTTTAGAAGCGCACGATTGCTCATTGGTCATCTTCACAAGGTTTATTATCAAAATATTGTTAACACAAAGTGCAAAACTATCCAGTTTGTCCATAAAGGCATTCTTAAGGATATATACACTCAGTATTCTTGTAGCTAATCTTAGTAATTTTATCTTGCACATTTTGTGAGCTACAGAGTGCATTCCCCACATGTTAAGAAATGTTAAATGCAATGTTTTGCTAATAATGGCAATGTATGCCATGTAATTCCAACAATAAATGCACTTTATCAGCGAGTAAGGAATTATCCTTTATTCAACTTCTTCAATATGATGCATCATCTTTCATTTATTTAACTGGAGCCCAGAACCACACATATCACTACTTGTTTTACGTAAAAAAATTTGTCTAGCTGAAATTCCCCCAAGTAAGTCAATATTAGCAAAGTGCAATAAGGAATGATACCAATTTCAAAATATTGGTCCACGGTTTCCAAAAATTGCTTAGACCAATATCACTGTCATATTTAAGTGAATGAGCATTAGTCTTTTAAGTTCACATTCAAATTTTGAGAACCAAGCTGCACAGCATTTTTAAAAATTATGTGCTAATTCTATAGTAGCTGCAAGTAACTGATGTAATAATTTGTATCACTTGATTGTCTACAGGATCCAAAGTGACTCTTCAAATTATTATTTTGAAATTTGCTTAGCACAATATACTGAACTTCATAATTTTCAAACAGATATTCAATAAATTCGAGGAAAGGCTCAAGAAGTGTAATTAAAGACTGAAATGTCTGACCAGTTAACCCATTTAGTGATTTAACAGATGTTCTCCAAAATTTTGTTCATAAATTGGACTTGCATGTCTCACGGATTTTTAATTGTCTCCCTATAAAAGTCGATAAGCATTTTTCCTTCAAACATGGAGGGGGAAAAAGCCTTCGGTGAATCAGAAGATTGAACAATGCTAATTTTCTGTTTACAATATTATTGTCTGCTCTTAGGCTAACAACTTTGAATCCAATTCTTTTTAACATGTCCAAAACTTCTTAAATAAACGACTTCAATTGTCATATTAATAACGGGTATAATGGCTACTACATCTATATTTTTAGATAAAATGAAGGATGCCATAAAACTTGAACAGATTTATCCCATTTCTGAGTATTAGAATTACTACTGCGATAAATCTCACCATCCTTAACTGTGAATTGAGGTTGTGTGTGTGTGTGTGTGTGTGTGTGTGTGTGTGTGTGTGTGTGTGTGTGTGTGTGTGTGTGTGTGTGTGTGTGTGTGTGTACATAAACTCGAAGAAAAAATCGCTTCACTTATCACAAATACACAATGAAACTAAAGAATTTAAGAGTATCACTTTGTTTATGAAAACCAAGGGAGTAAATAATGGGGCACTGTTGTAAAACAGTTACAAAATTATAGAATTATATATTTGAAAATATTAATATAATACCATGAAAATTAATTATAGCATGTTTTAACCCCACATTAACACTTTCCTTAACGTATGCCACTAAATAAAGCCACAGCAATAATATTTGGAAGTAAAACACGTTATATATATGCTATGCAACTCATGCTCTATAATGACCAGGCAGACTTAATCGATCCTGGTAGTGTAGTGGTAACTATACTTGCCTTCTAAACCCAAGGTCTCGGGTTCAAACCTGGCCAGGGTCGATGGATTTTTTCCCTTCCCTTCGGAAGGGAAGTAAAGCCGTGGGTACCGTGTCGTATATTTGCGGCAAGAAAAAGAACCTTAAGCCTGAAATAAGGGGCCTCTGAGCAAAATTTGTCAGCCGTTTCACGCACGGAATTGAATGGGACACTGACCTGAGATGTTAAAAAGCGTCCTTAAATAAAACGAATCAAAAAAAAAAAAAATAGGCAGACTTGTTCAGACTTGCACGATCAACTGATCGCTATAGACCCCAGCATGTCTGTCGCGTTAGCCTCCAGCGATATCCGTTAGCAAGGTGCACATGCATATTAATGACAGGAAATGTTTTGATAAATTTTCTTTCAAGAAATTTGTCGTTTTACATGATGGAAAAATAAATTAAAGTCGAGTAAAATGGCGTGACTACTTTACATTTGCAAGGCCAGAATGAAAGTGTTGAAAGGCTCTTTTTTATAATACAAGTACAATGGACCAAGGAGAAAAATATACCCATCACTGATTAGTTGTAATAACATTTGACTATTTATGTAGTATGGCATTGTTAAAAATGTGTGTCTAATGACAAATATGCAGAACACTATAAAAGGTTGCAAATAATGAAGTTGGTACTTGGAGTCAGCACTTTCAGAGTGTGATAACCCTGTACAAGATTTTGAATAGTTTTGTTCAGTCGACAAGGGAAATTTTATGTTGTATAATGTATAGAAATATCTGCTATTTTTAAAAATCACGCGTTTTATAGAAACACGCTGTATTACGTTGCAACAAAAAATAAAATAAAACTTGTTTTTAAAGTTCGTATTTTCAGAATAACAAGGTACTAACAGACCTTCTTGAGAAATAAAGAATTGTTCCCTACTAAGCTCCTGAATTTCCTTATTACTTGGAAAAATGAGGGAAAGGAAAAGGACGAGGGGTATTATTCAGTGAAACTTATGCTTCAAGTATTTCTCGACCTTCTGGTAGCAGCTTTCGTCTTTAAGTAGAAACTTTCTTCAGTAGAGCAAGGGAATATGGAAGTTGACTGTCCTGGACCTTGTTTGCTCTGGTATGGAGCAGTGTAAGTATCACGGGACTGGGTTGGAAAGAGGAGGAAAATCTTTTCTAGCAAGTTCTCTCCGAGTGGATTTTCAAGGAAAAGTCGCTGGAAACTCGCTGGATGTATTCCCAGCACTCCCAAAAGTCTCTTTTCTACAAGTTTGCATAGTTGTTTCATTTGCCGGGGAAAACTGGAGTGGCTGTCATGCGGCCAGTAGCTTTTATTACATAGAACGCAACCTGTTCCTTCAGCTTGCGCCATTTGATCGGAATCGTCTCATTTGCTCCAGATCTATATTGAAACTTAGCACTTTGTCATAAATCTGTTTAAAAATGAAAAAATTCTGTCAAAACTTTTGGGAAACTAATAAAGTAACTGGTTATAGGCATAATAAAAAGCGATAAAATTAAAAACATAGACTAGACTAGTCTAGCACCTTTGTCTGATGGGGAAAAAATTATAGGCAACATTCAGAAACAGGCCAAAATATAGACTGCGAACCTTACCTAGTTTCGTTCGATTGACAGATGTAAAATCGAAACATGTTGCACAATTGTTTTAAAAACGTGTGTAAATAATAGCTTTATTGCATTTCCTATAGTTTCCAAACAGGACACCAAAAGGAACGCCACGTTACTGTTCTCTTATTTCAATAAAAGTATATATATACATATATGCACTTATTTATTTATGATCAAAACCTCAAGTACGAAAGTGAAATAAAACTGTATGTAATGAAGGTGTACTGAATGTTTTTAATAGCTAAATGGAAAATTTAGGTGACTGTTACAGATTCTTAGAACAATTTATTTATTTTGCAAGCCTTAACAATTTGGGCAATGCGGAAATAACCAATTAGTTATGGGAATATGAGCATAGCGTTTTTTTAATATTAATATTTCATCTCAAAAAAGCAAAATGCATTTATAAGAATTTAAACACATGCTACGCGCCATAAACATACTATTTGTGAACTACGTAAGCTTTATATCTCTGCTTTTAACAAAAATAAATTATTTTTACTGTTTATCTGAAATGAAGGAATTTTTTGTTACATTACCCCCATGAACATTGTTCTATTGTGAGTGGTAATGCTTCTAAGAATTGCATAAGCAACTAAACAACGATAGAAGCTTCAGAGAAGTAACGCGCGTCCGACAGTAAGCAGATAAGCTTTGAAGTGTGAAGGAAAAATGTTTGAAAGTATATGTTTATAGTCATTTACATAATCGCATATAATAATCATCTCAAGATAGATTGAAAGCGTTAAGAACTGTAGTGTACTATCGCCATAGGGAGGGCATTTTTCCATACAAGGGCACGGGTAGCCGAAGTTGTTCCTGTCTGGGGTTCGATTCCTGACTGAGATTTTCCAGATTTTCCTTAGTCCTCATGAATGGCAAAAGTCGGAATATTATCTTAAATATAAGTCTGGAACGCTTCTTTCCCAATTTATCGTTTCATCTCAGTCACCACTTGTGATACCTCAATGGTGAAAAGAGGGGTTAAAACTGTAAAAACAGCAACAAAAGCGCTAACGGTAATTTAGCAATACAATTAGACTATGGTAGACTATGGAGGTTTCGCAGAGTTATTAATAAATAACAAACAAAAATGCTGTTACCGTTAGAATTTTCGAGGACTATTTGTAATTTGTAACATCCTCATTGGATTTGATAGCAAGGGAAGTTATTTTCCTTGAAGTTCAGTAATTATATGATAAGCTTTCTGTATGGAATGTACTGGTATAACAAATTAAAAGAAAAATTATAAAATAAACATAAAATTTGTAGCAGTGGAAATAGTTAACCACTTATTAATTACTTCAACCTGTGTAGATATTATAAACACAGTATTATGAAACAAAAACTGTATGAATGAGCTATAAAACAAAAAAGGCACCCTTTAATATAAAAGTATACAGCTTAAAACGAGCTAAATACTGTAGTTTAGCAGAGATTATAAAAAGGAAGTACATTTTAAATAACTTTAAAGATTCAACACAATATAATAAAACATGAAAGTGTTTTTTATTTTGAATTACTGATAGTTAAACGGAAATGAATGTGAAGTATACACAATCAATAAACAGCAACTTTTGAATTTTGCTGTTTGTTCTCTCATTTTCTTCAGCAAGGTTTTCAGATAAACTTGTACAGTTATTTAACTGTCAGAAAGTTTTGCAAAGCTACCTCACAAAGCTTTTTCCTAAATGTCAGACATCGCTAAAAATTGTAATCGAAATGATACACTTGAAAGAGTAATGCCCCAATTTATTTAAAGAACGAAGTAAAAGACGAGTTTAAAACAGTTACCTGTTCCTAAAATAGCTTTGGAGCTAAAAGGTATATAGCAAAATGTGGTATAAAAGATTAAGTTTATTGGAATAAAATGTATAGAAAGCGTATAGCAATTCACTGAATACCATGCCGGTTGCTGTATTTTCTAGAAAATTTATGTGATAGGAGTATTTCGCCTCTGCCAAGCCGTGCATTTTTTTTCACTGTTTTACTGGCATCCTTAAATTTCTTCTTTATTACTAAACATTCCTGAATAACAATTTAAAAACGAAAAACACGGCAAGGCAATCGATAAAAGCTACGAGAGGTTCGCTTCGACCCATAAAGCAGGTAGACCCATCGACACTTCTTTTGTTACACCAGTATTTGAAACGCTTTCTACATTTTCACAAAGAACTAAATACACGGGTTCAAGATATGACATAGTGGCACAACATAGGGCAGGTAACATTCATGTAAATGACTTTTTATACTTGCAAATCATGAGAGCCATTGTTTTGCCTCTGCATTTTTAGCCCCCAGGGACACATCGGCTCGAAACCGTGATAATCCACACACATTCGTGAGCACAGATATGCATATTTTTGTGCATGAATAATGTGATAAGCCTGCGCTTGATTGGATCTGGCTGAAAAATGCCGGGGCACTGAAAAACTGAGATAATTATAATGAGGGTCTCTTAATCAAAGTTATTTTAATAAATATTCTAGGTCATAAATTTTATTTTCTGGTCAGCAATTTCTTTCTCTTTATTGGTAAATAGTCCGTTTAAATTGATGAAATTCGTTTTAATTAAGTATTAAATTTTTCACATAACAGAGATTTTAAAAACCGTATTTATACAAGGAAAATAATTAAATGAAAGAAATTTCTGAAATGGCAAAAAAATAAAACAAACCAGAATCTGTGAATATTATGTATTCAGCGTTATAATTTTTGTATACCTATAATATGATTGTTGAATACAGCTGTAAAATGTGATAATAAAATAAGTAATTAATAAAATGCTAATGTATAAAAATATTAAATTATAGGCAACTGTTTTTTGTCTGTTTTTTTTAATTACCTCAAGCAAGATTAGTGCAGTATTACCAGCAGTTTTTAACTTATATTCAATTTGGAAATGTTTGCAAATACAACGATCGGTCTTGAAAAATTTTAAATAAAACTACCATTACTGCTTTTATAAACAGTTTTATAAACAGTTGAAGTTTGCAAAAACAATAAATGCCTTATAGAGTTTCATTATTAAAAGCTGAAATTAAAACTAGAAAATTATGAAGTTAATGAAACAGTACAGCGATCGTTGTATACATATCTCGTAAACAGAAAATCTGGGAAATAAACACAGTCGCTCCTGTAAAATGAGTTTTATTGATGATCTTTTTGCCTTAATAAAGATATTCGTGTTTTTTTCATGAAACAATTAAAATAATTACACACAACTTCAAGTATAAAAAAACGACTATTTGTGCTCAAAATATGTGTATGGTTTATGCCCAAAAAATTCGTAATGAAGTGGCATAAAACTATTGAAATCAATCAAAATGTCACCCAAATTCTATATCTTAAACTTAAACGTTACCACCACCACCACCACCACCACCACCACCACCACCACCACCACCACCACCACCACCACCACCACCACCACCACCACCACCACCACCACCACCACCACCACCACCACCACCACCACCACCACCACCACCACCACCACCACCACCACCACCACCACCACCACCACCACCACCACCACCACCACCACCACCACCACCACCACCACCACCACCACCACCACCACCACCACCACCACCACCACCACCACCACCACCACCACCACCACCACCACCACCACCACCACCACCACCACCACCACCACCACCACCACCACCACCACCACCACCACCACCACCACCACCACCACCACCACCACCACCACCACCACCACCACCACCACCACCACCACCACCACCACCACCACCACCACCACCACCACCACCACCACCACCACCACCACCACCACCACCACCACCACCACCACCACCACCACCACCACCACCACCACCACCACCACCACCACCACCACCACCACCACCACCACCACCACCACCACCACCACCACCACCACCACCACCACCACCACCACCACCACCACCACCACCACCACCACCACCACCACCACCACCACCACCACCACCACCACCACCACCACCACCACCACCACCACCACCACCACCACCACCACCACCACCACCACCACCACCACCACCACCACCACCACCACCACCACCACCACCACCACCACCACCACCACCACCACCACCACCACCACCACCACCACCACCACCACCACCACCACCACCACCACCACCACCACCACCACCACCACCACCACCACCACCACCACCACCACCACCACCACCACCACCACCACCACCACCACCACCACCACCACCACCACCACCACCACCACCACCACCACCACCACCACCACCACCACCACCACCACCACCACCACCACCACCACCACCACCACCACCACCACCACCACCACCACCACCACCACCACCACCACCACCACCACCACCACCACCACCACCACCACCACCACCACCACCACCACCACCACCACCACCACCACCACCACCACCACCACCACCACCACCACCACCACCACCACCACCACCACCACCACCACCACCACCACCACCACCACCACCACCACCACCACCACCACCACCACCACCACCACCACCACCACCACCACCACCACCACCACCACCACCACCACCACCACCACCACCACCACCACCACCACCACCACCACCACCACCACCACCACCACCACCACCACCACCACCACCACCACCACCACCACCACCACCACCACCACCACCACCACCACCACCACCACCACCACCACCACCACCACCACCACCACCACCACCACCACCACCACCACCACCACCACCACCACCACCACCACCACCACCACCACCACCACCACCACCACCACCACCACCACCACCACCACCACCACCACCACCACCACCACCACCACCACCACCACCACCACCACCACCACCACCACCACCACCACCACCACCACCACCACCACCACCACCACCACCACCACCACCACCACCACCACCACCACCACCACCACCACCACCACCACCACCACCACCACCACCACCACCACCACCACCACCACCACCACCACCACCACCACCACCACCACTACTACTATTATTATTATTATACTAGGGTTAGTCAAAAAGTAAGTTTCCTTATATTTTAATTGAAAACTAAGACAAATAGCTAGCTGCAATTTGCGTATCCGCTAGTGTGTAGCCTCACTGCCTGGTGGCGTACAGTAACACTGGTATGTACAACGGAATAAAGAAGCAGCAACAGTTACAAATAGCGAGAGCACCAGATGAGAGGTCAAGTGGCACAGTTTTTCCATTTCTGTGCGCAGAAAGTATGAAACTAGCGAACATCCACCGATGAATTGTGTCTGTTTTTGGTCGAACGATAACAAATGACCTGTGATGCTGGGAATATATTCCTCGTCACTTCAACTGTTTACAAACTGGAAGGGGTAAAATCTGCGCCGTAGACGATTTCGACTTGTCAGAAATGAAATGCTTAATTGGCTCAATGAGCAAGACGTTACATGGGTAAAGAAAATCAAATTTAATGTAATGGAAAATGTTTGAATACCTAGTTACGGTTATTATGTATAAAAATAAAGAAGTCGTGCATAAGTAAAAATATTGCCTATTCTGATTAATCTTTTCCAGTTTACCTACAAAAAATTACTTTTGACTTATCCTTCTATAATGAGCACACCTTCTCCAATACCAACCCAAAATGTGTTACATTAAATATATAGGTCCAGTTCATTGGTACGTTCATTAAATAAAAAATCTTAATGCCAAATCTGTAGCCGGAGTAACATGTAAACTAGACGATGACAATCTGATTAATCTTAGAACAGCACAAATTAGTTTAGATACATGAAGATTTAGCCTTAAAGACAAACGTCTTTCAAGAAAACTTCCATTATATAGAATGAAGCTCTACACACATTGTTAAATGAACTGTCGCTTGCCAACACGCTTTGCTGTTTGCAAAGCCAGCTGTTACCTACTTTCAGCAATTCGAAATAGCGTACAAAAGATAGAGTAAACTTTTCGCAGCTCAGGATCAAGTTCATATTTGCCAACAATTCCTTAAAATCTCCTGAATCTTCTGAAATCGTATTATGACATGCAATAAATAAAGACTCTTTTGGGTAACTCTTAAAAGAGAAATAGTGGGAAACTCGAGGAAAAGAACTTCAATCGGCAGTTCAGTGAGGCTGTTTTGAGCAAAAGATGTTGCTTTGTGTTTGATGGATTTAGAACGCATGCTTCATTTCAAACTTGTCCTAATTGGCCGTGTAGTTTTGATACTGAGTTGTACTGTAAGCAAATATGCCCGGTTTGCAAAAATTTAAGTCGATACTTATTCAAACAATATATAATTTTAAAAACAATATTTTTATTTTTATTGTTTATTGCTCTGACAAGTAAAGTAACAGTTATAGGAAAACATTTTTATTCAACTGAGCATTTATGAAGCTGTTTTGAAAATGGAAATAACAGACGAAAATTCCAGAATCTCTTAAAACATCAAATGTGTTCCCGGCCAAATTTATATTTACGTCTAAATTTAATATCGATAACATACTGCTCGATGCTAATAAACGAAACCAAGTGGAACTTTTCCAGTCAGTTGTCATGTAAGGTTTCGTCCAAGAAATCTCATTATGTGTTACGCTTCATCTCCCTGGTAGGCAGCTACTTCAGAAGGGAAGGGTTTTTGATTATAAGCTTTCACTGCAAAGCTCCTACTAGGAATTCAATTTTTCTGCCTCACTCATTTGTGTGTAGGGGGAAATACATTAAGCCTAGCCCATCGTCACGAAGTTTGGGTGCAGGCAGAACCTAGTATAATTAATATAATCGGCCCTTGGGATCCATCAATTCTGTAAAACGTGTCAAGTTTTGGATGAAGCATCTAAAACCTGTTATTAATAGCATAACACTTTCTCATCTGATGGCACATATATCATAAATCCGTTACCGTAGAAACTACGCGATAGGAGGAGGGAGAAATAACAAAAAAGTGTAACTTATCTCCAGTGTAAACTAATACAACCATTTTGATTTTGTTTAAGTTTTCTGCTATCCGGGTGGTCTTCTGATAGTAAAGTTCTTATAAATCATTACAAGTTAAGACAAAAGAGATCATAGTAAAAAAAAAAAAAAAAGCATAAGCTGTTTTTCCCCGTTCTTTTCTTTAATTCCTTTTCACTTATCTTTTTAGGTTTGCTTGCCCATATCTTCCCAAAGCAATAACACATTTGGAGCATTCTTCATGTACTTATGAACACTTTCTTTGCTAAATGTTTATATCCGCAAATTACTAAACGCTAAAAGAGGAAGTATTAGTTTTAAACGTTATATGAAACTTCTTTAATGGTATCGAGAATTTGCTGAGCGTTCCAAGCAAAGTTTTAAGATCAAGTCTTAAAATAAGATGTATAAATAAAAATGCTTATGACATAACGCTGGTGAAAATGTATAGTTTCATAACTACTTTAAATTTTACTTATATGCAAAAACCGAGTCAAACCTGAGGTTTACACATCATTTCTAAGTGGCAGACAGCAATCCAAGGATCGTCATACTCATACTTACTGCCATCGATCGTTAACACACTGCAAACTTTCGCTGCTCTGCTTGGCAGGCATAGTATAACTTTGGTGTGACTCGGACGCGGCCATCCGTGAAGTAGTTCTTATGTCAATTCTGTTATTTTCGATGACGAAATTTCTACACGAAGTTATTAAATTTTGTTTGAACAATGTCAAAAATATATCCATAAACAAATCACGTATTATAAAGTGATATCTTGTCTTCTATTTCATCTCAAAATGTTCAGATGAACGAAATTACTTTCTCTGTCAGAATCTTTGACACCTACACAGAGGTGATGTTCACTTGGTCATTTTAGTATTATTTTATTTTTCATTTTATATTTGTAGGCTTATTGGAATTGATAGTGGTTTAAAAACCGAATATCAGCTTATGATTTAAAAAGCTGGAATATTATTTACAGTGCTTAATGAACATCAAATAATTCACAGAAAAAAAACCAAAGTTCTATCCTGAAGGGTATAGCTTAATCATAAATATTAATATTTAATATTAGTTCATTGTATGTGTGTTCGGATGGTGGAATATTGTGATAGCAAGCTATTTTAAGAATCACACACAGGCACCCTATTAGTAAAGATATATTTATAAAGTAATTTTAATTATAAAATATAATGCATAATATATTGTTCAAAATATAATTTAGCAGCGTGAAGTATTACTATCAAACTTAAAACATGTTAAATAAAGTTGTGCTTTTAAGAGTATTAAACTTATTGTACTTTTAAAAATGTTTGATTATAAATCCAAATTAATAAATACAGTATCATTATTAAATGAAGTTAAAATCATTAAGTCCCATTATTGTTTGCATTAAAAAATAAAGTACTAGATAAATGTTGGGCTATATGTTACATTTGGTCTTGATTTTGAGTACCGTCAAACGCATTTCTGTGATGACAGTTTAGAATTGAGCAAATATGTATCCACAAAAATGCGAATAAGGGATCTTAGATAAGATAATATAACTGATTTATTTAGGAAAATGTCCACCTGGTTAAGATGCAGCTTGCCCTCATTCCGCTACGCAATCCTAATTTCTATACGCTAGTGCAAACCGGTTGACCGCAGTCAACGTGCTATCTAGAGTTATGGTTTCGCTGATATAGACAATTTGTTTTACTCAGCCGTCGTATTTATCATCTGTATTAGTAGCATTTCTGTAGGAAGAACTTGTTAGACTTTCTACTTTGTATTTGTTTATTGTGGAATATGAGTAAGATTAAAGCTAGAACAAAGAATATTTATTTATGATTATTATGTATTGTAGGAGAGTATTTCGTATTAAATCTTCAGGAGCAACACCTAGGGAAGTGCAATTTTCAGTTTGATGAACAAATTTAGAACTCAAGGCTTTTTCAATGAAAAGAAACTAATACCAAAAAATTGGGATTTAACAGAGGAGAGCTTGATAAATTGACAAATCTATTAGAAACTTCTGCTCGAAAGTCTTTAGCATATTATCCGAGCAATTGTTGTATTTGGCGGTAGTGCATATAAAGGCGTTTAACTTTGCATATTCATCCATATAAAATTACTGCTGTGTCTGAAATAAGTGACCACACATGAGCGTATAAAATTTACCGCGCACCATCTAAAGGATGATACTTAACAACTACCATAATTACTTGGCCTTCTTGACATCTTGGAGTAAGGCCGACATTTAAGAAAATCCCTGGTATACATTTTGAAGACTTACATAAAGTGCAAGAAATCGTGCAGCTGAACAAGCCAAGAATTTAGACATCAGTTTCCTAGTCTTCCAGTTCCATCAAAAACAATAACAAGAGAATAAGTTTCACAAGATCTGTGATGTAAAAATAGACGAAGGCGCCATGTATTCCTAGAAGAAACACTTGATGAAATAGAAGCTTCCTTGTAACTTAACCCTCGAACATCCCCGAGACGTCTAGCATAGAAGGCAAATTCCTAAAGAATTTGCAACACGAGCAACAAAATTACGAAAGTTAAAGCCTACTCGTTATGTTAATTCATCAAATACAAACCAAAACAGTATTCTTCATTTTTGTACTTCATACTAGAAATAGTTAATAAAGGGGAAATCGATTCCACGTGGATTTTATTTTCCGATGAAACTTAATTTCATGTAAATAATCCCCTAGCTTCGGGAAATGACTGGCACTAGGTATCACAGAAACCACAAGGCTCCACTATATGGTGAAAAATTAAATATGTGGCATTCCAGTTGTGTAAAATTATTACTGGCCTATTTTACCTTGAAAACTCAATAAACACTGAAAAGTACATACAGAAGAAATTTGAAACAGTTTTTTATGTTTTAATGTAAGAATAATGTTTGATGGTGTATTTCCAGCAGGATAATGCCAAATCTCATACTGCTGATTCATCTATGACAATTGCGTCATTTATTTGGCCAATTACGTAATAGCAGCGGCTAACGTCCCTTTTCTCCAGATCTAATAGTTTGTGATGTTCATCTCTAGGGAAATTTGAAAAATAGAGTGTCAGTCACTAATCTTCACATTAGGACGAGATTAAGGGAAATCAGTCAAACAGAAAGTTGGTCCATTTCAGCAGAAAAAAAATTATGAGTATAAATGGTAGTTTCTGAAGTAGATGTAGATTGTTTAGCAGCAAAATACTTCAAGCAATGCGGTACAGCGTTTTTTTAAATTTTATTTAGCACTTTTATTTAGCACAATTTAAAAAAGTGCAGTTTTGCCAATGTCAACGATTGCCGGTGGCCACACCAATAAATGAGACTTGCGAATGGAAGTTTCAAATGTACATCTCCATAGATAAAACCATACTTGAGATATCTACCTGACTTTGTGCCGTTTTTAAATTCAAATTACTTTTCTGTTGATAAACTAAAAAGCAAACTATATGTTATTCCTAATAGCTGTAAATATTTCGCTCTAAAGATACAGAAATGAGTAGAGAAAACGAATTGTAAAGCATGTATGCAAGACATGGACGTTGCAGAACAAGAAATCTTCGGTGAAACAAGAAAAGACAAGAAGTATTTTGCACTTGTCTCTAAAAGATGAAATTGAATATAATCTATTGCTTAAATCAACTGAATATAATGGATAATTGAGGCTCACTGAAACGCAGATTGATGCAGGGTCGTGAATATAATTAATCTAACAAGCTAATGGCAAGCCGATAATCATAATAACTGAACATGATGACGATAGCAGACTGTGCCCACCTACAAGGCGGAAACTGTAAGGGATATAAAATGCTTATATAAAATGCACAGTGACCTCAGCTATTGAAGATAAACGGATGTGTTACTCAAAGATTACTCACAGGACTGACTTTAATTCCTGATTGAGTTACTACACTCTATTTAATAGTGTTTAAGGACCGTTTTTACTGTTGAGGCACCACAGGCGGTGACACTGAAGATACGTGAGATGAAATGATATATTGGGAGAGGAATTCTTCTTCTTTAAATGAAGGAAACGTTCCAGGCCTAAGTTTAGGGTACCTCCCCATCATTTGCCATTTATGAGGGCTGAGGAAAACTTCAAAAAAAAAAAAACCTGTCAGGAAGGATGGTCCTTGCGGGAATCATACCCCAGACCTCCCGCTCACGAATCTGCCCCTTAACGACCTCGGCCACCTGTGGTGGTTTACACTTATGAAAATGTCCTTTACATGGGTCAGTTGTTAAGGCCGTTGCAGAAAGGTATGTGTGTGTGTAACAGCATTATGTTTATTTGATTATGTTTAATGATGGTTAAATGCCAGCTTCAGGATACGATATCACTATTTGAACCTTAATAACGATGAATATGCTACTTTTAACTTTTATAGTTATATCGGGTAGAAAAAAAAATAAAATAAAGTAAATCACACTCAGTTTTCAGGATTTTAGGTCAAAAAGTTACTGCTACTAGTACAAAATCTAGAAAATAAAATAAAGTAAATCACACTCAGTTTCCAGGATTTTAGTTAAAAATTTACTGCTACTAGTACAAAATCTAGAAAGCTGGTTTTTACACCATAACTTTATTTGTTAATCTATTCTGAAAGAGACAAATGTTTAAAGTAATGTAATATTTAATTAGAATAATTGCTAAATTAAAGTTATTTTTAATAGCAGCAAAAGTAGCTTGTCTATCTTTTAAAATAACCCTTTACGGGTGTCGTGGCACATTCCAGAGCTAATTTAAATATTTTTATCATCTTTGAGAATGAAACCAATATGAAACTTAATTCTGAAATATTGCAGTGTTTACAATAGACTTATGCTAGCTTTTAGCCTGGAGTCCCGTGTCATATATTTAGGGCACGTTAAAAATCTTCATACCTGAAAAAAGTGCTATACAAAATTGCCGCCCAGTTACACATACTTTATCATCGCGATGTGCTGACCAGCTATCCCTCTGACATCTGTAGGAGCTAACAAGGAAATATTCTCACTTCGGGGTAGGTGTTGAAAAAAACCAATGATACCAGCAGAAGCTCTGTATGATGTCAAGGTTATTTGAGGAATATTAGCTGCTAATGAGGGATACAGCTAGATAAATAAATATACATATCAGTCACGACCTAATTCTTTTATTTCTAACAAGAGATGGTTTACAGAAAGGCATTCGCATATATAGTAAATGTCAACAAAACCAAAAAAAAGACTTTTAAAATTTGCTTGTGTTTTACAGGGATGAAAAATGGTACTGTGGACAAGAAATACAAAACGTTAATATTTATTATTTGGGAGTAGCCGTCAATGTGATTGGATAGATTAAGCATTTATCTGTTATTAATTACAACGCACGAGGTCAACTAAATGAGTTACTAAGTGTTCTGACTCGCGTTCCAAATATACCAGTAAATATACTAAGAGAATGTACAATGCTGTAAGTATTTTCTGTTATTGAAAGTGAAATATAGGGATGGGGGAGAATTGAACATGTAAATAAAAGTCAGGTCCATTTTTGGAAAAGAATTCTAAAAATGAACATTCGGGCTTTCCGAGTAGATTCCATGCTACATCAAGGCTACGCTAACTTTATTCCCAATATTAAAACCGTTTTGATAATTTCGGAATAAAGTCGAATATAGAGCGCTATAACTTTATGAATGTTCAAAATGTAACATAAATATTTTATATCAGCCAATGCCAATAATAACTTTAGCAATTTATAAAAAGTGGAATTTTTTGAAAAGAATTACAATTGTAAGTCAAACCTCTGGGTTACTGAACCAATGTCTATAAGGATTGCAGTTTTGACCCAAAGTCTTACTTGTATCTGTGTATACCGGAAACTTTAGTATGTAACTTGTACCAGTATTGTAAACATAATCTGAAATTCAGTATTTCGATTTTTGGTCGTGACTTTGAATATTTCATTTTTTCTCACTTTCACAGAAAGGGGTTTATAAAATTGTTGACCGCTTACACATCTCTTTCACAATGAGTAAACGTGCCAATATTTGCAAATTAATTTCTCAGTACAATGGTGGTAATACTAAAAATAAAAATAAGGCGCTGAAAATACGGCTACCGCGAGCTTTCTATGTTTCATCTAAGTCTTAAATGCATTACGATAAATCTACAAACGTTAACCTTAAGTGTGTATTGTCATAGCAATGCTTACACCTGAGTAAAATCGCTGAATATAGGGATGACTTAAACAATGGATAAAAAGGAAGTTAAACACTTATTTTAAACAACAATTTTATTTAAGTGTCGATATAATATCCATCTTAGGTTGTTTACTTTGATTTGCGTTTTCTCAAAAGCAGCATTTATCAAAGTCTGCAAAATGGTACTTCATGTCAATAACTTCCGTTCGAAGAAACGGTCTGCCCATCTTCGATTTTTTGTTTTGATTGATTTATTTATGGACGCTCTTTAACAGCTCAGGTCATCAGCGTCCCATTTAACTCAGGGCGTGAAACGGCCGACAATATTTGCTCAGAGGCCTCTCTTTCAGGCTTGAGGTTCTTTTTCGTGCCGTAAATGTACGACACGGGACCCACGACTTTACATCCCTTCCGAAGGAAGCCATACTTAGGATTTTTACGCCCGAAAAATCCATCGATCCTGGCCGGGTTCGAACCCGCGATCTTAGGTTTAGGGGGCAAGTATGGTAACCACTAGACCACCAGGACCGACGCCTCTCTTCGAGAACAGGAAGAAATCTCTAAGGACAATGTGCGGGGAATAAAGTGGATAAGGAATGAATTTAAAGTCAAGTTTGTGCACTTTTGCCATTGCTAGTAAAAGAGCCCTTTTTCGTTAAAAATAGAATCTTTCACATAGCTGAAAATGTTGCATAATACGCTTCCATTATTCTTTTACAGTTTTCAAATAGCCAATCAGGAATATTTCTCAAAAATCTCCAAAAAGACAGTGGGGACTACTTTCCCAAAATTAAAATAATCACAAATACACATAAAAAATCTTCGGATTACTACTAAACATCCCCAAGCACTGCAACGAAATATTTCGTCATGCACAAGACTTTTTCCTATGAAATTTGTTGGGCAGGATATTGTACATTATTTCAGTTGAGATACCTACTTGTAATGACGTCACTTGGACTGCCAGAGAACACTTTATCATAGGTACATGTGTGATCACGTGTAAACTCAGTTACATCTTACCTGGCTAATTCTGCACGTATGACCAATAAAAACACACTAATAGGTGTTGAAAAACAAAAAGCGTTTTAAATAGCATTTTTGGAATATATAAAAAAATGTGCGCATTGTTCATTGCCCTACCTTCCAGATACGTCATGCCATTTGTAATAATTTATTTCGTTTATTAAATTTTTATATTATGCATTGACAAATAAGGTGTTTTCTGTTCATTTAGAGACCGCCACGGGTGGCCGAGGTCGTTAAGTCTCGGACTCGTGAGCGGGTGGTCTGGGTTCGAATACCGCCAGGACCGTCCTTCCTGACTGAGGTTTTTTCCAGGTTTTCCTCAGTCCTCATAAATGGCAAATGCCGGGGAGGTACCCTAAACTTAGGCCTAGAACGATTCCTTGCATAAAATCCTTTCCCAATATATCATTTCTTCTCATGTACCATCAGTGTCCATCGCCTGTGGTGCCTCTGTAGCAAAAACGGGCGTTAAACACTATTCATTCATTCATTCATTCATTCATGTTCATTTAGAAGTCTATCAACTTTTCTATGCTAAAATATTGGATGAAAAGCTAGGAGAAGTTTTTAATAAATTAAATTAAATGAATGGTCAACACCATTTTAGATGAGATGATTGGAAGAATTAGAAATGATGGAACGCAGAGCTGTGAATATCGAAAGAGCGATTATATTCAGAATGCGTAGTCGATATCAAGAATTTTACAATTTAGAAGAAAGGCATCCAAGTAAATCAAAGGATTACAACTACTACACAAGACACATCGCAATACCTAATGGCGCTGAATGAAAGGAGGTCAATGGCTGGCAGAGTTAGCCACATACAGAATTTTAATTTTTTCAACCCAACTATTAGAATCAGACTGCACTAAAGTCGTCCAGGAATTGGCCCTGGAATCGGCACGTCATACTGCATCGTGCGGAAGCAAGTTAGTTGGTAACAGGAGTCATACGCATATGAAGACAAACAGGTACACTCAAGACGTTTTCCAGCCTGTGGTCCTTCCTATTGCTGATGCCTCTGGCTGTAATTCCTTTACATGTATGATAATGCTAAAGCACATAATGCAGGATGTACGTCTGTGGTTAGAAAGATACAAAGCTATATTACTAGATGTGTTCCATCAGTGTGGGATATCTTTTAACAGAGAGTTTTATAGTATATTGAAATCATCGAAACTACAGATTATCAAGTCATACTATTCCATCATCAATAGCAGAATATCTATCAAAATGAAATCCTAAATCACATTTCTTCACTGCTAAGTCATGGTGGTACAAATTACTGATGGCATAATATCACTGGAACCTTAAGCACCAGTAAAAAGCCAATTTACATAATTTGTGATTATATGTTACTATCGTTAACTTTTTTTAAAAATGCCATTTTTCCTAAAAAGGTATAACACTTTGCTTTAGTGTTGTATTATCGATGTGCGATTTTTAAATATTATTTACACATTTTGTCTGATGAGATTTCACTAATAATTATAAAATTTAAAAATGTATTCCTTAAAAAGTTTTGATGCATGTAAATGATCGTTGTCTACCACTTTCGTTTTTCCTCAATTTTACTACTGGTTGATTCAGAGCATTATCAGACGTCCACTAGCCCTCGCATTTGAATGAACCTTTATCAAGGAAAGCTACAGGAATTACGTTGCTCGCAATAATGTCGCTTAATGAATTTTCCTGGTTGTTCATCGAAATTTATCAGTATTTTTAGTAGTATGTTTAACCTAGAGTGGAAAACTGAAGTTCAGTTCTCTGAAGTAGTGAGGCTGCAAGCTCGGATATTGGATATGCCAGTCAAAACATTAAAAACTATGTTAGGTCTTCATTGTTATATTGAAGTTAGGTTTGGGGATGAGATAAAATAGACCGTCTAAATAAACTACATTGGGATTTCTGGAAGCGAATTCTAGGCGTGGGGAGAGGAACATCGAATTACGATATACTACAGGAGGTGGGATACTGTGAAGATGAAATCTACAGCAAAAAAAAAAAAAAAAAAAGCAATTAGATACTGGCTAAGAGTAATTATAGGGCAAAAAAACAACCCTGAGAGCAATATACCACCAACCAATTAAACAATATGCATTATTCAAAATGGTGGGCGTCGGTTATACACGAGAATTATCCAAAATCGGTTTATTTAAACAATATTTGGAGAAGAGTATTGAAAACAGTTATGGCGCAGTGAAAAAACTCAAAGGACGCCTGTCTGACACAAAACGGCAGGGAATAGAGGCTCGTTGCATGCAAATGTCACCTCTGGACCTGCAGAGCGAAATTAAATCAAGTTGGGATAAAGAGACCTGTGGGGCTAGGCATAAAACAGAGGTCGGTAATAGCATGGCTTAGATTGAAAGGCAGAAAGATACATAAGGTTGTTGACGAGGAAAACAGAAGGATTTGCCCATTATGCTCGGAACCGAAAGACCGAATGCACATTTTGGCTAAGTGCACACACACAGAAGATGCTGAGAAAAATTCCTCCCGGATTCATTTTTGACTGGGAAGGAATGCATATTGGAACTTACTTGTAAAAGACAAAACTAGCTAAACCTGGGAATTTTCTTAAATGAAATACGGAGTTTCAGGTACAAGACATTTCTATAAACATTGTACATATGTAAATAATACGAATTTATGTGAATATCAGAATTATTGTATGTATGTTTCAAGTATGTGTGAGTGCATATTTGTTATTGTTGTTGCTTTCTTTGTTAGAATTAATTTCAGAAATGAAATATTTTACAAGAGCATGAACGGTCTTGCGATCCATGCGACTTTGATGTGCAATATATCCTATACCTTAGTTTAAATAACACTAGATCTACATGTCTTATATTTCTATGTTGTTAAAACAATTCTCTTTTACTAATAACTATAATCGCAGGTGCAGTACGTAACAGTATACGGTTACTGATTACGAACATCAGAAAATCATCGAAAAAGTGCATGTAGATTCACATAAGTAGGTCGGCTTGGCTCTTCTACGACATTCTCTTTGGACAGGAATGCATATGATTTCCGTGTAATCGTTCATCAAATGAAGCCTGGTGTGGCAGCGAAGCCTCTCGGCAGACTCACTATGATAAAAGGAGGAGATAGAATCTTTGAGATAGGATACAGATAGTGTGGGAAGCGGAAAATATACAGCTTCCAAATTAGATACTGGATGCGCCGAATAATAAGAAGCAAAAGCTGTGGTAGGCAGATAAAAAAAAATATAAAATATAAAACGTGAACGTAGCTAGGAAAACTGGTAAATAGGAGGTGTGTATATGTGTAATATGGGATATTCATAATGGGGAAGTACTTGGAGGTTAGTGTACCTGCCTAACTACCGCTTGCCTCGAGTTTAATAATGGAAGCGAGGCCATCAGGGACGTGGAATGGGCTCCGACGTGGGCCCACTTTATCAACGAGCCGCACCCAGCGAGACGTAAAGTGATTTCTCCCCAAACTGTCGGATCGGGTACCTTGCACAGATATTGCTTTGGATTTCCATACAACCATGAATTCGCTCTAATGAATCTTGCAAATGCGTATTTGCAAAATCGTAGCATGCACTTTGATGCTCTACATTAGAGACAAGTGATTGTCTTCAAAACCCATTATGTCTCTCGAAAAGAGAAAACTCTCACAAAATTGATCTGATTGATTTAAACCTCACGCAAAATAGAGAAAACGTGCATTTCAATCTACTATTTGTGCATGAGAAAATAAGGTTAATGTGTTTAATTAATGAGCATTTAGGTCATATTAAGGTTCCAGATAGTTCAAGTTTAGACACTTAGTATTGCTACATTAATGATAATTTGCGGTTGATTTTACATTAAAAGTCTTTAAACACAAAATAAAAAAGAGCTTTAAAGTTAAATTTTAAACAGTGCGATTAAACTAGAATAAATATTGTTAATATTTTCGGAATTAATAAATTTTTTCGCTTATTTAACACATTATGGTTATAATAAATACATAAAAAGTCATAAAAACCCAATTTCAGGCTCAAATCACGAAATTTTTAACATTTTGCCTGCACTACCTCATAGTAGTCCATTCTACAAAACTTAAACTACTTGAACGATTCATAAACAAAAAGATGAATCCGCCATACACTATACTTTAGCATAGATGCTTATTTCATGAACGAAAAAAGTGCAAAATGTTCTTCACGTTTCATTTGTCATAATAATTGTCATAATAATAATTCATTAATAATAAATTGGTCATGGTGCTTTTACAAAATAAGTTTGTTTGATAAATTGGAATGTTTATACATTTTAGCGCATTGTTGTTAAAACAGTAGATATAACATTAGACAAATCAGAAAAAAAAACTTATGAGCAATTTTATCCTTTGAAAACAACAGAAAATTTTGCAATTTTTGTCAGGCTTGTTCCAAAATTATTCCAATGAAATATTTTATTTACACATATTCCTCAATGACTTGGTTTGTCCATCTCATCTTTTGGCATAGCTGTGTTCATACACGCTTAAGCAAATTTTACTGAATACAGTATATTACAATAGTCTGCCGCATAGATGAGAATCATTTTTTATCATTTATTTAAGTCAAAATCTTTTAACTTAACCTACACCTAGCTACCGGGTCTTCCGGTTTAAGTTATTTCATCATAGTAATTATTAACGTTTTAACTTTAAGAGAATTTGTGGCCACTTACATGAGAAGTGTAATAAATTCCCAATTGCTCGGAAAGATGGCGAAGGCCCAAATTCAGGTACTTCTCCGGGGGGATTCCGAAGTCAATCAGATTTTCTTTTGTGAGCACATTAAGCCCTCTTTCTTGCTTTTAATTTTTAACACTTTTCATTTTTAATATTTTCTATTTCGCTCAAATTATCAATCGTAGTATGGCATGGAACTACAATACCGGGAATTTTTCTTGAAATAATTTCCTAACAGCAAATGTTGTACGAGCATTATAACACAGTCCTAAAAGAGCACCCGCTTATTTCCTTATTTTTCCTACAGCTAGCTAAGAAAAAGGCTGGACGCTAAGGACATACTGCAATCCTAGTCCCTATAAAGCATTTAAATCATTAATTTTATCCACAGGGAATTTAGGATAAATCAAAAGGATGCAATAAACTAATACTTTCGTCGCTATTAAAGCTTTTTAATGCTATTCCTCATATTATTACAATGCAAATGTATTAACTGTAGGACGCTATTACATGGCCAAGGATAGGAGTTGGGCGTCTTCATCCACTCACATCTATCATAGACTGACGGTTTTTCCTTAACAAAAAACTTCAAAACTTTGCAGCTACACGCATGCGCAGATCTTAGCTTTTTCTATGGTTCCCACACTCCACACGAGCGCTATTGTTGAATTCAAGATTACTTTCTTTACTATTACAATAATTACGGGTCTCATTATTAGTATTTTAATTATTAAGACCCTAACTCATAATTTCCATTATTAAGTCCCATATATTTCACAATATAAATAAGATGTATTCTAATTTAAGAATTGTGTTTAGAAGGCAAGTATGGTTACCACTACACCACCAGGATCGCCTAGATCACAGAGTTAATGAAAGGGTCTAATGGCAAACATTATTGTTTTCGGAAAAGTGTGTGGGCAATAGGTAGCATATACGAGCAGAAAACCATGTCACTCTCATTCTGATGTAATACAGGTTCTCCTTGGCCTATAGTAACGAACGAGACATTTCTAAAGAAGGCGTTAAGGGCCTAGGTAACGCAACTGCAAATAAGCCGAATGGCGCTAAAAATAGTTCCCCAATTTGAAACAAACACCAGTTGTGCAGGAAAGGTGGATTTGAAATATAACAGAATACTATAAAAACTCTAAATGAAATCCTCGGGCAATTTTTGGTGCAAGCAATTTAAAAACAATAAAGAACAGTTAATAGACTGCTTTACGTTGCTGACTTTTTCCCCCTCTCTGAATAATGCTGTTTATGCCCGACAGCCTTCAAGGGATAGTAATATTACTTCAGCTATTTATAGCAGTTAAAAGAAGCGCTTGCAGCAACGTTCCAAAGGAAGGTGTGAAAAATGAAGAAGGGCGCAGAGGTATTCAGCATGTTCCAGCGTTAAGAATTCAAAGATAATTTACTCTTTGACTGTCACCTGGGTCTTTCCCTATTTCTTTTTCAAGGGACCAATGTCCTTGGCTCACTTTGTGTCCAAACTCTTAATGTTTTCTCCACTGTACGCTTACAAAAGCACGATCAGTGTAATATCTGTCTTCCTTTTAATATATGTAAGCAAACAAAGGAGAAACTGGCAATGAATCCTTGATATACGGAGATTCAAAAAGTTCAAGCTAATCAGAGCGGAAGATGTTTTATCTGAATCAAAAGCAATATGCCATCAATAAGTTGCGGTGAAGTTCAAAGAGGGAAAGTATTGGCCGCTTTTTCTTTCCCCATGTTTTCCAAAAAGTTTCTTCGTTTTCAAGAATGTTGCTCCGTTGAATAGGAAGGCTGATTATGAATCAAAAGTAAAAAAAGTTAAAAAAAAAACTTTTAACATTTTGCAGGTTGTTTATGGCCATTTCTTTTCTTATACCACAAGGATTATATTTCCGAGACGAATAGAAGAGATGGTAGAACAAGACATTTAAGGTTGCTACCCCAGAAAAACTGTAAAAGTAGTTCCTAATGCCGTACAATACCAAAGGTATAAAACTCGGAGTGGAAGGGAGGTCTACGGTTCAATTCGCACTAGACGATCCTACCAGACCCATCAGATATTTTATGGCAAATCCCGGTGATATTCCCTATATTTAACCCCAGAACGTTTCCCTATTTCTCCAAAAAATCTTACTCTAATTTATCATTTTTCTATCTTATTTCGGCAGTAAAATGGGTGTTAACTCATTAAAAATAAAATAAAAACGTTTAACTTAACTAACCTTCATTAATGTACTTATATGTTAGCTCTATATTGTACTATAGAGAGTTATTTGAGTACGGGCCGGCAGAGCGCGGCTACCTATTGAAAGAAGCCAGTCGTCAACGCGTATAAATATTTTCAGGTAGCAGCTGGTATTTAATTTGAGGGAGGCTTTGTCAGCGTGTAGCTGTGCATTCATGTGTTACTCGGTGCTTTCATTGACCTTAAATAGTGTGCTAATTGTTCTTCGTTAATTACACTGCCACTAAGTCTTGAAAAATGGGTTTTTATGAACGATACACAGGAAAACGGAATTCTGGCAGAGAACTGATAACACGATTAGCAAGAAAACGGTTCCAGGTAGAGAAACAGTTCCCAATCTAGTTTAAAAGTTACATGAGAGGGAGGAAGAGAGGGTCTCTCAATTACAAGAAACGTGTTCCGACACAAATTGTTCTTAGGGAAGAAAACCTAAGACAAAATATATGACTTTCTACGAAGATGCCAGCAATGTAATGCCTCTGAGGGGTATCATTTTCAATATCTGCTCTAAGACAGATTAGTGTTATTATTGTTAGTTTTAAATGTAGTATCACTTTATTCTTTTAATAAAATATAAACATTGAAATAAAAAGGCTAACTTCACCCACGGTGACTCTGTTTCCCTTTCTTATATTGCGGTTGTTCCACTTACCCAGTAAGCAGCCTCATTTAGGCGACCCGCAACTCAATTAACCTCACTGTATATATTATAATTATTTTTAGAGTAATGCTATTTAAATCATAATGCATAATAGACTAAGCTTTTTCATGGAATTTATGGTTTAGATCACAGAAATAAAACGGTTTTTTTCAACATTATAAAATTATAATTTTTTTCTTATTTCTCTCTCTTTATTAGAGGTTTAAAAATATCCGAAATGCTCTGCCCCTTATCCATTTTTAGCAGAATTAAATTTTTGTTTTCACGGTACAAGTATGTCTAGATTCTATGAACATGTGCTATTTTTCAAGTTCATATATTTCATTTCATCATAGCTGTTAAAATGATAAGAAATGCTATCTCACTAGGGAAAGGGAACGTTTGAGCAAGCCGCCAATGAAAAGAATGTTTCTTTCTAAAATTCAGTATATGCCAAGCTCTTCGGAGTAATATGCCGTGTCTTTAGATATAGTTAGAAGAAGGGGTCATGAGTTTAAATATGTGAAGATGACCATACCTATGATTCTTGGAAAATTATCAGAATAAAATAAAGTGCGCGATTTTGTGTAGCAAGACTAATGAATGACTATCAGGCATATATTAGAAAAAACAGTGCATTTGACCATGCGAAACGTTATATTTAGGAATGTGATGGAAGCTAAGAAGAATCATTTTGAGATTTTCAATGTTAAAAATATATATATGCATTTCTAATAATAATAATAATAATAATAATAATAATAATATCATCGAAGATGATATTAGGTAGTCCATGGAGCAGATGATGGTTGGAATAAGAAAGTTTATGACTATAAAAATAAGGTATTGAGGAATTAGGGCGCAAAGACATTTGCCCATATAAAAATCCTGAGGAAAATAATGCGAGAAAGCGAAAACGGGTGAGTCAGAGTCAGTAAATTCTCTAATTACCTCTTTTGGGATTCACCCTGATGATTGACTCTCTGATGAGGTAAAGACCTCATTCGGCAAATTTACAGGTTCCACCTCCCTTATTTATCCTGTAATAGTCTCTTACCTTTTTTCGGTTTAGAAGCCCAGCATTTGACAATAGATGGATAAGTTGGGTTCTTGGAATGAGCAATATCTATTGTATTATTGGAGCCCCATTATCGAGTATCACATAATCTATACAAAATTTAATGTGGGTACGTTTATTATGTTTAAGATTTTTAAATAATGTGGGTGATAAAACATAAACCGATGTTTTGAAAATATATTTTAAACATTGCCAGTAATTTATCTTTATTCTCAAACTTTAAGGCTGCAATGAATGATTTGTAAAGTTTGTGTGCTGAATGAGAAAATAAACAACAAATAAGAATAAACAAGAATAATATTAATATAATATTAATCAACAAATATAGCCGTATATATGTTGGTACAGGAAACATACTTACCTGGTAGATCCAAGATCACGAGTTCAACCCTGGCCAGGGTCGAGCTTAAAAATCCTAAGTATGGCTTCCTTCGGAAGGGGAGCAAAGCTTGGGGTCTCGTGTCGTCGATTTAAGGCACATAAAAGAGCCTCAAGGTATCAAGAAGAGGCTTCCGAGCAAAAGTTATTGACCGTTTTACGCCCTAAATTGAATGGGACCCTGATGACTGTGACGTAAAAGGAATACGTAAATAACCAAACAATAACATTATATTTTATTAAATAATAATATATAATTTGTATCACTTTGTGAATTGTTATTAGAACCCGGTGGCAGTAACAATATGTGTTAAAGAACATTAATAATACATTTTCTTTGTTACTGAATTTTAAATTGACATGAAACTACTTTTTGAGTGATAAATATCAGTACATTTAGCAAATAACTAAATAACTTCAAAAATGAAGCACCTGTGATACCTCAGAGGTTAAAACGGGTGTTAAATACTATAAAAATTAATCAATCGAAGTAACTCAAGAACTCCTCTCAAACTCAGAAGTGAAGACGAATATTTGTTTGATAGTCGCAAATTTCACTCATCAATGCCTGGTAATAATCGAAAGATTGTTACAGAAAAAGTCAATACATTATTTCCAAAGATCCAGGATTGGATCAAACTTATGGAGTACAAGGCATTTTGGAAGTATTAGTGTTGCAAAGAAAAAAAAGCATAGCGGAACGAGTCGCAACTTTTGCGTACGCTTCTCTATCATCATAATTGAACGAAATTTTCATGTATGCAAACATCCTAAGAAGCTACAGAATACTGACCCTGCAACACCTCAAACAGCTGGTGGGAACCAACAGCAATACTAAAGTTAAAAACCATACTGGCAGCGCATTAAATTATCTACACTTGTTTTTAGCTCAATATTGGTTGCATTATTAACGTGTAGAAAAATAACCAGTAATCTTTTTCGTTATAATGGATTTGTGATGATTGAAACAATTTTGCTTTCAATTGAATTTTATGTCTGGTTAAAAAGTTTATGTGTTCTATATTTAATAATTTGATAAATAATCCAAAATAATATAAACGTAAATCCAATATTATATTTCCTTCCATCAAACTTAATAAATGTAAGTGGAACTACTGAAAAGTCGTCGAATGTCATCCTCAAGGTAGAGGAAACCAAGCCTGAAAATAAAAGAAATTCCTACAGCTCTGGGGAAATATCTGCAAAGAACTTGGAACAAATCTATGCTTTTTCATGATTATGGTGATAAACTAAAAAGTTTTATAAAACAATAAAAGTATTACATTTCGGCATCTTGGTTGTGCTGTAATATTAGATGATCAAGATATTAAAACTGCTCAAGTTTTAAGTGACTTATGAACTCCGAAACGACAAACTTTTAAAAATAACGTGTAAAAGGAGACATAGCTACGATTTTACTACTTGTGCCTTATGAAAGTGAGGCATGGACCGTAAAGCAAAATGAAAACGGTAAGATATGAGCAGCTGAAGTGCACTTTTTATGTTGAGCCAAAGTCTGAACAAAAAGCGAAAAAGGCGGAGAAGATCCAGGTGTATAATCAGTTTCGAAACAAACTGAAGTACATAGAAACTTAGAATTACCCGAAAAAATGACAAAAGAAAGAATACTCAAACTAATAAGCTTGTACTGAACAAAATGACAGCATAACACGTATTTCTCAAACCATGAAATAAAGTTAATCATGAACATATAAATTAACTTTCATATAAAGCTAGCTTATTTGAAACATGCTGCTTATTTCAATTCGTGAATAATTCATAATTTACTCATATGCACCAAATGAATTTTATAATTATACATGGCGATTCAAAAGCCCCGCGCCTTAAGACAACTCCATTATTAGAGTAGGCTCCGAAAAAGGAAAGAGAGGAAAATTGTTAGAAATAGGTCGTTTTAAATCACGTGATGGAATGTTACAACGTGAGACGCATTAATTATTCAGGCTAATTGTAACAATTATCGAAAAAGTATAAGATATTTAAAGCGTTCCATCTGCTTGTAAACATGAAAAGTTAATAACTTAACACCCAGACAGTCTCAATGGCAAACTGAAACATTTATTAACTTGAATTGCCATGTACTGTAATTATTCCGCTTGTACACTAACGGAGGAAGTGTTCAAATTGGTTGTCATTTTGTTGGTGGCATATGCTAGTATGATTAAGATCACTGGTTTAAAACTAGGTAATCCCAAAAGTTTTTCCTTTTTCCGTACCTGCTCTAATACAGGGGATTTCCTCTAGCGCGCGATAACTGTATATTGTTAAGAGTAATATTCAAGTTGGAAGCAAGTAATTGATTAATTTCTGGCACCCAGCAGGCTAAGCTACTATTTAAAAATCTTAAAATGCAAAGCAATGAGAACTAACTACAGAAGAATCAGTCAATAATAATTCTTTTCACTTTATCAAAGACAAATTGTCTATTAAAACTGCGGCAAAGTTTGGTTGATACGACAAATTGGTTAAACCTATAGCGTCCCATAAGAAAAAATGAAATAAGAAAATAGTACTTTACTGTGAAAAGTTCAGTCTGAATAATAAACTCACTATGATGTCACGCTCTTACCATGCGATATATTTGCCATCTATTTGAACGCACGCCCCCCTAATCAAGAGAGATATTCTTTATTGACACATTGATTATACTGTGAGTCATCTGTTTCACAGCAAGCTAACTACATCTAAGTTCTGCTTCATAGATAATCTAACGAATTCTGGTATATTTAATTTACTTTATTAACGATATCGTTCCGCAGGCTAAGATAACGCTCTACTGTATTTATTATACTAAAAGTTGGTTACCTATAACGCTAGTTAAAATATTATTCGCAAAATAAACTAAATTGGAATCAGCATCGAACTTTTAGTTTACATAAGAGAATAGAGAAGATGAAAAGTCTATTCTGAATGGCAGATTTGAAGAACTAAAGATGCACCAAGTTGATTTTACTCTTTTCACAATTTCTTTTCCTTAAAATGTTGCACTATTCTCTCTCTCTCTCTCTCTCTCTCTCTCTCTCTCTCTCGCACACAAACTCAGAATAAATTAAATACATGATATATACGAATAAAAACATTGGAACAATTGTTTAACATATTCTATATGCATCATAAAGCATGTATATAAATGTATTTTTTAGTTCGTCTCCTGAAATTTTATATTGAAAGGTATATATGATTTAATGCTTTGAACAAAAAAGCCCTTCTTTCCTCTGGTAAGCACTTCTTTTCTATGGCACATTCCATTCCTTGCCCTGACCTGCTGTCCTAAATAGGGAGCATGGTCGGCAAGACTGCTGCGCCCTACTTTCGTCTTGGGACATCATTGTTAGATTGCAGTAGCACGGTCCGAATGTTGAGATTGATTGATTGATTTGACCTATTTACGGACGCTCTCTAACAACGCAGGCCATCAGCGTCCCATTCAATTCAGGGCGTGAAACGGCCGACAAATTTTGCTCAGAGGCTTCTTCTTTCAGGCTTGAGGCTCTTTTTCATGCCATAAATCTACGACACGGGACCCACTGCTTTACTTCCCTTCCGAAGGAAGCCATACTTAGGATTTTTACGCCCGAAAAAATCCACCGATCCTGGCTGGGCTTGAACCCGCGATCTTGGGTTTAGATGCAAATATGGTTACCACTACTCCACCAGTACCGACCCGAATGTTGAGACCTAAAAGTTCCTCAACAGGAGTTAATTATCATAAATTATACAAGAATAACCCAAAAATAGCCTAAAATATTTTAAATCCATAATAATAAGGTAGCTTATCATAAATCGTTGATTTATTAAATATAAGCTCCTAGCCCATTTAAAAGCATAATTTTGCATTCACTTGCAGTAAAATAAATAAATAAATATTAGCATCTTATTCTACATTGCCGTATATTACAGCGAACATGTGCAGATTCTCAACAATAGGAACTCCGGCTAACGGCAAGAACATTAATATATTTTTAAATGCTCCTCTCAAATTTGGCAGTTACAATCAGAACAATTCTGCACCTTTCAGTTGCAGGCCATCATGGTTTGCTGTTTGCCTGAAACGGGTGAGAGTGAAAAACCTACAGCTATCCTGGAATGTTGTCTCTAGTCAACATCAGCAGCAATGTGAACCAATTGTCACGTGATGAGACACTCTGGTTGCGCATTGTGTCACGTCTTACTTCTTAATTCCCAGAATGTGTGGCTGGCTGTTTAAACGACACTTCCTGGATAATTACTAGGTAAAATTGATCTTATATGTAACGCTGAATATCTTTTCTACTGCAGTTATTTCAAGGATAATACATATCTAATTTAAAACATTCCATCCTAACTTTCCTTAAACGAGAAAGTCAATAGCGCTGCACAATAGAAAATAAATCTCAAAACGAATTAAATATACCGCTAAAAATACCAACAGATCTATAACGCATTAAAACTAAAATTGGTCTAAAATAGAAAGTTGTCGGGGGAAAAAATCATTAAAAATGTTTGTTTTACATACACAAATCCAAGATCAGTATATATATATATATATATATATATATAAATTAACACTAAAATAAAAGTAGATAAAGATAAAACACAGAGAAAGAGTCACACTTGAAACTGCTATACTTCGAACTACTGCGAGTTCTTCAATGGCAAGAAGCTAGACTCTTGCTTCTTGCCATTGAAGAACTCGCAGTAGTTCGAAGTATAGCAGTTTCAAGTGTGACTCTTTCTCTGTGTTTTATCTTTATCTACTTTTATTTTAGTGTTAATTTGTTACATTGTTAATAGTGTTTCTTTATTTTTATGTTTCATTTATATATATATATATATATATATATATATATTCGTATTATCTAACATTTTAGATATAAAATGATAAAATCAAAATCCGGGCCCTAGTAATCAGCATATCGGCGTTCCCCCGACCATAGTCAGGGACTTCCAATGCCACCCATCGGGTAGCTCCCCAATTGTCATCCCCATAGCTTAAGAATTTTTCAAGCAAGTACTGGGGATTGAACCGAGACCTCCCTGCCAGTAACGGTAAGCACTAGGCGGTCTTACATTATGGTAGCATGTTTACTCGTAAACGCACTACTGAGTGATCAAAACGCACAATGAAAGTAATTTTTCTACTAATGGTATAGCGCTCTATATGTATCAGCTGCTTTATCAGCAGTTGAGAAATAGAAAGTAAATCGATTAAGAAAACTATGATTTTTTGTTTCCCATATCTAAAATGGTCAATACTCGCCTCATAGATAAATTCTTCCTATAGTAAGTATCCAGGTATCATGTTCACCAGATTTAAAACAACAACAATGCCTCATATGACGTGCCTTCTTGTCAAACTCAGAACATAAATAGTGTAACACACGAACATTTTCCATATTCTAAACGGCAAATAGTTGTTACTCATTCAACTAAAAGTACTGTTCACCTGATCTGCCCTGCTGATATAAGATTTACACATGCGAATGCAAAATTAGAGCTTCCATTAGTTCTAGAAAGGTCAAAGGTTTCGTAAAATGTTGATGCAGATCCATTAGTGAAACTCTCGCTTTAGAATCCGCCGCGAAACATATTACTGACGTTGATTGAACCCTTGTTGAATCTTTGAGCAAAGGTTACATTTCGATCCTTACAGGCTGATGGTTAAGCTACGAACTTTAAACGTCTAGGTTTTATCAGTTCGTATATTGTTTAGTTATTGTTTAAATACATTACTATCTGTCTTTATTGAATGCTTTGCTGTTTCTATATGGGACTGTTCCGCGTGTTTTTGCGAGTGTATTCCTAAAATAATAATTTAGTTTCTTCATATAGATCCAGTTTTATTTTCGACTTTTTCCCTCAGTTTTCTTATATTATAGATGTAAAGCACTTATTGGCAATATAACAACACGAAAAACGAACTGAAAGGATACGGAACGTGGGCCGAGGAAGCCTACAACTATTTATTGACTGCTTAAAATGTAATGAAGTAACGTGAGATTTAGAACTCTAAATATGTCATATTGTGTCTTAATTTTTTTTCGAAGACATCTCTGAGAAATAACGCCTTTATACAGGAAATATATAAAAATAACAAGACCATTTTGCTGATGGTGTACATATTTATAAGAAACGTCATTGATTTTAAGAGAAACTTTGTAAGTTTATGTTCATCTACTATAAGCATCGTTTCATGAGTAACTAGATATTTTACTCTTGTATCATGACCACTTTATTACAAAGTTACACGAGTTTCAAAACATTTTAACCCTAACAAAGTTCTCCATTTCTCCAGTGCAGGGGCTTTATGTTCAATGTTTTACTACCCCTCCCCCCATTTAATTTGGATATTTTAAGAGCATTCAACAGTGAAATGCTTGCATTCACTGATAGAAACGTTACATAATCTGCAAAAAATGTAGATATATGAGGAATCCTCTACAAAGTGAGTGAAAAAGTACGGAACAGAGTAACAGACACAAAGGATTGAAACAAAATGTGAACAGACTTCAAAACGACATTCACCGACACAAAATTAAATATCATTTGAATACCGTTTAATTGGATATGCCACTAGGCTTCTCATACTAGCGACGACAATATGTAGGGGAGTACTGAAAGTTTATTGGAGCAGATAATGGTTAAATTTAACAGAGTGGGTGGGTTGGTAATGTCAAACAGCCCTAAACTTGTAGGTTGGAAGTTAAACAACTGAAGTGTTTAATTTCAACGAGTTCTGCTTACATAGATGAATGTAAACATATGCTGAACATAAATTGTTGGCTATTGTTTAAAATATGAGTAAACCTTAAGTAAAAATTTATAATGAACATTAATTTTGTTTTGAAAAAGTATAAATTCTTTTTAATATCATGTACAGTAGTAAGTTATTTTCAGCTCATTCCTAGTTATTCTGTTTTTATTTCCACTATATTTTGTTTTGTTTCCTCTCATTGGTTGCAATAGAGACCAACCACTGGTATGCTGTTCTTGTCTTTATAGCTTTCTGGCCACTTATATTCCCAAAAACTGGACTATTATCAAGGAGAAATTTTCACAGCTGCTATTAATTGCTTTTACATTAACATTGAAATATGGTCAATGATAGAAATATTTTCTCAACAAGACAAATCTATGCGACGTTGTTTAAATATTCACTATATTTTTATCAATTAAGGATGTTAAAAAACACTCGCGATTCCAAGAAGTTGCAGCGCAATTGACATGTTCTGGAACGTGTGAAGTTTTTAGTGTGCGCTTTGAACCCTTTGATAACAATATTTGAGCCCACCAGCATTCTTTCTCCTTGGAGAACATCAAAAAGTGAGTAAGTAGAGAATGCTCACACATGATTTGAGAACTGAGGGTGCAATGATTAATAAAACGGATTTTACAAAAATAATATTCGATTTCATTTAAAACTAAATGTGAAACTGTTAATTCCATTCAGGGATGTCAACTCGTCAACTCTTATTTGAGAAAAATTCATATTATTTGAAATGCAATATATTTTTTTTTCAGAAACAACATCTTTCTTTTTTACAGAAACATATACCACTATAGCAAAAAATTATTTAATTTAATGTAACGGAGACGATTTTACTGTTGCAATAATATACAAGAATGTTTTAAAAGTAGATTAGATAAATCATATATATAATTAAGTATAGCTTACGTTTTAAACAAACAGAAATTAGTTTATTTCTTGGTTTGTTATAGAAGCTAACAATAGTGTCAATACAATTTCTAAAATATGAAATGAAATGATGAAATAAATTTTTTATACTTCATCACTGATGAGTAATACATCTTATTTTCAAAATTAATTTACAGGCGTGGTATTTCAAGACTAAACCTTTAAAGATACATTCGTTCTGTTCAAAATATATACTGTGTCATTTAACGCATCCATAAATTCATGCATTTCTGAACAATTATTGTAAGAGAAGGGAATGGAAAAAGTTGAGTCTTCTATGAAGAAATTCTATGATTGCAGTGAGAAATACTATATGAGAAGTGTTTTTCAAGAATATTTAAAGAAAATTTTTTAAAAATATACTTAAAAGAGTAAAAAATGCATGGTGATCTTCGATATTTAAACAATGATTTAATAATAAGCTGTTATCTAAACAATAATTATTTTAAAATAATATTTGCAAAAACACCAGCATAGCGATTATTCGAACCCCCTTTATTTTAGAAATTTGGGAGTATATAAAATTTATACTGTATTGTAATGTAATTATATCTTACTGGTGTATCTTACTGTACTATTAAAACATAATCCCACATTACTACCATTTAGTTAGTTTAAAGATAAAGGTTTTTGTTTGGAATTGTTAAAGTCTCGACAAAATTCGATACTGGAGTTCCAAATATTTAAATTTTTGTCTTCTAGTGACAAGGTGCTTTGGAACCACATTCCCTACGTATGAATACCTGAAAATATAAACAGTTCTGATGTTTAAGAAATTGCAATTAATAAGACTACAATTGCTTGTCCATGAACTCAAAGTTTCCTAAGCAGACGCTGTAATTACACGAACGAATATATCGTTTTTAAAGATACAGACTCACATTTGTTAACTTGAACTTAATAATACAGAATTAAACACATTTGTGATATAATATTCTCATTAAATAAGATATATTTACTGTAGTACTTGTTTCAAACCACAAGAAAAAAAATTTTCCCAAAGAATTGCGATTTTTACTACATTTCACTATCAAATCCTTGTATTACATTTATAAAAAGGTAGTGTGCTGAAATACTCTAAGCCTTTTTATGGTGTACATAAAAGTTTGATTTTTATTATTCATGATGTAGCAGGAAGTAATTTCCAGATATGCTTAAGTTTATCTTGTATGTTCACAAACACAGGGCATTCTAAACGCTCTCGGCCTGATCAAGAAAACATACGATTTAAGAAAAAAAAAGTCCAACATATTCACCTTGTAAATCAATAAATACATTTAGTCCAAATACTTTCTCACATTTTAATACTCTGAGTAAAATAAGATTTGTCCAACTGTGAAAAATACGTCTGTCTCAGCTTCAATCTCATCATTTGATGTGAGTCTACGTCCATCCAAATAATTTCTCTGGTTTGAGAACAAAAAGTAATCGATGGGAACCAAATCCGATTAATATGGCGGTTGAAAGCGGACGTCATGCAGTTTTGGAGCAACAATCCCAGACCGTGTGAAATCGCATTAACGTTATGAAAGAGAACTTTTTCGCAAGGACGGAACAGCCTCCATCAGTAGGCCAAACAGTGAAGCATAACCCCCGGTGAAGGTTCTGCCCTTCTGGAGGTAGTTTGCAAGCACCACACTTTAAGAATCCCAGAACCTTTCCTGCAGATGAAACCGTTTATGCTTTCTTTGGTGCACTTTCACCTGTTGCCACCCACTGTTTGGACTGTTTCTTCGTCTCTGGGGTGTAGTGATGCATGATGAATCCATGTTTCGTCTACTGTTATGAAATGTCAGAAAAACTCACTGAAATTGCGATCACACAAGTTTAAACACCTGCAAAAAGTTCTTCGAATGCGTTTTGGTACATTGTTAACAAACGTGGCACCCATCGAGCGGAAAGTTGAGTAAGGCATTATGAATTTTTGGGAAGCCCTCAGTGCTCATCATCTTGAATGGATGTACGATCAAACTTAAATTCAGCAACCCATTTCTTAACCGCCGAAAAATTAAGGAAAGCATCCTTCTAACTTCTTTTCCGATCCTCACAAACAAGTGACCACACTTAAGGGTCTAAAACTTTACCGCGCGCCATCTAAAGGATGATACTCAACAACTGTCATAGTAATTTGGTCATTTTCACTACATCTCTGAGTCAGGCCGAGAAATTTTAGAACATCTCACGTACTTTGCTAAAATGTATATTTTTCATCAGCTTTAGCACCAAAGCATTTCCGAAGTAATTTACGAACCTATTATCTTTTGTATAGTGTCCTGTATTTTCTAGTTGTTCATGTGTGTTTTTGGCTTACAATAATCTTTTCGCCGTTACATTAAACTCGTTAGTTAGCATTGTCGTATATCGGTGTAAAATCGGATTTAAAATCCTTAAATTCAACACTGGCCTTCTAAGTTGTTTAAAAGCAACGCTTTAAACAAACAAACGCAAATATGTTGTGCATTATTGTTTTAAAGCAAATATTTGGATACATAAAACACCCAATATGCCATTATTGCATGGATTACATTAAACACGAAATTAATGGTATTACAAACAGCCATATACACTGTTTAGTATTGCACATAGTAAATTAATACACTATGCTAACACCATTGTTTATGATCCTAATTTACATAATTAGTTCGTCCTTCCACTTAACCTCTCAAATCTGCTTTACCTAAGTCAAGGTTAAGGAAAAGCAAAGTCAAAAAATAAAATAAGACCGATTAATTTTAAAAAATTCAAATTATTTGCAAGAACATGTTTTCCTTGTTTGGTATAAAAAGACTAACTTCTCTAAACAGCATAGTAATAATTCAATTCTTGCCAAAATTTTGGTTAGAAATTCTATAGATAAAATATTTAAACTTAGCATTTGCCATCTACATAAATCTTAAGCTGTAATTGTTTATATAGCTATGCAAAGTAAGAATGCAAGTGATAATCAGGAGTATTTTACTTAAGAAATGTTCCAAATAGTATCTGAAAGTGTAAAATATATATAAAATGTATAGTATAAGAACGCTCAGAAGATAAACCATAAGCACTGCAGTTATAACATTTAGCCTTTCATATGCAGCTTTTAATCTGTCCTATAAAATGTGAAGGCGATGTTGGGAAAATTCTATGTTTCAGATAGGCGAGTTATTTTACAAATATCGATACATAAAAGTATCGATATTTTTCAAAATATTGATATCGATAAAGAAATGAACATCAGTCTTCAGCGTGTATTCCTTCACCGTGCGAGCCTCATATCTGAAAACTATAACCTGTGTATGTTGAATATTAATGTCATATTTTCCATGCGCTTCCCCGATTGTATCAAGTGGAAACTTCGAATGTTTACAAGTTTTCAAAGATACGAGCTATGGAGTATGATAAATACTTAGAATGATTTATTTTCTCTGAAATAAAATAAATTTATCTTACAGCATCACAGAAGGCTTTGGGTGGTATTATCAGCAAAATGTTTCGCACGTTATAATTATTTTGAATATTATTCAATTAGTTATTAATGCCAGCTCAGAATCGAGGATGACAACAGTACGGGAAAAGTCGCTTTCGCTATTATCACCGCTCTTCGCTATGAATGGTATTTCGTTTGTTTCTACAGCACATTATGTACCAACATTCAGAGCGACCCAATGAACTAACTTTTGTGTTTTGCCTATAGGCGCGAGCGGCACTCATTGTCTTTTGCGGATATCGCAAAGTAGCGCTGACAGAACTATACAACCTTTTCTTATCTGTTTTGAAATGTTTTACTTACCTATTTTATGAAAGGAGCGACTGAAAGTCGTTATTCATACAATTTTTGGCATCTCTAAAACAACTACCCAACTGTAGTTCACGTTGAGTAATGCGGATATCTCGTTTTAATTCTTCCAGGACTTATGAACTTGTCTTGTATGCGGTATTTTTTAATTTACCCCAGAGAAAGTGGCAAGCGGTAGGTCGGGGGCCCGAGGGGACTACAAATTCTTATTACAAAATAACCCTGTCATTCTGAAACACTCTTCCCATTTCTCTCATCGAAATATTTACAGTATGATCTGTGGTAGAGTCTTGTTGAAAATGGGTAAAGTTAAGAAAAAGCAAAATTGTATTCACATATGATACAGCCATTTTATATAATTTAACTTCAACAACGTGGCAGCTCTTTGCACATTCATAATAAGAAATGCTTGTTTGTTGTGAAGGATAACTGTTTGATTTTTAGGGGAAATTGTCCAAATGATGACCCGTGTCATTTAGTGTTTTTTTTTTTTTTTTTGTGAGAACCCTGCGGTATCTGTTAGATTTCTTAAACACTTAACACTACCCATAGCCTTAAGATTATGGATTGTTATACGGCTATATGTTTTACACCTTGAATCTCTCTTCAAAGTGAATTTAAACTTAACGAGCTGTCTGAGCTAACACATAAGAATCATAAATAAACTCACGTGCAGTAGAGAACATACTGAACCATAATTAACTTCACGATTATACACAGAACAAACCACACTATCCGTAATAATTAAAATAACCTCAACCATCATCAAAAGCTAGCTTGACTTTGCTTCAGTCAAGGGCGGGAAAATACCTGTGCACACGCTGAATAGAAACTTACCGTAAGTTGATTCATAGTTCATTGGATCGCTCCGTATGAGCCATGTCGTAGTTTATTGTTGAAATTATTCAACTTTTAAAATAAATATGTTACTTCTGGGGTTTCTAGTCACCTATTATTTCCATTTTTGAGAGTTTCAAAAAGTGAAAGTGAAAGTGAAATAAACGCTACAGGTATTGTCCAAAAAGTTAACAGTTAACAGAAGCACTTCTTCAACTTGCAAAACATATTCAAAGGAGCAAACACGAAACGGCATAATCCTTAAGGTGCTCCAATTTAAAAAAAAAAGAAATTACAACATATCCTTAAGCGTACCATCCAAAAAATAATTTGTTACAGATTCTTTTTATCTTTATACATACATTACAATAATGATTAGTGGGACAACTACTGAAAAAACACAGGAATGCAAATGCATGCCATTAAATTCGTAGAAAATTTTGAACTTCTTATAATGAATGCTTTTTATCACATAAATGAGCCATTAAATAAGAAATAAAATACTAAAATTCTCCAATGTTTAAACTGAGTTAAAATAGAAGATAGTATGCAACCGTTCTAAAACAATGTAAATAATTAATTCTATCCGTTTATATTAAGAAATAATGTGTAATTATGTATTTTCATTGCGAAATTTGGACATTAAGGACTAATGAAGTTGGACCGATTCTATTATTCGTGATGATGTTGACAAGAGAATAGATCCAGCATTATCGCGTAGCAACATTTACTCAAAAGTCCAGAAACTTTCTTAAGAATTTGGGACGAGTTTTTTGTGGCATGGCGATTCAAGAGGCATGATCAACTGATTCCATCTGGCCTATTTATTAATATAAATCACTTAAATTAATTACAAACTAAAGCAGTAATATTTGAGCAATGAAAAGTACATAATGACTTATGAAAAGAGGTGACCTGGACATTTAGACAGATAATGCCACTGCTTCGCCAAGCGTCGGCACCGTCCGCAAAGAAGGATCATAATTGGTGCGTGAACCCTTTCCGTATTGCAGCCTAGACCCCATTTTTGTTATAGAAATGTTTACCTTTCAGAAAATTTGTGAGAGATCCGATAATTTAAAGTAGCAAGGGGATAAGCTAAAGAGTGTAGAGTCCATAGGCGCAGGAGGTAGTCGTCAAAACTTCCTCATAACGGCATGGATGTTGTAGACACAAAGCCATGAGCTATCCTTATAGTCTCAGTTAGATTTCGCTGAATCCAATGCTAACAACATTTTCGATAGAATAATTTCTTCTTCACAAGGCATTGAAGATCGGTTGTTTGCTGACGTTCTATACGAAACATGCCCGCCCTTGGCTTTTGTCTTCGATGCCATAAGCGGCATTCATGGGACGATAAATTTCACTCTGCTACCAAAAACTTGATAAGAGATTGATCTTCTTTGGAAGGAATAGCCACCATATTTGCTCAAGCCCACAGAGCTAAACCACGGCATGGTGATCTATATAGTTGCCTCTTTCCCAATTACTACCAACGCTTATTGGTACGTGCAACCGAGCCAGCAATGGGGATTGGGTGAATTTCAGTTGGTAAAAATCTTCTGCCATTAAAGGTTGCGTTCCCAGTTAATGTCTCGAAAGGCGATATCAATGAGGTTTGCTTGCCATTTATTCCATATCTCCACGGAAGCGATCGCTGTCATAATTATTTGCTATCCCAAAAATGAAGTTAGTTTAAATATTCATTTTATATACAGAGAAGTAATTTGAGTTACTGGCCGCCTGAACGCGGCTGCTTGCTGGGTAAGCGAAGCTGCCATAAAGGAAAAAGGAGATAGAATCGCCGCGCGTTAGATTAGTGTTGTTATTTTAGTATTTATTTTCAGTAAAAGAATAAAATGAGACTGCATTTACAACTGATAGTAATGAGCATTAATCTGCATTATAATAACTGTTGAAAACTATTCCCCTCAGCGGCAATACATTGCAGGCATCTGCGTACGAAATTTCAGTATTTCATGTAACTTTTCTTAAATAAGAACACGGCTGCTCGGAACACTTTTCTTGTCTTTGAGACATTCTCTCTCTAATAACTTTTTAACAAGTTGGCGAACAGTTTATGTGCCTAAAACGTTATTCTCAGGCTATTTTCTTGCGAATCCCTTAGAATTTATCAACAAGAATACCCGTGAACCGAAGAACAACGCACGCAATTTAAACAATAAAAACGAGTAATACACGAATGCACAACCCCTCGCTGATAAAGCCTCCCTCGAACTATCTACAAGATTCTGCCTGCACATGCCTTATACGACCTTGCTGACCTGTTTCTCTCAGATAGCAACTGCGCTGTACTGGCCCTTAATTCAAATAAACTTCCTATAGTTATATTTCATTGACTTTTGTGGTGTTGTTTATTTTATAAATATTCGTGTAATCTGACTACAGTGTATAGTATATAATCCATGGCAATATAACTAAAAATCCTATACATAAATAACACATTTTTCATAAATATTATTACTATTAGTGTTTAGGTTACTTTTAGTTTACACACAACAGTGTGCAGAGAGGGAATTCGAACCTTAAGTTGGTTTGTATCAACCAATATTTATTTTTCATTTGGAGCGATGTTGTAACTTTTTGAAATTATGAGTTAAAGCAGCCGAAAAAAAGTTTTTATTTATATAAACGTAAAGAATGTTCCTACTTTCAGTTCAGTTGTTTCCGATACACTAAAACAGAATTAAAAGTCTGTTATTAGTGAGTACCTATGATTTTCTGCTGAACGCCACAAAATTTTCCTGCGCAAATTTTAATAACTGCTTTCTGGATGGCTGATCATCGTTTGCTTTCTCTTCCGTGATTTTGATTCTTCCCTGACAACCAATTTGATATTTTGCACCGTTCAAAAACTTCTCTCTCATTATGTTTACTCTGAAACGGTTAAAAAGTCGCATGCATACGGTAGCTATGAGGTATTTTTCCTCTAGTCCTTGCATATATTCCCGAGTAAGGAGGCTGATAGCTTAGTCACGTGTTTAAATGAAAATCTGCCCTTCTTTCCAACGTTAGATGCTCGTAAATATCCTCAAATACTTTTATAAAATTTAAACAAAGAGAATGTCATCACTGTGCTTATAAATAAACAAAAGGTGGTGTAGTGGTTACCATACTTGCCTCCTAAACCCAAGATCGCGGGTTCGAACCCGGTCAGGACCGATAGATTTTTTCGGGCGTAAAAATCCTAAGTATGGCTTCCTTCGGAGGGATGCAAAGCGGTGGTTCCGGTGTCGCACATTCGCGGCACGAAAAAGAACCTCAAGCCTGAAAGAGAGGCCTCTGAGCAAAATTTGTCGGCCTTTTCACGCCCTGAGATGAATGGAACGCTGATGACCTGAGATGTTTAAGAGCGTCCATAAATAAATCAATAATAAAAAAAAAAAATAGGTTAACTTTTCCAGTGCAAAGGAATATCAGGCAGTCTGCACTTTATCATCATAGAGAGCTTAAATATCCTTTAGGATTCATAAACGAGATTAAAAGTATATCCACAAATAGCAAACACTGGTTTACTCGAATTGTAAGCTATGAGGAATGATGAAAGGAAATGATTAGCAAGCAGAATGTACACTTTATAAATAAAGTACTCGAAATGATAATGGGTTGTGCTTTTAATCCAATTGCAGTTAAAGGTAACACATTTGTAACATACCTAAAAATATTTCGTAGATTTACAAATGTTTGAAAGTATATATATATATATATATATATATATATATATATATATATATATATAGAAGCACAAATGTATTATGTCAAGTTGCGTACTAACAGATGAAGTTCCAAATCATTTGGAGTTTGATCAGTAATAATTGTTTGGAAAGTTACTCAAGTAAATTATACAGCATTTATGGAATTGAACATTTTTATTCAATGGTGAATAAAAGAATTTCCTATGGAGATTTTCCACTCTTAACATTTTTAGGACATTTGCCTCTTTTTAACAAAACCGAACATTGTGGCTATGATAACTACTAGAACACCAAACATTTTATCGTGTTCTTAAGAGAATTGAGGAATAGTTTGAGCTACAATTGTTCAATGTTTTAAGATTCCACGGTAACCTTGGAAGAACGAAGATTTTGCTACATGTCGAATTCCTAGGACAGCTTGTGCCAGGTATATTTTGATCACTCTAAATCCTAAGTGCAAAGCCAAGAAAGAGCATGGAGGAAATTTGCGTTTGGATATAACTCTCATAATGCAAATGGACACCATAAATGCAGTCTTAGTATCAGAATTTGCTTAGCTCCACTTCAGTAGCCTTGAGCAGCAGTGCAGGAGCATACTCTCTCCGGCCTTCAGAAGGCAGAGAAAAAGTGTGAAGAAGAAATGTACGCATTGTGTTCCTGTGCATTTACTTTCACTGTGCATAGCTATGCTGGTAAACATCACGGCATATGTTATTCTTTTTGAGCATGTATATTCTGGCGATCAGAAGACGAGTGCAGGGTGAAGTGAGAGTGGAACTTCAATTGTTTATCTGCACAAGAAGAGTGTATGTGGAATACCCATGTTGTCACATGTTTCTGCCACTGAAATTTCAATGGTAAAAAATGGCGGTGAAATACTCACCTCAAGGCAGTAGATTATATTTTATAATTAAAGCTTTTCAAGCTTCATTTTTAAAAAATTACTTTTCGACTGTTGACTGATAAAGTATTTTCTGAACAAAGAAAATGTGTATGTATGTGCCAGAAACTGTCAAATATCGGTTGAGTTTGGCTACATTAGTTGTAAGCACTAATAGGACCCGGGCATCTTAATACCTACGAACTTTATAGAACCCTTAAGGTAATTTGAAAAGCAGGTTGGGTGAATCTGGGCTATTACGACACGTCAGCATCTCTCGGGGTTGTAATCCCAAATCATACAGGCATAAACATAATTTAGAGTCTCCCTGACTACCATTTTCCTTTAAAAAGTATTAAAACGTTTTTAAAAATGCGGACTTTGGTTGTTTCTACCCAGGTTTATTTATATTTTCCCTAAATATGAAATTGAAAAATCCATATATTTTATTTATTATATCTTTACATTTCTTTTTATTTTCGCGCAGCTATCATATTTCAGGAAACTACGTTTTCTGTTCCCAAAACATATTAATAGCTAATTTTTTTTTACAAATACCTGAAAATAGGACCATTTCCCGTAGTTCCGTCAGTCACCTACTCGCCAGATCGCTATTTATTGCTATCACAGTCTCGGAAGCAATGTCTTTGAGTTGGCTTCGCCACCCAAAGAAAGTATATTATTTATTTTGTGTCTGCCATTATGTACATATGTTCTTTTGTACGATATTCCGAGGATATCGTTAACGTGCCATTTCACGTCTGGAGCATGAGAAAATTTATACAGCTAATTTTAAAATCACACATGGTTATTCAAAATAAGTGGAAAAATTTACGCCCCTTATTATTTTGCAAGTACAAGGCGAACGTTTATGAAACGAGCAGTAGTGATTAAGTTACAGCGCAGTTTACTTCTGCATAGCCAGATGATAGCTCAAACGTCATTATAATTGTGATATGCATTTCAACTGCCAGTGTAAAATGCCGATGGAAGCAATATGAAAGTCTAAAGATATGCTCCCTGAGTTCGAATAATCAAATTATGGATCAAAATTAGGTGTTGCGAAGAATGAAAGCTGGTATATTACATTAGTGTGAACTCTGAATTGATTTAATTTTGATTATTTTGTTGCCCTTACACTGCAGCACAGTGAACTGAAACAATCTTTGCCGAAAATTTATAGAAAAAAGAAGCAAGGTAGTTGCCTTGTATACAGTGTTGCATACGTTGAAATACTTCCTTCAGGCAAATGTAACACTTGAGATTCTGGAATATTCTCCATTTTCACCAACACGAACCCATAGAACTTGGATATTTTCCAATTAAAGAAGCTAGGCAGAAGATCGCGCTTCTATTAAGAAGAAGCAATGCTCTGGCGCTCCTGCAATGGCATCACTAAAAGCAGTACTGCTTCAGATGATTTGATTGACGTTGGCGTGTGTAATAATATACTTTGGCACTAAAGCCACAAGGACATTTTATGTACTTCTGTAATCCTGAGCTCATTCCTACAAGCTTAGGACTTGGATTGTATCCTAATTCTACACTAATAGAGATGTTTCTCGACTTTTTACATTTTCACATTACCCGCAGGCGTTTCCGGAATGGTCAATGTCCAATATCATTTCAATAACTTTCCTAAGTAGATTCTTAGCTAGCTAGTGTGCTATTGCATATTTTAATAAGAATTTACTAAGTGTTTAACTACATTTTCTATTTTTGGTATGTTCTTTCTTGTTGTTCGATAGACCGATTTTTATTTATTTGTTTGTTTTTTTTTTCGCCAATGCTACAGACAGTCAATCTTTAATTTCTTCTTTAGCCACTTTATCTGCCGCTTCATCCTTCTAGGCCTTGATGTGTAGGCATTCAATAAGTTCATATGTACTCTGTGTGGAAATATTAATGAGCGCTTGGAGATGTTCCCATAGAAGTATAAAGTAGAGCGATGAATTTTAAATGCACTAAGTGTTGCTTGACTGTCTATGAAGATGACAATAAGTTGGTTAACACAATTTCTTTTCTAACACAATTTCTCTTCTACATAAGTTAAAACATATCTGAAATGCAATTACGTCCGCTTGAAAAACTGCAACAAAGTTCCAAAGACTTACAATGTCTTAGTTTTTAATAAATGTATACAATGTAGATTCTGAAGAGTTATCTACCTTGAGCGATCTGTAAAGTAAACCTGATGATCCTTAGGCGCTTAAGTAAATGTACTCTCATTCAATCAGATCATTCTCAATTGCGATTATGAATGGTTGTGTAAAATCGTGCTTTGTAGACATATAGCCAGATGGAATGTCAAGTATTGTGCTATGTAATACCGTGGTTCTTTTTTGTGCTAAGAAATGCACCAACTATGCAAAGACAAGCTAGTCTTGTAGGCTCGCAGTCTGTTACGCGTGGTTATTTGTGGTGTCGTTTTTCTCCACACCAGAGCTGCATACGTTATCTGTGATCTCATCACAGCAAATGACATGTGTGGTTTGAGACTCCATGTACTCGTACATCCAAGCATGCGAATTCTTGCCATACTGAACACCTTGCTTTGTGTATAACACTGTGAAGGTGAACGCTCCAGGTCAAGGACTGCTACATTGCCTTCCAGAAGTAAGGGAAAGGGCGATACATTTTAATATGACACAGTTAATTTATATACTATTTGTGAAATAAATAATTTGTCAGATATAGATACATCGCAATTTTACATTCCTCGTATATGCGATAAAAGACTTACTACTGAGTTTATATCTTGCAGTGTAAGTTAGCTTACAAAAGAATAGCAATGAAATTTGCTGACTTAAGTTGCTATAGAATTTTTTTCTCTTAAATAATGTCCATGAATTGTCTCATAGAGCCGAAATATACTTCTGTATTATTTTTCCACGCATGTTTGTTACGACTCGCTTAACTTGAAAATCACTTGGGATAAAAACATGTGTATTCACTTTCAACAAATATGATGGCTGTATCTATTATAAAAAGTTATTTTTACGATATAAAATATACTTTTACATAAATAAATATATACTATAAGTTATTTGATTTATTTATGGACGCTCTATATACTATAAGTGATTGCTTATCCCGAAGAAAAAAGCTGAGTGGAAAGCTACTATTTGTTAATTCATATATCAATAGGGGATGGAGAAACTTCTTGCTCATGCCATAACCTTGCATTTATAGCAATAAGATTAGTGCTTATTTTAACTTCAACTTGAGGTAATCGTCTGTTTTCGTGAAAAGTTAAAGTGGCACCCAATTAACGCCAGTTATACCTTTGAGCGGACGTTTAATATCGACCCCGTGCTAGTCATATCAAAGAGCTAAATTGTCATACCGGTAGCAACATAACGTAGCAAAAGGGAAAGGGAAGAGTTATCACGGCAGACTTAACCGGCGCGGCGCGGTGCATTCATTCGACTGTGCATGGTAATATTCACGGCACGCTCCACTTCATACACCCAACTGTAAATTATGGGCAGCGCTCAAATTTATCACTGGCAACGGCTCGCAAACAAACAGACAAATAAATTAGTTCATTTATATGAACATAAAATTGATCCCATCCCTTTCCCTGCTCTCCCCTTTTGTTTGCAGCTCTGGAGCAGGTGTGACAGATATACACAGCTATGCACAGGAGTGATACGTATAATATATGAAAGGGGGAGCCGTTATGACAGATGGATCGAAGGGTTGTTTTTAATATCTAATTATAGACCTATACAAAATATCTCATTTTTCGTAACTGCTCGTTCCTTGCAATCGGAGCAAAACAAATGTAAAATTGTATGTCTGTCACAATCTCTACCATCCGTTACGAGTTTTTGTGACCGTTGTAACTTTTGCATTTATGTAAAACACCTTTGCAGCACAAAGTTACTTACTCCTATGCAAGAGATTCATTAAAACGAAGATAAATATACACAGGAAAGTGTTACCAAATTTATATTGCTGTATGCCAGGAAAAAGCTCGCAAAAATTGGAAGTTTCTACAATAAGCAAAATATTTCTTCTAGCTCTGAAATTGTCAAGCAGGTTGAACAACCTCAACACGTGACAGAAAAGCTTAGCTAACTCTTAAACAAACTGCTGTTGGCAACGTAAAGAGTACAACCTAAGATGGTTTTGCTTGTTAATTTGACCTATTAATCAAGTCTATAGGCAATGTAAAATATTCCTAAAATATTTTTCCTGCAAATGGAACCGTTTTTGCTTTCTTTGGTGCATTTTCATCTGTTGCCATCCACTATTTGGACTGCTCCTTCGTCTCTGGCATGTAGTGGTCCACAAATCCATGTTTCATCTACTAATATGAAACATCGGAGAAATTCATTGGAACCGCTTTTAAACAAGTCTAAACACTCTTGCAAAATGTTCATTCCAATGCATTTTTGGCCTATTGTTTACAACCACAGCGCCCATCTAGCAGAAAGCTTTCTCATTCAAAAAATAATTAATAATAATAATAATAATAATAATAATAATAATAATAATAATAATAATAATGTACAATGTAGAGGACACGGCCACTTTGCAATGTCAGCTATCTCCCGTACCTTCAATCCGAGATCATTGGGTTGAATTGTGAATTGTTTTCACAATCTCGTCAGTCGTAGCAGTTTTGGGAAGCCCTGAACGCTCATCAGCTTGGATATATATACTACCAGGCTTAAATTTAGCAATCCACTGTTTAACCGTCAAAAAAGAAGAGGAAGAATCCTTTAATATGAAATATAACTCATTTTGTATTTCTGTTCGAATTAATGTCTTCATTAGGAAATGCTTTATCATAGCTCGTATTTCAATTTCATTCTTTTTGTGAAAAAATTTAACACTAGTTTGTTTACACGATCTTCGCAAACAACCGACTACACTTAAACGTCTGAAACGTTACAGCGCGCCATATAAAGGATATACTTAACAAATATCATAGAAATTAGGCCATTTTCACGGCATCTCTGAATCAGGCCGAGAACTTTTAGAATACCCCCTATAACGGTTCGAACAGAACATCTCTACGTTTAATTTCAACTTTTGAACATCACTTTTTTATATCAAGAAAGTTGAAATTTTTGCTCATGTTATGCGAAGAGTACATAACAGGTGACCCTGTTAAGTAGTGTTCGGGTGTTTTAGGCTTCCCGCAGACACATGAAGTTGTTGCCGCATAACCGTTCTATCAAGGCGTACTATTTTGTACCTTAGACACACTGCAGTACGCAGCCGCGGTCAGAGCTCTATTTATTGGAACTGTTTCTACTGTGTAGGAGGGTAAGAGCGATGCCAGAATATTCCCACTTCATACTTAAACTTTCCTTTAAAAGCTTTTTCATTATACTTTTCTACTGTTTCACGAAAAAATGTACGTTTCCCTGAATGAATAACCTTGCCCTTCTGGTATGCTGACATCAAAGAATGTCTAAGAACCTGAGCTCTGTGAATTAAGCAATAAGAATGAAGTACTGCTACGAGGCAATCTTATTGAAATATTACAAATACTGTCTTTAGTGTGTTCATAACTTTCTCTCCTTGTTTACCCCTCTCTCTTACATCCTAAGCAGGAGAAAAAATATATGTAAACAGGATATTGAACTTCTTACAATAACGAAATGTAAGTGGAGGGCTATTAAGTTACATAAATGTTTTTAAATTAATTTCTAATTTTAACGCATTCCAAAAATGGTGGAATCTCTCATTTCAGGACATTTTTCCCTATCTATATAAAACAATCATTTATTCCAACATTTATTCTTGAATTGTAGCAACAATCGCTAGTGAGATAGAATATCGTCCATTGATCCATTAATTTGATTACAAGGCATTGCACCAGCGACCATATGGTTTCGTTTTAAAGCAGATATTATTTAATTTATACTTACTATGAATATTGCACCTAGCTTTATAAGCCTCTCATTTTCCCACTACATAGAACGAATAAAAGATGAAATAACACGAGACACATCTAAAACCTAGTGGAGTTTTCATTATATATATTAGCGCAAATCTCCGCTTTTAAAGCCTGTTACTAAAAACACAGGATTAGTTCTTAAAATATTACATTTTATAATTATAATATGAGTAAAATATTTCAACGCAATGCATGACTAAAACAACTGAGTAACATTAACCCAGTAGTAGTCGTTAACATTAATCTCAACCGTCAATTCTCTCTAAATACTTTTTATTTCAAAGATAGCTATGAACATAATGCTTAAGTGGGGAAGGTTTATTAAAAGTAAAAAATTAGGACAAGAGACAATATGATTAAAGCATTATAAAATCAATTATCTTATAAGCCAACAATAATAAAAGTAATCAGGGAAATATGAGGAAATTATATCGAAAATGTGGCATTAAAAGTCGTAAAAGTTCGTTGTTTGCTTTTATTTTGCAGTTTTAGGTGCCCTTGTACCTTTGCTCAAAGAATAACTTGCTAAAACTATTCCCTTGGTCAAGGTGCCAGAAAATAAATGCAATTTTGCGGAACGCTATATCTATTCATTCACTCTTGAAAACACGAATTGGCTTGTATTTTCAAAGCAACGAATAAAGGTTGCATTATTAAAGTAGCAGCTATTAGAAAAACTTACCTTGATTGTTTTTTAATTAATATTTTAACATCCTGTAGACTGCGGCAAATAAAACTAAGATAGTTTTGATTTCCATGCAGTACGATACTATACAGTACTAATTTCATTACAACACATAATCATTTAGAAATATGTTTGCTATTGGCTTGTATCTTAATGCTATGATAGGTAATTAAGGATACTTAATTAGTGAATAAGGCACAAATAATTTAAATGCTGAAAGTAAAAATAATTTAAAAACTGTAAGCATTTCCATATAACGACTCCAACAACAGAAGTTGAAGTTGAAGTTAAAAAAGAAAGAAAAGAAAAAGAGGAAAAAGGGCATAACAACTTGTAAACTTTCTAAAAGGCAAGAACTAACAAAGAGTCGTGTTACTGATGTCATTTACAAAGTAAAACTGCTGGAGATGGCGGCAGATGGCTACAAACAACAAGTAGCAAAGTAGAATAATTTATTCTTGAAAGGATGAACGCTATTTTCAGACTGAAAGCTCTGAAGAAAAATAAAAGTAGGTTACAACAACGATTCTCAAACTTCCCTTCATCGCGGACCCGCAAGATTTAGCTTAATGTTTAAAATCCTATATTTGTATTGCATATATTTTTTAAATTTCCTTATCATTGTTTTACAACATTTAAAGGTATAAATAAACGAACATACAGTTTTTTTCATTATTTTCTTTTATTGTTGTGTGCTCTTAGATAGTAATATGCATAAAATATTACATTAAAAAGTGTATAAATATTAATAGAAACCCTAAGCAATAATATATAACACATTACTAGCTACTATTAATTCCTGAATGAGAGATAGGATGCTGCATTTCAATGTTTTTCTCAGATACATGAGCGCAGAAAAGAATTTTTCACACAAGTGAATTGTTAAGAAAGTTTAAACTCCTTCTTTGATACTCCGATAAAATCTCACAGAGATTCCATACTAAGCAGTTTGCTGCATAAAGATGCTTTTTGTTGTTAGGAAAACTATGATGGCACATATGATTGTTCTGATTCATGTTTTCGGCTTACCTATTTGAAAGTTTACTCCGGAACAAATAGTAACCTTAAATTTGATTCCATTTAACTTACATGAATAATTTAATATCATAAATGTGTATAGATCTTCTTTTCCTCACAATTCATTGTTTCTAATGTTTTGTTGATTCCCCAAGGGTACACGGACCACAGTTTCAGGACCCTTGAATTATAGAATTATTCATTAGGAGTAAAGTTTTGAATAATACACACAAAAGTCTTTTAGAATGTCGTGTACTTCTTTTAAGATAAATATAGTGACGATATTAAGCACAATAATAATAAAATGGCAAGTAAATTTCACCGCTAAATAAATAAATATTCCATTTGCTTATAAGGAAATAATATAAGTTAAAACATTTCAAAATAGAAATAGAAGATTTCTTTCGTCATCATGTGAAGAAACTATTTTTATTTTGTGTCATAATATACGGACACATTTCTGGCCTGCACCCGCATCTGAGCGCGGCGCACTTCGGGTCATACTCATGACTAACAATTGAGAATTCGCGGGCTGATGGCTGTACATGAACAAAAAGTCGTATTTTGCTATTATAAGAGTGAGCATTATTGCTGGCTTTGTATTAATATAATTCAGTTATAACTGAAGTCTTTATTACAGTCTATTAGTGCGCCAGTATTATTTATTACAACGTGTTAGTGAAGAAAAATTTTACTGTAATGTATTGCATTGAGATATTGCAACTAAAATGAATAAAAATAGTAAAATGTGCACGTATTACCCACATACTGTAGAGAAACTTAAAGAAAATGTCAGGAGTAAAAATTGGAAGAAATACGGAAGCAGAGATTTAGCGAATGAATGCAAATTTCATTTAAAAATGTCAGAAATTATTGAATGTAGAAGGCCACCTCTTCTAATAAATCCTATAACATAAGTTAATGTTCATTCTGAATGAAGCAAAGGGAGAGTATGTGTGATACTCTGTGCAAGAAGAAATGTGGGAGAACTTGCCCAACGAGTCAACGATCTTGAATTTAGCTACAAATCCAGATGAAAAACAATGATCTATAGTAAATTCTCAATTTCAAAACATCAATATTAGCTATTAGAACGCTAACTGGAATTAGGTTGTTGTTAATATAGGTAGATTATCAATAGGCAATTCATGATACGGTCCTGGTAATATTGCTATGGAAGTCTTGATTCTAGGAGGGGAGATCATCATTTCGTTCCTAATGCACTTATTCAACATATTGTGTCATATTGGGGCTTAATAATGGAAATTTTGCGTTAACTGGGTTAATAATTGAAATACCAATAATGAAACTTATTATTGTAACAGTAGAGCACTCTTGAAGTCAACAATCGCGAGTCAATTTCACGTTTATCTAACGTATGAGATGCATAAAAAGCCACCTCCTGCGCATGCGTATAGCTGGAATATCGGGAGTTTTGGTAAGGAAGAAGCGCCAGTCAATCGAGAGCCGTGAGGGCAACTCCATGGCCATCAAAATAGCGTCCTACAAGTAGCATTTGAAATGGTATTACAATGAGGTATACCATTAAAAAGTTGCAGTAAATAGCGGTGAAGGTATTGGTTCATTGTATCATTTGGTTTATCCTCAATTATCGTGGTTAGAATCTGCAGTTGTAGGGATAGGATTAGAGTAGGTCCCTAGTGTCCACACATTTGGTTAGTTAGCTGTAGGAAAAATGAGGAGATAAGCAGGGGCTGTGACCTAATCTCTAAATAATTCTAGGCTACAGGAAGACCGGAAGCCCAATGTCGTAGTCTCTATTCATAAGGGCGGTATTACAAAAGAATTTAAAAGATAGTCTCACATCTGTCATATGTAAAGTTATGGAACCTTTGATAGATCATTATATTCGTAGTATGATTAATTACATTACAAAGACTCCTTCTATCACGGTTAACAGGGAAGGGTTTTCTTTCGATAGCGAAATTATTTCATTAGTTCGGGGCCTACTGAAGAGAAATAAGTAGGAGGTAGGATTGATGCGGTAAATTTATTTTTCGAAAGATTTTGATTTAGTATCGCATAACTTATTAATATATAAATTGAATAGACAAGAAATAGTTAAATAGGATGCGCTTTGGATTAAAAGATTTTTAGAACAATGGACCAGAGAGTTACAGTATGTCAGGAAATGTCAGTTATCGGGAAGGTGACTTTAGGAGTTCCAAAATATAGCGTTCTTTATTATTGTTTTTTATATTGACAATAAAGTCATAGTATAATTATTTGCCGACGAATGTATTGTTTATAGAACAATTAACGACAGTTCCGATATGAATTAATATTTACAATGGCGGTTAAAACGTAGCACACAAATAAATGATTTTAATAGTAAGACATTGTTTTGTAAAAACAGAGAATAAATGAATCTTAATTCTAAACTCGATGAAGATAATTTTTTCGTTGCATGCAAGTTTAGAACTTAAGTAAACTCTAAATATTTAGCGCAGTATTACGATAAAAGCATGAAGGGAATAATAAAACCGTCATTTAAAAAAAAAAAAACAATTGGGGAACGAAATTGTTAAAGCACTAGGTTGGGAATTACTAGCAGAGAGAAGTAAAAAAATGAGAATAACAAAACATATACAGAGCAAAATGCATGGAGGGATATCACAACTAGATTAGAAAAACCAACATATTATGGTAGCAGCAATCATAGTTTTAAAATTAATTGTAGGCTACAGATAACGAATATAGGTAAATTTTCTTGCGTAAATAAAAGTATAAATGACTGGAATTTGTTAGAAGAGTCCTCTTCTCTGACAAGATTTAAAAGTAACCAAAAGTCGCACGTGCAAAAATATTTCATTAATATAAGTAGGAATGAATGAAAATTAATGTTCAAATTTAAGTCTTTGCCGCCGTAATTGAAATATTGTTTAATTCTAGGTCGCATGTATTTAATTAAGTAAACAAGTTTTAAAGAATTTTGCTATAAATAATAATTGTATTTCCATATTCTTCATTATCACAGAGTGTAGATTCAAACAGTTGATAATAAACACATGCAAACAGCAGTTAATAAATACATGCATACATGGTTACGTAAACGCCATTAGTTTTCTCATATTGAATCAGAGTACCAGTAAACCATTCCACAATTCTACATTTGAAGAAAATAAATGTACATTCTTAGGTAGTTTTATATAACCCAAATCTGAGGCTCTTCTCTGCTATCACATTTAGTTTCCGTGCAGCATACTTAGTAATATGTCATGGAAATGGTATATGATGAAATGACTATGGTTTTTCTGGCATGTAGCAAACGTACTTTGTACGGACAATGAACTACATTCAGCTCTCTGTTTCAGAGTGGATAAATCCATTTGCGGTTTGGGACCTCAGAAAAGTCAAAAGACTGGTTAGAATACCGCAGTGCACGAGCTAATTCTGCATTAATCGTGTTTAATACCGACAAAACAGTCGCCAGTCATAACAATCTATCTAGTCGTGGTTTTGTAATTAAAAAAAGATAATGCAAAAAGGAGCGTAAAATTTATTATATATTCATTGTATCAGTTAAATAAATTTAAAAATTCAAGTAAAAAGTTACCTTAAATATGTAACATATTTTGCTACCACCTATTTAAAAGTTACAAAGAAGCTTCAACAGAAAATATGCTTTTAACTGGTTTTCTCATTTACAGTTGCTATTAGTTAATCCTGTTAAGTTTTTGATTCAAAGTCTATGACAGATGAATATTGATCAAAGGAATACCTAATTCAAGAAATTTTACAATTTAAAAAATCAAAGGTAAAAAAGGTGTATGGCAGGCCTCTCCTTGTAAATATAAATTTGCCAACTTCAGTTCCCATTTTCTCAAGGACTATTAAAGATAATGAAATGAAATATTTACAGCATACAGAGATACATAATTGAAGTTTGTTTATCTATTTTTAGTGCTATAACATGACTCTGAAGCAAATTAATAATTATTTTCAATTGTTTGTTTTTTTCTGGTTTTTTTAACATTCAATTTTTTTAGGTTGCCACATTTTGCCCTGGATCTACCATGATAAACCCACACTATCATAATATCATGAATAAGTGGTAAAAATTTCGAAGTGATAGTTTATACAATCCTAAAACTGGGAAACTTGCGCAAAAAATATGTAGTTTTTCAAAAATTGTAATCAAAAATGTTTTTACAGAATTTAGAGGGAAATACCAGCTAAAACCCTCCAACAAAGTAAAACAACAAAGAATCATATCATGCAAATAAACGCTACCTCTTTATAAAGTACAATTTTTTCTATCATTCAAGACAAATCACCGACTTCTACAGTAAATAGTTCCTGAGAAGAATTTTAACTGAACAAATGCTCTCATAATCGAAAAATGGTTTCCGCAGCGACATAATCAAAATTTTATTCAAATATTTATAATCAAGAAATATTAGTGAATATCATATCAAAATAAACAGAACGTTCCAAAAATTAAAATTGAACAAACACATAAATGTTTTAACCTCCTCTTCCCTTTAATACTTCCCTTAATGCTTGTTACCTCTCTTTGAAATGCCCTTAAGAGTCTTGTTTGTGTACAAAGCGTTTCCGAGTAACGACTTTAATTTCAGGATGAATTCAAACTAGTAAGAACTTAAAGGAATGCTTATTTTTAAACAGTCACTATTATATTCTAATATATAACTTTTGTATGCATGCTGTTCATGTTTAAATTATGGGTAACAATCTTAAGAAAAGAGTACACAACAACAGCATTAGTTTTAGGAGATATTGAAAAAAATATATTTTACATGTTTAATTGTGTTAGAATTCTGAAGTTGGAGTAACTTGTGTTTTAAAATAAGATCCCAAAGTGGAAAATCTTTCAATTGATTGTAGTTTAAAAATGAGACAGTTTTTTTCAATAAAAGTATTTAAATAAATTAATAATTAATAAAATAAGATTTTCGATTCTCCATATTCCCAAATTTTGTTCATCATACGCATTTGTATCTATAAAGGTGACAAACGGAAGTAAATAGCTTATTTATCATTATTTCGGCGCTTAATACGGTATGGAGCAACTTGTTGAGATTTACATAGAATATATCAAAGAAATATCCTAGAAAGATTCCAAGCATAGAGCACTAAAATACGTTAAAGGTGAAAACGGTGAACAAAAATGTTAAAGCATTAGGTTGGGAATCACTAGCACAGAGACGTAAAAACAAGGATAATGTCATAATACAGATTCTATATAGAACAAAATACTTAGAGGGATATCATAACAAGGTTAGAAAAACCAACATAGGAATGAACATAGTTTTGAAATCAATTGTAGTCAACAGATAACTTATGTAGGTAAATTCTCTTTTTTAACTAAAACCATAAACGACTGGATGAATTACCTGCAATTGTCTTTGAAGGTATCCTTCTCTGACAAGCTTTAGAATAACATATGAATAAGAATATTACAAGAGACAGAAACTCTGTGTGTACGGTGAATATTCAAATAGTTAGCTCTATATAAACACTTTCTCTAAATGAATATACACCAATTGTGGAAACGAAGCCTTATAAAAGAAACTTTTATTTTAAAAATGAATAAATAATGTCTATTTTGAGAAATTAGTTTCATGTACTACCATTATCGGCTACACTTTTCTAATTGCCAAATATTCCAAATTTGAAAAATATTTGTAGATTTGAGGCTGCAAGTAAAGTTCTCATGATTATTCTCATAACTTCTATAGCCAAAATTTCTAAACAATTTTTTTTGAAATTTTATTAAATTGTACATTGAAAATCTAATATTTATTTACCGGTAATTATGCTGCATATAAATGCTTAAATGCTTGATGTTGTGAACCCTGAGTCATTTGCGCATTTAAAATTAATATAACGTACTTTCTCTTCTATAAATATCAATTGGTCATCATTTTCTAATGACTGTAATTTTAAAGTTAAAATAAACTTTTTGAAAAGTTTACAACAGAAATTCCTATGTCATAGAAACCTTTAACTTCTTTAAACTGTATTAAGGTTGAGTAAAATTTACATAACATAGTAGCAGTTTCAACATTTGAAATCATCAAAGTATATTGACTCTCATAGAGAGGGTTTCATTGCTGCTGCTAGTCAAAGGGTAGCAATAAGAAAGGGCAAAGTATTTTGTGGCGATATATCCACAACACAAGTATGAAGGGAGGAAGGAAGCCATTATCTGTATCACCATTCAAGTCCTAGCTATTCGCTGATGTCCCTGACTCACGCATCGTGGAACAGCCCTAGGGACGCCATGCCATTATCGTCTTGGGCAAGACGCCCGACGTCCAAGGGCCTGCCTGCCACGTCGTACATCATATATCAGACATCGAAGGGGAGAATGCAAATTTTATGTCGTTTGGGACTAGACAGCATAAAGGAGCCAAATTCTTCGCTGTGCATTTTAATATGAGTTGAATTACTTAAGGTGATTCATGTTTCTCTTTGATTTCCGTTATACGCGCTGATGTAACTCGGTTGTTTTTCCTTCACTGTTGCACACTGACTGTTACAAAATCATCTGAAGTATGAAAGTATCTTCATCTTTCAGGGTTTAGATTAACGCCTGCTAAAATTTTGCACCTTCTCAGCTCTACGCTTTTAGGCCATTTACAAATAATTCATAATGTTAATCATACTAACAAAGCTCTCTTTTAAGCCAAAGAACTAAAATAATGAACGTTGTGTAATACTTTTCCTTTATTTATATACATCAGTTAAATGAATTGAATAGAAAGCCATTAATACATGATGCTACTTTACCTCGATGTAAATTCCTTATGGAACTTCTTTTTATTTTTTAAACTACCGCTCGGTGGATCGTTAAGGCGTAGATTTATGAGCGGAAAGTCTGGGGTTCCATTCTCGCCAAGATCCACTTCCTAGACTGAGTTTTTTTTTTTTTCCTCCAGGTTTTCCTCAGCCCTCATGGTAAGTACCGGGCTATACCCAATTTATCGTTTAATCTCACGGTTTGAAATATCCATGTGGGTCTAAATATATTTTTGAATAAAATGAAATATAAATGTAGATTTGATAATTATTACTTAACCCTAATGCATATTAACCTCAGTATTCCGTAAGCCGCCATTCGTCACCTATCTAATATCACCCTTCAACTTATCTTTTGAAAATTGAAATAATCTAGTCCTTTCAGTTGAACAACTTTGGCAACTTTGTAGCTCATAATTATTAAAATATAACTAACCTGGATTGTAAACATATGCATATGAGCTAAGTTTAATGTGTAAGAGGGGGCTACCGCAATGAATCATGGGTCCGTGACCAGGCCTATGCATACATATGTTGTAGAAAATGGGCTAGGTGATTGCTCTCTGCCGCCGACGTGCAGAACTAGATATTTTACATAGTCAATATTCAAGTAGTAGGCCGTGGGAATAATTTACAAAATGAGAAAAACATTGGCTATTGTTAATAAGTAATAATTTAATTCTTACATTGAAAAAATCAAATGTGCAAATATTAAAAACAATAACTCATCAAAAGGAAGGCTAATTAAAGGCATGACTTCCATAATCGCAATAATCTAGATAGATGGAATGTGAGAAAATGAAAAAAAAGTAATATCTTTTAAAATTATCACTTAGAAATCAGATTTCTCTTACTAAAATTTTGCTTATTGTAAATGTTTCTCCTCCAACATAAACAGAAGAGACCCATGTGTGAATCAATAAAGAACAAGCCGTAAAAATTGAACATTAAGCATATCACCGGAAAAATCCGTAATAAGAATGGGCTAAAAGCAACTAAAATAAAAAATCTTGTATTTAAAACGTATTAAGTTACACCTTGCTCCACATACCACAAAGGTGAATAAAACAGACCACGCGCTCAACAGCAATGACCTCACCCGCGAGAACACCCGCAAGAGATGAAGGTAAGCGCAGGGAAACTCCGAGAGGCCCAGCTGGTGACATTCAAAGTGGAGCACTGTAAAGAAAGCGGTGACCACAATGAGATCCAAGTTGAAGCAGGTATGCTCTTGAATTTGTGACAAAGACTAAAACTACAATGTCCAATCTGCAAATGAGAAGAACGCGAGAAAAGATAGTCTAGAAAAAGAAGTTCTCCAGAACTTTGTTCCCTCGAAATGAATACCATCCATCGTGCCAACTTTAGAGAACAGCTTCAAATAAAAATACAGTATAATCCTGCGAGTAAATATGTTCCAGGATTGTGGCGAGAACACCTAAAGAATAATTTCCCATACTTGAATCATCTGTAAAGAATGTTTATGCAGAGTAGATGAGTTTTCTCCCATCCAGTTGAATAGTTCTTCATTTCTGATTCTGAATGCTTGTTAAAATTTGTTTATAGATATGTCAAACACTGTGTTACTGTGGCTCTTTTGTGATGACTTTCTCTCCAACTCTATGAGCTGCCACTCCGACCGATGGTGCTTCAATATACGGGTCTATTAGCAGAATTCCAAGTAGGATTATCAATGCAGCTATTGGTGTGCTGCGAAATGCATCTGTTACACAAAAACAAATGAGTCTTTGAATACTCGCAAGTTCATTCTCACGGTTATTTTTCCATTATATTAGCGGTCTGGCCACTACGACATATAGCCAGTGGCACTTAAGGTGGTTTGAGACCCTACGTCTGTTTGCCATAAGTGAACACCTTGCATTGTGTATAATGTGTTAAAGGAGAGCTTCAAACTGGTCTCTGGTCAAGAGTTACTCCCAGATTCTATACACTTTTGTGTAACTCAATCTAAACTCCTGAAAACGTTAGTTTTCGAGGCTATCCTAGTTTCTCTTTCAGGTGAAGGGTGTAACAATTGTGCTTCTAATATTAAGAAAGAAAATAGATAGCCGATTAATATTTCGGAATTGCCCAGCTGAGAAGTGGAGAAGAAAGGAGGGAAAATAATTCATAATTTTACCATTACTTTGTCACTTTGAATTCACTATTGTAAAAATAATTTCTACTAACATTAAATGTTTAAGCATAGCTCCAAATAAACCTACATTTTTCGAACATATTAATATGAACCAAAGCACAAACTCCTTGTGAGCTTGTTACATAAAATGCTTCTGGAGAAAATCCGGCCATTTGCCGCTGTTTTCACACCAAAGTTGGGTGCACTGCGAGAAGCTAGCCTTGTATAACAGAACATCAGTATCACATTTTCCAATTAGAGGCGCTTCTTCAGTGTTTGCCGGACTACTAGTGGGTTTTCTTATTTTACAACGTATAATACAAGAGGAAACCTCTGAGTCAAGAGTGATGCGGTTAACGAGGAGATTGGCTTATAATTTGAGCGTCTGCATAATCAAGTCTTGTCTGCAGCAGAACCCTGTAATAAGGCCACAAACCATCGACTTGTGGGTTATTATTTTACCTCATTAATAACCACGCTAAATGTACTTTGCCCCCACGGCGCGCGGCACAAAGAACTGGGGTTAACTCAACCCACTTCGAGGTCAAAAAGGCCGCGCTCTTAGGTGCTCCAGAATAAAGCATGCGCTTCGGGGTACTGGCAGTTTAGCCTCCCACCATGCCACAATGCAATAGATGCTGGAGTGCTTTCCATTGATTTTCAACATCTAAATGCTTATAAGATTAGTTGCAAAAGAAAGAGGGTGCTTTGAACTTTGTTAACAGATTGTCACAACAAATGTTCCCGAAATTAAGTATAAGAAGTTTGAACAATGTGTTAAAATGTTGAAAAATTCCTGATCAGCAATATCTGGGAAATATAGTTAATTATTGACCTAAATAACAATGACATGTACTCATTTGAAAACTGTAATTCAACTGAAAGGTCAAAGAGGAAAAATATATTTTTGCCGCAGTTTCTTAGAAGCTATTGAGTACTGTATTACTATTTAATAATATAATAATATATCTACGTATATTTACCAAAGAACGACTAATCTCTGGTTTGCTCATTTACAGATTGAGTCACTTAAAACAGGCCACTGGAGTAACAGGGTCACATTTAATGATAGACCAAACATTTTCTGACTAAAATGTGTCGACTTGAATGGGGATATAATGTAATATTGTTAGTTTAATCACAGGTTAGGGTTTGGACGAGATATAAAATTAAGCTACGCATTTTAAATGAATTTATATGTTTATTTGCCTTTCAATAGTACGTTTGAAGCACTAATGCTATGTTTTAGACACATACAACGTTGAAGGTCAGTGATGAGCAATACTTAATCATGGAAAAGATCAAACATTTTGTTAACCGACATATAGTACGTTTCAAAAGGATGAACTTGAGCACTGATGCATGCTATATAGCGATTTTGTACGAACAATAATAAACATCCAATTTTAGCGACTTTCACAGAGTAAGCAAAGACAAATCGCAAAGGAGTGGCACGATGGATATCTTTCAGAATACAATCCCTCTGTTGCTGTAACTTGGCAACAATCGCCTTAAATGAAAGCCATATCAACCTCCTGAGCCTTCGGGTAACGCATTGTGTACGAATAGGAATTAATATGATCTCTACAGCATGCTACACTCAGCGATTTCAATACGTTGCCTAAACTTTATCAAGTGCTACCAGGAGAAATTTCAATAGACAATTGACAATAGACAAAACAAAAACCCATCTCCAGAGACTTGGTACCTATACTATAAATATTCATCCATTATGTTTGTGGATGTAGAAAAGAACTTCACTGTTGACAAAACATTAATCCTTGGTCATTTATCTTTTAATATCATGATATGCTAACAGTTCTAATCTACCGTATTTCTGAATGAGACAGAGTTTAAGTTACTTGTTATGTGCTTCTACAAAACGTAGTACGTTATTATTCTACGATTAAAATGCTATCTCAAATCTTTTCTAAAGCTCCAAACAAGAAAATGACAATTAAATATTTTAAAAATAATTTTATATTCGTTAATAATTTATTAATTTCTACTTGTTTTATAACATTTAATTACCATTGTAAATTCGTTGATAACATTCAGAATTTTGAATATTTCATTGGAGTAAACTTATGAGACATTAAATAGATTTATGTTAATGCAGAGAAACTGCTATACTCAAATATATAATAAATAAGTAAATCTTTTTAGTATTTTAACAAAATCATTTTAAGTTTACAGATTATTTTTATAATTAAAGGTATTTTTCTTTAACTTGAACATAATCTTTTTATAAGTAAATTTTTAAAACATTTTTAGGTCATTAGCATCCGTTGCCCTATTGTTCATTTATCCTTCTACAGGCCCGCAACACTGCCAATATTTCGCAACAAAGGCTGAGAACGCTGACCCGCAAGGCATGTCCGGCCCCTGTGTAATTATTAAAATTATTATATTATATATTAGCATAATTGTGTTTTAATCCCAAAACGTTTACTAAACGAGCTAATGAGATTATACACAACGTATTAGATACAAATATTATAACAATTATTTCACATATTTCTGAGAGAAGTTTGTGCAATCAGCGAAACTTCATAAAAATAGCTTTGTAGGAATTAAATCTGACCATGTGGGTTTTACTTTTATTTCCAGTAATATCCGTTGAATAAGTTTTCATCGAGAAAAGCGGCTCATCAGGGAAGAATTTGAATTCGATTCGGGAGGTTTTGGATTCAAATTCTTTAGAACCGCCCATACTCACTTTGGATTCCCCTGGACATTTAAGCGAATGCTGGTAGGAATGTTGCCTTTCAAGAATCTTCTAGTCTCCCATTTGTAATTTTGTTTAATTTAGTTTTCAGCAGTAAAAGGTTTACTTTTATTTTAAGTTATATTTTATTTTGTATGTATAATTATAGATTTAATCTGTAGAGCTATTCTGCATCGTGGAAAAAGAAATTTAATAAATGATAAAATTTGAAAATGCACATTCCGATGTAGGCAACAAGTTGCCGGGACGGAGCATTGCACATTTTATTTTATTTTTTCTCCCATTTCATTCCAGTTCTGATTGCAGAGTCGATAATATCAGATGAAGTGGGCTGGCACTGTACGCCTTGGAGAAAGTTCCTTCTCTGGCCTCTGGCGAATTCTGTCTGGGGGTCTTCTTGGGACTCGCCTTTAGGGGCTATAGCAGGAATGCAGTTCATGAATCACCGCCCAACTCCCGCCGCCTGATGTCTTGATATCATCTCTTCCTGCTGGAGGTGCCCCCTTGTGGAACGTAGCCATAAAGACCCATTAGAGTGGCTAAGGTGCCGAACATCCTCCGTTCCATCCTATTCTATGCTAAGGCTGTTACAGAAAGCCATGGTTGCAGAAAAGTAGGTTTGCTTGGAATTTGCATAATTAGTTGGAGCTGAGTATATATTTGGAAATTGTACAAATAATCCTTTCAATAGGATGAGGTTAAATGAGATCATTTGAGGTAGGTAATATAGTTTTCTTATAAATTCTTCTACACCGTGTCAGCAGGATGGCTATAAAAGAATGAAAATGTATTGCTTCTACCTCTATATTAGTTACAGAAACTCTTATCCATCATGCTCCCAGTGCACTCTTGACGACAACAATGCGCAGTACTCAATTTTCATTCACTGCTGACGCAACTTTACCTACCTGTAGCAGAATGTTTTGAAACCCCTCTCTACAATTCTGGGTAGATGATACAAGTGGGAACTTTTAAAAACAGTAATTTTCACATTACAAATATTACAATTTTAGGTAGTTTTAAACTGCATGTAGTCAGTAATCTGTCGGCCCTGGGGTTCTAGCGGTAACCATCTTACCACTATTCAAGCTCGATGAATTTTTAGGCGTAAAATCCTAAGTATGGTTTTCTTCGGAAGGGAAGTAAAGTTGTGGGTTCCATTTCTTTGATTTGTAACAAGCAAAAAAATCTCAAGCCGAGAAAAAGAAACCTGTGAGAAAATTTTATCAGCGTGTTAAATAAAAAGGAAAACAAATTAATTAATAACAATTATCTTTTAAAAGAGAATTTCTGAAGTATATAAATTCCATGAACCAATTATTAAATTATTTGACTCTTTGTTTTGCAAGATTTTCACATTCATATATCAAACGATGTGCTGTTTCATTTGCTTTATTGTATCTCCTACAAGTCGGATCAACCTCATTGCCAATCTTGTAGAGAGGTCCAAACAATTGTAGAGTGGTCCTTTGCTAGGCTCACTGGTTCAGTGAATATGACTTTATTCATTTGAAGCATTTCCCAAGTTCTGTCTTTTATGACACATTGTCTTGGAATACCGGTGACCTGTAATGGATTCTCAATATGTTTCGTGTTTGCTGAGAGTCCTTTCCTGGATTTATCCTCAAATATATGCAAATGACAATCCAAATCAGGTTCAAGACTCACAAATCCTTCATTAGCCATACCATCTGGTACCCACATCAGTTTTAAAGAGCTGTGTTTAGTCAGTGTAATCCGGAGTTCATAGTATTCTCAGGCTATTGGGTCCGTAGGAGGTATTAACCAAACATCTTTACGAAAAAGCCTACCTTATTCATCAATTAATCATATCAGATGAATACTAATCACTATGATTATAGGATCTAGTTATGAATTGGTATGTCAGCCTCTATTTTCTTGGTTGTATGAGAATAAATTAACGTGCCTGTTTGCATCCTTTCATTCCATGCAGTGCATAATCGTAAATCGCAGTAAACCTCTTTTTATATGCTTTCCTTGACGTCATATTATCGGATCCCATATTCAAAATATGGTTCATATATCTGTCCTATGGAAATTCAGACGTCATTACATACATACTCTTGTGTTCTTAATGGTGCTACATTTAAGTATATAGAAGCCAATACTTACCTCCGCTTGTATCCAAATATGAAGTGGTGGCTGGTTCAGTAGAAATTCTATTGCAGCCGCAGGAATAACTCTATAATCATACCATTCTTTGTAACTTAGAAAGTTGAGTTATCAGATATGTAATTTTAACCTAGACAACCAGCATAGGAAACAAAAGGTCTGACTAATGGAATATTCTGCCTTAGTTTTCAATCTGTCATGCTTTTCCTAATGTGTTACTCAGTCAGCAGTGAGATATGGCGCAGTGAGCCTCTGCACAATGTGACAGTCGGTTCACAACAATTATACCTGCCTATTCTCCATGTCTCGTGCAGGCTATTAAAACAAAACATCTTATCAGTCAAATTTGCAGATATCAGATTTGGGACACTGCCAATTTTAGCCTTTTATCTTTTAACGGGGAGAGAAATCAGACCTGCACGAAAATAATAATAAAGTGACGAGAGAGGAGGTTGTGATCCCATTAAAGAGCTGGTGAAAGAGAGAAAAATGAATAGGGATAAATGAAATATTACTTGTTAAGCTAGTTTAATGAATATTAAAGTACTGTGTGCTTTCAGGAATGAGGTCATATTGTGTAATTATAATACACATATTTACGAGGAATTCTAGAGGACATTTCAAGAAGTATGAGTGGAATAGAATGTACTATAGCCTTAACATCATCAACTAAATAAAACATAAACTATAAAGATAGTATCCATAAGATTAATATGCAATAATGACTCAATAAATTAAATCTGTTGCGTTTTATTCGTTGTAAATTCATGCATTTGTCACTTAAGAAACATTAATGAAATTACGATATAGACAATAATAATAATAATAATAATAATAATAATAATAATAATAATAATAATATAGTAAAATGTGTATGTACAATATTATTGCTAGTAATATAAACAATTTATTCAATAGTGATATTATTATTTGGTTACTTGAATAAAATATACTTAGGTACAACAGGGTTTCCTAAAATATTTATTTAAAGATATTTCTCACATCTAATTGCAGTTTATTGCAACGAGAGCTAGCATTGTTTCTATATTATTATTATTATTATTATTATTATTATTATTATTATTATTAGCAGCAGCAGCAGCAGCAAACATTGTCTCCGATCGCACAGCATTTCCGATTGCATCATCTATCCTCCGGTGCATGGATTTCCCTTGAACATTAGGAGTCTAGTTATTATCCCCCAGTTTTTTCTACTAAGAAATCAATGTAGCTTCTCTTTCGTACAGATTATTGGTGCGTATCAACTCCTAATATTTTTATAAACATTATAAGAAAAGACAGTGAAAAATCGTATCTTTCAAAGCTGAATTAAGAAATGGCACTCTAATTAGCAAACCTTCCATCTTCTGTATCGTATATATTTTGTTTTTAGAACGCCTGGCAAGACATTTTCAAAAGATATTTATTTTAACATTATAAGGAATATTCCAATTCAATTTCTTACATTGAATAGCCTCTAAGAATTGTGTCCATTTCAATTATAAGAGCTTTATATTTTAATAAAAACAATTATATTTTTATATTTGCAATGCTTAAATGTATTTTTTCCGTAATTTAGCTTTTCAATAAAACCTAAATTAACACAAAAAGTCAATTTATTAATGGAGGTACAAAACTGTTTTATTTCCCCAATAGTGGGAACATTGTCCAACAAAAATCCTCAACTTTTTTAAGCATTGAAGTACTATAACACGATAATAAATATTTATATTGTTAAAATTAATAACTTCCATGGGTTTTATAATATATAAATGCATTTGATTTATTAGTTTTGAAACACATTATTCTGGCTCTTCTGTAAAGTCATAATTTTTGCAATTACAATTTGTTAATTAGACTGATGACATAATATAAGTAGTATAATTGCTCAAAAACTGTGATTTACTTAAAGCTTTCAAAAGTAAGAATGTATTTACAAATAAATATTCTATTTCTTCATCTACCATTTCTGAAAGTGGGCGAGGAAGTTAAAAGAGCTTCCTTCACCTTTTAACATTTTCATCAACTGTAAGCATATATTCCTTTTACTGTCACTCTTTCATCTCTCCTCTTCACAAAAGATTAGCCAGCTCTCTTTTGCGCCAAAGATAAACAAGAATGTAAGCCAACAGCTACTAATGTGTGTTTAAAAATAAGAACTGCTCACAAAAGAAGCAAAGAAATGCTAACAACGAAACACTAGTTTATGCATTGCATCTGTACTTTATTTATGTGCATGTACTCTTAACGTCACTATGGCTTAAAAAGGGCATAGATTATAACAGATCCCTAACCAGGAATGTCTCGTAATATTTTCTAAGCACTTGTTTACAAAATATGGGCTTTCTATGCTATAAATAAAAATTTTCGTTCTACTGAACCAAACTTTGCATTGGGCTTATATTGTGCCACATTTTCTTTTTAAAGTAAAAGCTTCCAAAATTTCTAGAAATGCTATCAAACGGCTAGTGTTGTTTTTCCGTTTATCTTACAGTTAAATGTATATTTTAAATTTTAGTCTTGTACTCTCAAAAATGTAATCTGTAATTAACAACATAAAATTGTAAACCAAATTAATGTTATACCAAAAACAAGTAGTTTTTTGATATTATAACGATAAGTATTACATACCTATATGAAAGTTATATTGATGTCACTAATTCAGCATAGTTTAAAGAAAAATGTTTTCTTAAATGAACAGCTTTTACTTCCAATAAAATTAAAATGTTAACTTGTACATTACTGACAAAATAGTATCACTGTTATACTAGGAAGTGTCAATTTTTAGGGTCAGAAATTAATTTTACCAAACTTCTTAAATGACGGGACTAAAAGGTTGCATTTGGGTATGAGAAAATTAAAGCTGCCATTATTTTATAGACTGGATAAAGTTTAGCTTAATAAATCTACCTGAAAAATAAAAATAACATATAAACTGTTAAAAATATAAAATACATGCAATTTTATATGATATACTTAAACAACAAGTTTTATCAAAGCTTGCTTTTATTCATTCCTGTGCATACCGCCACGGGTGGCCGAGGTCGTTAAATCTCGGACTCGTGAGCGGGAGGTCTGGGTTCGAATACCACCAGGACCGTCCTTCCTGACTGAGGTTTTTTCCAGGTTTTCCTCAGTCCTCATAAATGGCAAATGCCGGGGAGGTACCCTAAACTTAGGCCTGGAACGATTACTTCCTTTAAAAGAAATCCTTTCCCAATATATCATTTCATCTCATGTATCATCTGTGTCCACCGCCTGTGGTACCTCTGTAGTAAAAACGGGCGTTAAACACTATTCACTCACTCACTGTGCATCAACCAATGACTTTTGTTGACTTCTGATGCAGCCTTCGCATTTCTCATGTGTATACATAGTGACTTGTGGCAAACATCTTCCTGAGCAATGAGCATGAACTTCTTTACTGCAAATTTAGTCAATTGAAACGTCAAATGAGCTTGTATACTCCGTCAGATCAATCTATAAGCTCCAACGGGGATGAAGCATTGGAGTTGAAGAAAGATCTCTTAGTTATAATGCATTTCCTTGTCGATTATCATTTGGACACCAGCTCTCATTTCCTCTCCTCGCTGTCGTTTAAACACACGTGTGTCTGGATTATCATTTCATTTGACGTGCATACCATGCTGAACGTTTAATAGATGATATAATGGCATTCAGTATAGTTTTGTTTTTTAGCCTAACTTGCTGCAGCTTAAACAAGATGTAGAGTGAGCTTTCTCTTTTTGGGTTGAACGAAAGAAGGTAGTGCACTATTCCACAGTGTAGTACAGCAACATGTTTTATTTCTGATGGGTCATACTTGTCATGTCTTTAACTTTGAAAGTGAAAGTCTGATCTTAAGTTTCAATTTATTTCTCTTCATTTTTATCCTCTGAAACCGTTTCGTGTGATCCTATCCCAAGTAAATCTAATTAATATGTATGGTATATAATTATTTTGTGTCTTTCTTTACAGTTATTTAACAGCACTTTTAATTAGGTAATAATGTCATGTATATTTTCTTTACGCCGATATAATCAGGTTTTATCATTGTCACTAATAGTGTAAATATCATAATTTATTTGTAATGTAAATAAGACACGAAAATTGTATGTAGAATGGTTCTTCTGGTGAATCTTTAGTTTAAGGCAGCTGGCTTCAAAACGCGGTCATAAACCATTGCAAAAGAGTTTACCGGGCGGAGTCTTGAAAGAAATACTTTCACTTTTGAGATAAACAAGCGAAAAGCTCGTGGAATTTTACTGACCGCTGGTAGGGTATCTGAACTTTACTGGCTGTTATCCCATTAAATTTAAAGAGAAGCCTATAGTTGGGTTCGTCTCACACATGTAAGTATATAGCGAATGAAATGCCAGCAAAAATATTGTTGAGACACCCAATGAGAAGTAATTTTAAGAAAACAGCGCGAAGTTCCGCTTGGTTTTGGATCAAAATTTTCTGATTTATATTTAGTATATAAAGGAGTATTCGCTCTAACAAAGGTAGTTAAGTTTCGGGCATTTCACGGTGTTTCTCGGCCCTTCGCATTCATTTGGTCAAGGTCAACAATGTTTACCAGTTAACTTCAAACGAGCAGTTTCAAGCAATATCAACAAACAATGTTCGCCTATATTTTCGCAACAATTTCAGCTAAAGTAACTAGTAATGTTCAACCGAAAGTGCGAATTCGTCGTTTAATTCAGCATGATCTAGCTAACAAAATCTTAGTACGCGTCGAGAGTGTTGTACAAGATCATAGAATTCACAGTGCCCAGCCTAAGCGACTAAAAATCACCAAAAGACATCAAATAGCTTTAATTCAATAAACTACACACGTTGTTTCGTACATTCATTTTCACCTTAGAATTTCCTCCTCAATCCCGTTGAGCCATGCTCAACAAAACTAAGCGGCAGACCTTGAGGGTATCGCCACGGAAGCATTGGCGACACGACGGACAGTTACTGACACAGTGAGTAGTTGCGTCATCAATCGAGCATATCAATTCGGAGCCACCGGCACCAGAAGCGGCTTCACCTCTGCACACTAATCTGGTACGCTAAAGTGAGTCACCTATGCAGAGCTGCTCTCCCCCGCCAAACCGCTTTTTTCACACCTCAGGGACAACGATATCACTTAATGATATTGAAACAAATGAAACATTAATTTCCTTGTATTTATTACCTCATCTTCTTTCGTCTTTTTGCCACTTCTACCTTTTGACTTATCTGTCGATTCTGAGGTATATCTGGCCAATATGAGGTGATCCATTAGAACCAACCTTGTTTCTCTAAAAAAAACAAGTTCCTTCATGGTAACCTTATAACCTTAAGGCATGCAACACTGAACATCGTTTTGCAACCAGGACTGCAACCAGGACTACCGGGAAACCAAATTCAGAGCAGATATATTTTACATTTTCAATTGAGAATGTCGACAGGTTTATCAAGTTCTAAACCGAAAGTCTCTTTGGCATCTAGTTTTCCCCTAGCATGAGAAAGATTTTATCCTGCTTCCAGTTACTTGGATTTTGTTCAGAATTGTGATTTTGGAATTTATAACAGAGGCAACAAAAGAACTGTTTGCAAACCCTACAGGATAGTATAATGTATTTTGAAAAATAATTACTGGGTAATTATCTACATCTTCACCACTTTGTTCTACCAGTAGTAGGCCAGGATTGGCAGTCCAGAAATCAACAACTCTCTACCAGTCTATTTAAGTTGTTCATATGGGTGAAAGTCTAGTCATTTTTAGAAGTCAATGTATATAATTCGATATTCCCCGGCTATGATAGTAACAACTGTAACAATGTTTAATGTTGAACAAATTATTTTAATACACTAAATAATTTTTTTTCAATCTGCAAAAGCATATAATAAAACAGTTATTATGTATTTGTTTTAAATAGTATTTGTTATATGCGCTTATCAATAACATACACTTTTTACTATAAATATGATATGTAGTAATAAAATAATATCTAGGCAATATTTTTAATGTTTTTCAGAGGATTTAGATACATTTTACAATAAAATATTTAAATACAAGTTAATTCTTAGTGAAAATTTCACAAAAAGTAAGAAAATAGGAAAATAAAGCAAAATTTTAAGTAGTTATTTACCAAGCTAAACTGTACTATATTAAATTAACCAAAATATATTTGATTCACAGATTATTTAACAATAGGGCGTGTTGATGGTCCTATAAAACAAATAGTCTAGTCATAGTCTATAAAACAAACACAATTATTTTATTGAAAGTATATTAAATTATGTATTTTAACAAATGATGAATAACAAAAATGTATTATTAGATATACTGCATGTTTAAACAGCTAAACTATCTAAAACAACCTATTATATATGAAAGCATACAGTATTTCACACAAAAAAGCTCATTCTCCCTCTAACTGAATATGAGATCATTGGTTGTATATTACTAAGTTATTCATTTTTATGTATCCTTTTAAAGTATTACAGATACCTCAGTGAAACTTTTATTAGTTAATTTTAATTAAATGATATGTCCTGGGCTCTAGTTTAGAGGTTGTACTTTATTAAAAATATAAGTTATTATTTTTGTAACAGCCTTCTTTTTTGTAAAATAAAAGTATATTAATATTCAAGTATAAAAATGTTCTTATGCAAATGACCTGAAACTAGAGTTCAGCAATGATGTAATAATGTAGATCAGCTGTGAAAAGTTCATGCTTGTATCTTCATTAGTTTATGAGAAAAAGACACGTATGTTTGGAATATTTCACTTATGACTAAACTAGCGTTAAAGTTAATACAACTAATTATCAATTTAAATACTAATACACTTTTTGCACCTGCATCCGAATACAAAGTGATAATTACAGGAGACAATTTTACTCAACACCCTAATTAAAATATTCAAATCAATCACTCTAGTAATATTTCCTTTGTTGTCTTTAATATCTTCCATATGATTTGCAGATATCTTTTTATTTGAAGCACTGGGAGAGTGTAAGTAATCAGTTTTAACTGAATTGTCTTCATAAATAGGCCTATTATTTTCATTATCATTACTATCATGCTTTACTGGATAGATTTTGTATTATCTATTTCTTTTGTTTTTAAATTGTTTATAAACCCTGGTGTACCTGGGCGTGATATTGTGGGTATGTAGGAAAGAAAACTGGGATCTATAGCTTTTAAAATTCAAAATAAACAAAAAATAACGTTGCAATTGCTTCTAAAAGTAAACAAAGCATCCATTACTGTTATTGACATTTGAAACAGTAATTTATTTAAAAAAAATACATGAAACTACACACAGCTTCTATCAAATGATTTCAGATATATTTTCATTTTTTTGCAATAGTGCGGGGTATTAAAAAAAGTAGTTTTAACACATAAATTGCATCGCGTAATTAAAGAAACTTACAATTTTTTTCGATAAATGATATACCAAATTAAGCAGAAAATTCCAAATAATTATTTGGAACAAAATATAAAATTTGAAATTGTTTTCCCAAGTTAACCTATGATCTAAACTGAAATACGATTAGTATTAAAGCAAGGATGATGTGCTACAGGTGTGTAATTCTATAAGATAATTATGTAGGTAGGTCGGTCAGTCGATCGGTCCCCTAGATAGGCTTGAAAACCGAAGGCAACTGGAGCTGACGGTTCTACACAGAGGTAATGTGGCTTCAGCGCCTCTAAGCCATCAGGTCAGATTAATACAGCAGAAAGCTTCTGAGCCCAGCATGACATAGCAGTCAATAATCCTTCTACAGCTACTTTCGGCCTACTTGTCAGGCGCCTTACCTCAATGGTTTCTTCAGCGATTGTAAGCCTATATAATATAACTTATATAATAAAAATGAGGTCATTTGAGTTATGGGCCGTCTGAACGAGGCTGTTTACCAGGAAGTGTAGCCACATCTACCGGGAAGAAAAGAATTGACATTTACGCATGAACCTCCAAAGGTATTTCATGCCATATTTCTTCCACATGAACATGGCGGTTTACAACACGTTTCTTGTTAATGAGAGGTTATGTCTATTGTAATTTTAACGAGTTGGTAACAGCTTCTCTATCTGGAACACCGTTGTCAGGATATTTTCTTGCAAATCGTATTATCACTTCTCTGCAAGAATCCGTATAAGATTTCCACCGTAACTTAACGAACACGGCTAACTAACTAAAGTTACGCTTTAGTTTATAATTGATATCAAACTATACTGTATTTAAAATGAATAATAAAAAGCAGTAACCCATGTATAACATATGTTGAAGATGATGCCGCCAATAGCAATTCATTGCTGATCTTTTGAAACAAGATTTTTCATGTGTGTAGACGGATAATTGGTGAGAATGACTTTAGAAGATGGTTAATAAGTGGTTATTGATCGAGTAGGAATCTCGATATCGGAGGAGAGGAAGCAGATTTAACGTACCAGGTTATCTCAGGGTTGTGTGGGGGACACAGTTAATGGATTGTAGATTACGGGGAGTTAACAATCTCGTAATCTCCTCTGAGGATCCCGTCTTCCTCTTCTCAGCTCCAGTCTTCACACCTCGTTCCCGCCTCAATATATATATGGGGAAGAGAAATATATATAAGGGCGAAGAATTGAGACTGTCCTAACTCTCGGCGAGAATGTTAAACTGAATGGCGACTGACTACACTACAAATGAACTGAATCTGACCTAAATTTGCACTGAATATGACCACGCATATAACGCGGCGTTTCGACTATTTTATTCTACTTCCGTCAGGCGGTCTCCCGACGCTGTTAGTATCTAGGATTCGCTAAAATTTAAACATTCTGATTTCTGTTCTTCCCTTCCCATTGGTGACTTAATTTCGCACTTTTCTCTGCCTTTGTCAGTTATTGCGTCGGTTCTCTGATCTGACTTTACGCAACGGATGAAATAGGGTTGTTTACATGTCCTTGAGGAGGAAACGGTGGTCGAGTCTAACTGTTCAGAAGAAAACTCTTGTTTTCCCCCTGCGTTGCCTTTAGGAAAATCCTCCAAGGTTTTATGGTCTTGGGTCGGTGTAGGCCATAAACCATCACATTTTTTCACCCTCCTTGACAATTTTTGTGCAAAGCAACTTTCTCTATAACATCAAGCAAACTATGAATACTACGATCTTGTGAGAATTATAAGTTGATACGAGTATGAATTTTGACATTATCACTCCTAATTGCTTTATTTTAGGTAATAGAGGAAATCCCTATTTCAATTTATATAGAAAATTCCAATATTTCATCCAACTTTTTTTCCATAAGAACACGGCGGTTCGTAATACCATTCTTGTCAATAAGATATTCTGTCTCTCGATATTTTAACAAGATGGCAAACAGGTTTCTACCTGGAACACCATTGGCAGGACATTTTCTTGCAAATCGCATTCAGTTATCTGCATATATATATATATATATATATATATATTGTACATAAAATATTTTCAAGACTATGTGTATACTGGCATAAGTAAAAAAGACTACAACCCAACAAATTTACACAGAACGAAAGCTCAAATAACAAACGAGACCATAACCCACTCGCTAACAAAGTCACCGTAAAACTGCTACCTGCACATGCATCATACAGCCTTTACTTGCTTCTACCAATATACAGGTTCACTTGACTGACCTATAATTCAAATTACCTCATTGTATATGAAAAGATTACTTCTTTTAAATACTAGTTGTTCATTAAAATGAATTATGTACATAATATTAAAATATGTTCCAGACAACTTAAGTGTATAACACTTTTTGTGTAAAGTACATTAATGATAATTGTATTACATTGTATTTACATTGAAGCAAATTTAGGTTCTCCCATGATAAATTAATTTTTTTACATTTAAATTTCAAACATATTGGGATTCGTCTTATAAATATACCTGTTAATTTTAAAAAGACCAAATTCTAGTTACTACAAATAACTAATGACAATCGCACATATTCTGGCTAGTTACGTTCTTTCACTATAAAACTTTGTTCACTCTTTGTTCGTTTTCTTTTAAAATTACTAAATAGATGAGTAATATACATAAAATTCTAATTTACAACATAAATACACAACTAGAGAGAAGCAGTTTTATGCACATTGCGTCACGGTATTTGTCAAAGGTATGGAACACTGAAAGCATTTGGAAAGGAGAAGGAAGTCAAATGTATTGGGAAGACAACTTCATATTTTGATTGCAAACTTTTGCACTGCAGTAAGTTTATTATCTGATGGTAACTATTGGAACAGACAATTATATTGTAGAAGTATACAACCATTACCACTGAGATGTACCATCAAGCACCATATTGTGCTTACCAATCCAAAATAAATATAAATTATAACATTAATTAAATGAAAAAACATAAAGAAATAAGCGATGTCCTGCTTTGAAACATTTACTTTGCAATGGTAAAGTGTTGTGTGACGGTTTATTATGGACTAGAGAACAAAGTCTGAATATCAATAGATTCATTGGTTTAAGGAACGTTGGCTGTAGAGTACTGTCAGTTGTTTACTATACTGGTGTATCTGCAGGTTCATATATGAAATTAAAGACTTTACATGAAGAGAGGCTCTGACTTATGGAAACAAGATGTGTATCAACACGCGACTTCATAAATTCGGTGTCCGCACTTTCCAACCTTAAGCCTTCTGGCTATTTTCAGGAAAAATAATTTAAAATGTATCCAGAAAAGTATACTAATATTGCCCTTTATCTTTCATTACTCATATGTGTTCTTTTCCTTTTGTATAAAGTAATTACTAATATGCTCATTTATTCAAATTAAAAGTATATATACAAGCACTAGTCTTTAAATTAAATACACAGTGAAAAAAATAATTAATAGGATTGTAATAACAATAAATTTATGTTGTATTACGTACCTATATAAACTGCATCATAATGAAATAGAAACGCAATTAACAGGAGTATACTTTCGAGAATATTTTGAACAAGATTTGTCCTTCCCTTGAAAATAAATGTTCAGTTGCAATTGACTACGTTTGAAACTAAGCACTTGTTTACTCTGTGTCCGTTACTTTTCATCTCTCGGTTTCGGCTCCTGCTTTTTTTTTTTTTTTTTTTTTTTTTGTAAGTAATGTTGAGTACAGATTTACATTGTCAACTGAAATGAATACTTTGTTTAGTACAATATATTTCAGGGAAATAGTTTAGTGCAGTAAACATAATATGACAAAACAGTTTCTTTAATATGTTTGTTGCAAAACCATGTTACTAAATGAAAAAAGGGCATTTAGTGAACAAGAGCTAATAAATGTTCTCGAAGTAATAGAAGTAAGAAGGTTTATATATTCATGCGTGTTAAAAGAAGTCCAACTTATGAACACCAAAGAAAATCTTGTTTTTTGCACGTAAGAAAATAAAAAAACGGAAAGACCCAGCAGAGTACAGTGAAATGGATGCCGTAAATACAATATTATAGGGCGTGGTGCTACCGAGATCTTTCGAGATGTAAAACCTTCACAGAATAGTGAGAAAAATTAAAGGAAATTTATAAATTTAATATATAAGGAATTAATTTTATGTATTTTAATGAGAATCCACTCAAAAAATATGAACAATAAATATACCTTAATAAATTTTTAATTTTAAGAACCTCTTGATTAAAAGCAAATTTAATATTATTTATTCAAGCAATGATATCCTCATATATATTAAAAAGATTAACAAGTATTTTTGTAATCAATGTTTTAATAGTTTCCTCTAATTACTAGTCGCAAAAAACTAAACACTATTAAGTTTTCTGAACAAAGAGTATATTCCAAGATCTGAACCGGGAGGAACAACAAACTTATGTAATGTAATATTTGAGAGCAGAGTTGGTTTGTGGCATAAATAAAATTAACTGTTAATTTATATTCTAGTTCAGCAGATATTTGCCTTGTAAAATTACACAGATTAAAAGCAGAAGAAAACGAAGCAATGCCACAAATTGGTAAACAAAACAGCTGAAGCAATCTTGTTCTATCTTTGCATTGGGGCAAAAACCATGCAACAGAGGAGACAATGGCTGCTGAATGTAGGTTAAAAGCAGCATCCAACTGTAGCCATTTATTGTTCCCGACCTCCGACACTAGAAATGAGAGTACAGGAAGAACATACACTTTGCCCTTCCCAAGTTTACTGCCTGTCCTTGCCGACTTAAAAAGGCCTCAGTTATAACCCTTGGGCTTTTCCAAATGTGGCAACATCACGTTAATTAAAGATGTCAAATAGAAAGGGGATAGAGCTCCAAAAATTGGTATTTTTTAGTGACATTTAGTAAGCTAACTTTCTTTTTCTCTCTTTTTATTTGTTCCAGTTTGGTAATATTCAGGCACATCTGAAAACGCTATGGCTTATTGAAGAAACCAAATAAATTAATAAATAAATACATACCCAAGAAATGAAATTTTACCTAATGTGAAACACAATTACATATTAACAAATTAAGCCTCTTTTATTATTAAAAATAGGGAATAAAAACATATTTAAGCAACTATAATTGAAAACAGGTTGAAATGAGCATTCAAGTAGCAACTGATAGCAACAATGCTTCTGAACTTTCCACTGTTATCAAATGTATAAATAATACTCAATATCTTTTGTCATGCACTAAAACCATATCTCTCATATAAACCTTCAATTAAAAGTAGAAATGCCTATACCTACATATGCATTTCTACTTTTACTTTAAAGTTGCTGAAAAAAGATTGTAATATTTAGACGCAGTAGTATGGAACAGAAAAAGGGGGGGGGAAACAGTCTATAAACATGTGTCTTAAAATCAGTGTCTTCTGAGTTATGGTCTTCTTTTGCAAGAGCGGCTTATCTTCTGCGAGCGCTTTGGCCAGAAACAAAAAATGCTATAATCATTGGTCGTAAACTTAACATCTTCTGATTTATTGTTCTGAGAAATAACAGTTCGTTTCTTTGAAGATAGGTTCCATAGTCAAAAAAGGCTGATCTCAGGCTATATCCATAACCTTGGGATGCACTTGCTTGAACAGACAAGATGACACATGTGTAGACATGTCACCCATGTATTACTTCTACCTCCTGTTATGTTTATATATTCCAACCACTAAATCATTGCAGAGAAAAAAGTATAATTTATGCAACCCCCAACACACACGCACGCACACAGAAGGTGCCAAAATGTACACACGCTTCAAGCAAAGAAAAAATTGTGTTAACATAATTAAACTGAATTCATACAAACAGAAAATGATGAGCACTGATCATCTTAGACTTTTACAGTTAACAATTGCTCAAAATGCCCACCTTCTGCATCAATGCACTTCTGAGTACGTTGAATTATTGATTGAGCAACGTTTGCGAAAGTGTCCTCAGCGATTGCAGCACATGCCGTTTCAATTTATTCCCGAAGTGCTGCCAGTGTATCTGGTTTGCTACGGTATACAACATCCTTAAGAGTTCCCCATAGGCAGAAGTCCAGCGGAGCTAGATCCGGAGAATGCGGTGGAAATTTAATCGGAACTCTTCGCCCTATTCAGTGCCTTGGATACTACAAAATTGCTTTCCGCTGTTCAAACGATAATCTTGGCTCCATTTTGTTGTAGCAACGCTAGCATGGCGTAATATGAGTCACATCTGTTTACAGAACATCATACGATAAGCTTGGTTTCATTTGTTCATTGTTGATTTATCTGTCACGTAGCAACGCTATCATAATGTATGTGAGTCACATATGTTTACAGAACATATACAATGCATATTACTGTTGTTTTTCGGTCCAACTTTGAAATATATTAAATAGATATCTACTGTGAAAGTGTGTACACATTTTTGGCACCCTCGGTATATATATATTAACTTCTAACAATATTAACTTCTTACGAGACTGGGGGAACTCGAATATTTTGTCAGTTTCTTTCCAAACTTATCCTAGATATCACAAATCTATTTGAATCTATGTTCGTAAGCAGAACGCCCTATCCGAGTATTTTACTCATTGTGAACAGTTCAGAGAGTACCAACTTGTCCATTATTTTTTCAAAATTATATATCCATGTCAATAGATAACGGGCATTAAGGGCTATATTACGCTGGCGTTTTATTTTATAATAAAGGCGTATAGCAACACTTAATTTCTTCATTTTAAAATAACAGACTGTTCAAATCGAATTTAATTTAATTAAATAGTGTAGTACTCTTTTTGCATTGTTCAAATCGAATCAATGACTTTGATGGGGAGGTCTTCGGCCTGTAAGCCAGCGTGAGCATTTTTAAATAGATCTCGCTTTGAAATCACTGTATTCTTCTTGTACACAGCGGAAAACATACGCATATTGTCTATGTTCACATAACACTGAAAGAGTAACAAGAAGAGAACTACATGTATCTCCCTTTGCTCAGTTGGAGATACGATGCCTTGTATATTGCCCCTGCAAATAAAAAAATAATAATCTGACGCTACTCAGTTAAGCGTGTGTAACAGTTCATTTGAGATACGAAGTGTAGTACAGTGCCTATTTCCCTGCTTTAAGCTCCTTTGCGGCAACTTAAATACCTTTCATGACTGCTACTTGCAAAGCTGCTTCTAACTTTTGAGTGTTCTTTTTTCCCTATTATAGACATTATGAAGTAATTAAAATAACCTTTCTATTTTCCTTCCCCAAAGCCTTAGGGTTATAATGAGAGGTGAAACTAGGAAATTACTTCAATTATGTTATAATTAGATTCACGTAGATAAAAGGACGATCTTTTTGATAATGGGAATGAGCGTTTTATATTACGCCAACAGCCAAGTTCTTATATTTGCATGAACATTTTAAGTGCTACCAACATGTGAAACGTGAACAAATGATCACTGCTCTTTAAATTCTGCAAAACTGCTTTTCCTCATCAACGATTGGGAAACTTGTCCTTATCCCTAAAAGCTTTCTAGTAATAATTCTTAGTTAATTCCTGGTAATCCCTAGTTTATTGCTAATTCGATTATAAAACTAATTTGGGATTGTATATTTATTTTATGTTAATTATTCGTAATTAAATATATTCTTATAGAAATAACGTTAACACTACAGAAGTTTTTTTTTTTGATTGATTTATTTATGGAGGCTCTTTAACATCTCAGGTCATCAGCGTCCCTTTCAACTCAGGGCGTGAAACGGCCGGCAAATTTTGCTCAGAGGCCTCTCTTTCAGGCTTGAGGTTCTTTTTCGTGCCGCAAATGTACGACACGGGACCGACGGCTTTACTTCCCTTCCGAAGGAAGCCATACTTAGGATTTTTACGCCCGAAAAACTCCATCGGTCCTGGCCGGGTTCGAACCCGCGATCTTGGGTATAGGAGGCAAGTATGGTAAGCACTACACCACCAGGACCGACCTACAGAAGGTGCGCTCATTTTTATATAATGACTAGTCGCGACGACTCGTGTGTGCGCCATTGAAATTTCAGGTCTTTAATATTTAAGTTTTATTATTATTTGTTGTCATAAATTATTAATATAATTTTCCTAATTCACTATTTTAATCTATATATGTTTTATAAACGGTTGAAATTTATATTGTGCTATTCCCTGGAATTTACAATTAAAAGAGTAACATATTTTATAGGAATTTGAAATTGTTTAACATAATATGACATATTTATATATATTTCTGGAAATCATATTCCAAAGAGAAGTGAATGGCTTAGAGTGTATAACAGATGATCTCAGTAGGGCGAGACAGAGCAGCTAGGTTAGGAGAACCTAGAAATAAGATCAACGTCGATGGCAATATAGAGTCCTTTGCATTGCTCTCCAATAACTATTATACAGAATTTAGAATTTCCAAAAAACAGTCATATTAATTGGCTCTGAAGCTGAAATACAAGCCACAATTTGCAACAAGATTGGGGGGTAAAAGAAATAAATAATGAAAGAATGTATCTCAAATATCTAATTTATATATGAAACATTAGTATTACAGTGGATAACTTCACCTGTTGAGCTTGAACGTAAAGAAAGTACAGATAATCTAGCAAAAAGGGAAGTAGAACTGCCCGTTGTAACAACTTCATAAGCATTACACTCAATTAAAAGAACAATCACCCAGAAATGCAGTAATACTGAACGTACAAGACATATATTCAAAATAAAACCAAAATAAATGCAAATACATTCCTCATAAGTCTAAGCTAGGAAATACAACAGTGGTATTTCATAAATGGCAGCACCCTGTCAGCAGTTTATGGTGAATTAAACTTATCTCCTTCTGTGTTTAAAATTGAGTTCCAAAGAACATCATTGTAAAGTATCTTATCCAAAATTTATTGGAATGCCAGAAATATAATTAAGTGCAACCTCAACCATTTGCAATCCGCACCAACAGACAAACCGACAAAATACTTGAGATGACAATAAATGAAGAACTCTCAATGTTTACATTTATGAAAACAGCAAATCCATTTTTACGCATTTTATATGTTATATTATTATTATTATTATTATTATTATTATTATTATTATTATTGTTATTATTAAGGAATTAACTGTAAAAAATATTTCCTGTTCATCTTGTGATGTGTTTACACTGCATTTCACTTTTATGAATAGTGTCTACAAAGCATTACTTAATGAACAGTTTATTGTGATATTATTGCTTTATATCACATCTTTAGTTCCGTTGTTACTTAGCGTCCCTCCTTTTAGTGTTGTAAGAGCGTAAGATATATTGTTGCACGTTTGGTGCATTGTCAACTTCTTTGTACGTACTGCAGTCGAAAATGATATGCGGTGTCCTGATATCTGCATTAAATGTGCCTATATTGTAGAAATGAGAAATACGGCTTTGTTATTTTTGGTTGCATATAAAAATACTATTAGAGCATTGCTTTAGAGGTAAAGAAGTAATGGGTACTAATACACCATGTTTATGTTTACAATAAACTTCTACTTGAAGTCTTTTTTACTATATCTGATGGTTTACAGGACCGGAAAACGACCCTCGAGGTATTTCGTACAACACTCTTCCAAGGAATTGGTAAAATGTCTTTGAATCGCATATAATAAATATTTAAACCCATGTTTTTCAAGTTTGTTGGGAATATAGACCTCTTCCATTTTTTCCTCAGTGGTTACAACATCCCCCCTCCCAGATTGTAACTGTTTATATCGGTTATCACAAATTAATCATGATGAGTTCTGTTTATCTGCACAGCGTCTAGTCATTCTAGTTTGTCATCAAAGCTTAATATACCTTAGCAGAAGAAGAAAGCGTCTATAGCTCATACAAACTCTCAAACCATAATACTGTTCTGTCATTAAACCACATATCTTTAACTTTTGAATGGTTTCTACCTCCCACACAAGTGCACTTTTTTCACTCCTGCTTATCGATTTATTTTCTCTCCCTCTGGGAGAATTTATGCCAAGTTTTATTTTTTTAATATATCAATTTATGTAAAAGACAATTTCATCAATCATATCAATACTGACACTTTTATTCATATATTCTACTTCCTTTGAATTTCCTTAAGCATTCCCTTAGGTCCTGGTATTACTTTTAATTTTTCTTTCTGCGGTGCGTCATGTTTTCTTACATAGATTTCTTTTCACCCATTTTGTAAATTTGTGCTCTTCAGAAGTATTGCTATTCTATGATATGCTCGATTTGTTTTCGGAATCAAAGCTATGATCGCTTGTAGCAATAACTTCTCTGCTCGGGCGATTTGTCCATACGGGAAGTATGGACTTCCTACACTTTATGGAAAATAATTTGTAATTATTTTATATAATGGATATTCTAGATGTGTTTGGCTTTAATATTCGTCGCTTGGATTACATCCCAGATAAATGCTGCTATGGATTCGAGAATTGCAATATACTGAATATAAAAAGAATCTGGTTAAATATCCCATTATATTGAGTTTGTTTAAAATATGTACTCAAATTATTGTTATGTGTTAAACGAATGCAAAAAGCGGTTGTAAACATAAATGAATTATGAATTAAATGGGCCAAAACATGTAATAATAAGCTATTAATTTTAATATAAAATATAGCTTGTTATATTCAAATTACATTGAAGTATTTTTTTTAAATCCAAATTTTACATTAATGAAGAGCTTTCTTTTTTCCAGAAACCGCTAGTGCAAATCAAATGTAATATTTCAAAAGGTTTTTTGTAAAATCAGAACATATTTATGATCATTGTTGTGGGAGCTATGAACTTTACATAAATATAATTTTTTTTTCACCTTAAGGAGGATATGTCTCACTGCACTGTTATGCAACACTTCATTTGTGAAGCATATGCTATTAGGCAACAAAATATAGCTAGTTGAACAGTTTTATTAGCTCTTTGTACTGTGTGATTTTTATATTGCTGAACTAAATAAAATGTTGCTATTAAGGGAAATATAAACAAAGAGATTCCGACGATAATAGTATAGATAAATGATATCATAAAAAGTGTTCAACCACCAATAGTAATTGAAAATGTTTGTGCTACCCTTTAACATTACGAGCATCCAATTACGTATAAGTTTGATATTTCAAATCAGATACATTAAGCTAATGTAATTTTTTATATTGCATTCTACATCAGCAAATGTTAAAATAATAAAATGTCATTTCATTGAATTTTTCATGGTGGTATATATATATATATATCACAATAGGCACAAATGCCAAATTTATTAAAGAAATTATATTCACTTTCAGGCAGTATGAAAAAGAATTTAAGTTCTACATCAGTGATAGTAAAATTTTGTTTTAAGATGTCTGTCAATTCTGTCATCTAAGAGTAATAATTATTTCAGTTCATTTATACTTATATCAACATATTACACGGGATGTCCTATAATATGCGCACAGACCATGCAGTGTAATAGCTGGACAAAAGGGAGAAGAAAGTTTTAGTGACAAAATATTGTTCGACAAATTTTCAATTGCACAATTTGGCAACACTATGTAACGCGAAATGTCCTCGTAATAAACATAATTACAAACATTTAAGTGCTGAATTGAAAGGGACGCTGATGACCCGAGATGTTAAAGAGCGTCCGTAAATAAATCAAATAAAAAATAAACATTTTTGTATGGCGTAATACACACTCGTAGACTACAGATTTAATTAGCAAAAATATTCTATTTTTATATTGCCTGGATACGAAAAATGAACAAAAACTATATGTAATACGCACCCAATTAAAAGAAAAAAGACTTACCCAATATATACTGAGACTTAAAATAATATAAATAAGGAAAAAAAAAACAGAAATGAAGTGACACAAACATGCAGTGCATACATACCAGTCTAAGCACTAGAGCTATCATAATGCCAAGTAAAGCAAAGTATAATAATATAAGATATTCTGCGATATTTAATGATGCCAAATTGTGCAATTATGTATTCGTCTTTTTTATCTCCCTATTGTTCAGGTAGCATTAGTATGTGGCCCGTGGGTGCAGATTACAGAGCACCCGGTATATTATATTTCAACATATTGTTGAAGTAATTGTTGATAAAGTATTATATTGCTTTTTTATATTTTAGATGTTCTTTATTTCGTCATTTTACTTACAGTGTATTGAATATATTGTCACTTTTTGCACTCACTGTATAATGCTTTTACATTAAGTAAAATGATTAGAACAAGGTTTTGTTAACTTAGCAATGTGCTTTGATATACGCAACTCATTATTTACGAGGGAAACTGGATAAATAACTTGATTTGCATATTAATAGAGGACAATAGCAACATCTCTATATGCGGTCTTAAAGGTTGCAATATTCTTTGATCACAAGTCATTCTATTTATTCATCGTTTGGCAGTTGTTTAAACAGGGGTGTTTCGAGTGACGTTGGAAATTAAGAATCCAATCTCCTTTTAAGGCATTTTGTGACTATGTACTAAACATGGATTCATTACTATACACCGGAAATGAAACAGCAGTCTAAACAGTGGACCGAACCGCCTCATAAAAGACGAAGTGAGTTCCATCAGCTGGAAAGGTGATGGCTTCAGTTTTTTTTTTTTGGGGGGGACTCAAAGGAAATTCTCTCGTTTGACCCCTTGGAGAAGCGGAAAACCATTCATTACTGGAGAACACTACGCCTCACGTTTGGAGAGACAGAAACGGTGATCGAGGAAATTCTTCCGCAAACGGACAAAAAAAAAAAAAGGCGCTGTTTCAAAATGATAATGCATTCAAGCCGCATCGCTTTCGCATCCTATTCACCTGATCTCAAACCTTTAGATTAGCTTCTGTTCTCGAAACTCAAAACTTTTCTGGCTGGGCAAAAATTAAATTAAGATTAGGAACGATTCATACAGGACCTAATCGAGTGTTTTAAGAGCCTCGAAGAAACCCCACTTTTACGAGGAAATCGCAAACGTTGGAGCAAGTACCTTGACGTTCGAGGGAACCATATTGAAAAATACAGTACTTTGCAAGACTGAACGTATTTTCACTAATATTAAACCAAGTTACTTATCAAATCATCGTATTATCGTATATAACTGTTTGCACTTTACATTTACTCCGCAAGGTGCTACCCAATCCATTACATTTCTGCGGTTCACTGCAGCGGCAATATCCCATGCTCATTCCATTCGGGGATAGAGTTTTGATGATGATGATGATGATGATGATGATGATGATGATGATGATGCTGATGTGCTGCTGTGATGGAATAGACAGCGAGTTTATAACTTTGGATGAGGTACGTCCCTAAGTGAATTGTATCCCCCGCAATGGCTAAGTTAGTTGGTATGCATATAGTTGGTGACTCGCTCTCGTTGGAGTATTGTTTTAGTGATGATTTAAACATTCTTTAATGAATTCCGCTAAAGTTACTGTTCATATATTACTCAACTTCAGTCCTTTTGAAAAAAAAAATGTGGTTTTTCTTTTGTAACAAGGTGACGTAAAACGTTCACAATGAAGAGTTGGACAATGCCGAGCACTATTTTTAATTTGTTAGCTCAAAATGAAAGAAAGAAAAATATGCATCTACTATGAGGTGTTCTGCTCCTAGCTTCACTTGCTGACTAATATCGATTTGCTTTACTTTAATAACAATGGTTTATAAGTTTTCTAAAGCAGCAAACATGATTGTACTTCAACATAGTCATACTTAGATGTTGGGTTGAAAATAACGAGCTACAGTCTTCAGATATTTTATAGTTCCCGTCCTTACATTTACTTTACGGGAATATTCCCTTTTATAGTTTCTATGACATATTGCCAGTATTAATGTTAAGCGACTGTTCCATGTTATGTACTCGTTGCCTGACACTACTTTTGCCTGTGTTATACCTTCAGCTTCTCAATTCATCTCATTTGATTAGCATAATTTTACCAATTTTTCATAAGGGATATTGCCCTTGCTGATTGCAAAGCACGTGTGGTTGTTATTTTGTTAACCTCTCAAGTAACCACACATATACTTGTCCTATCAATACTTCATATCGATTTTCTTTTCCTATTTTGCCCTGAAGATCGGCAACTACATCAGGCACTTATTAGAGAAAGACCCACCAGTTCTTTGAAGTTTCTTCCACAAGAATACCCCATTTGCTATCGCTGATAGCTCATGGACATGCTGTTGTGACTTTCTGTATAGTTGTTCCCTTAGAATGACACTGCCTGCGGGATCCACTATGCAGTGTCAGCATGCACTAGGTGGAATTTAACATTACAAGTAGTACAAATTCTGCAGCTCCAGTTCCGAGCCACCCCGAGCGGCAGCGGAGATAACCGAGGGTAGTTTACACAGGTGTAACTAGATTATGATATATGTGTAGTGGGTTCAAGTCCACAGGTCCTTTGTTTGAGTTAAAGAAGATTTGCCACAATTACAACAATTTACTCGCCTTCTTAGTACCACATAATACCCTATCAATTTATATTTACGAAAAGGAGGCGAACGTATGCTGTCAGGCCGTAGCTTGCCGGAGCAAACCACTGGGTCCACCGATTTCTAGGATTTACCGAAGGTTATCCTTAAGGTTAATGTGTGTTTTAATAAAACAATGCGTGGTAAAAAGTGAACAACTCAGTTTTGTAATAAAGAACAACACACTGCACCCTGAAAGTTAAGGAGGACAACCCCTAGGTTGCGTTACGTTTAACAAAAAAATACATACAACATTTACACTGTTACAAGCATTCCCTATCTTCCGTTCTAACGAAAAATAGAATTTCTAGCTAAAATCATCAATACACAAATTCAAAATCTTGGACTGCGGATCTGGGCTCTCTCCACTGTCACTCGGGACTGGAGCGCAACAATTGTACTGCCTATTACGGCAAACCTGGGTGGCTTAGAGGTGAGCTGTTGAGTATTTTGTTGAGTCTGCAATTATTCACAATGAAGGGATTTACAAATTACTATATTGTCTTTTTCTCTTCCTTCTTCAGTATTCAATATTCAAATTCTTGTATCGTGATATTTACTTGCGAACTAACTTGTTATAGTCATATATTTGTATTATAATGATAAATGGCACTGTCCTACCTTCTCCTCTTTATTCTTTTTAACTATCATAGTATATAGTAATTTAAAATAATGTATTATAAGCGCACTATTCTCTTTAACGATCTGCACATGAAAACACTCACAAATGCAGTTCGTGTCACATGTCAGGTTCTGAAAAATAGGTTGTTGACATTTTCCTGTGAATTATATTACGATACCATTGTTACCAGAAGAAATATTGCAATGTTGAATTACACTCTATATGGAGGTAATATAAGTGTGCCAGTTCACTTTTTAAGTCACTGCTATTGAAGAGCAAGACAGAAAGTTACTTATTGAAGCGATAAAGACAAACATATTCCTTCACTCCAAATACCCTGCGTTTTACTGCGAAGCAAAGACTTGCAGGTTGTTAATGAGATTAGTGCACTTATATGATCTATGTTATATTTTTTCTGCTAATTTTGCTTCTTAACTGTGTCACATCATCATCAATAATGGAAGATTAAACATCTTCATGAGATATGTTGAGAGATTGGATGGAATTAGTTATTTATTACTTTAAGAATACTGTCAACACTTTGAAGAATTTTAATTACATACTGGCTTGATGAAATGGGCTAATTAACCAACAGCGAGAAAACCATACGCTTTCTAACGACTAGCATTAGATAGCCGTTGAAAACCGCTGTTCACACGTGTTCCTTGCTGGCACAATTTTGATAGAAAATTGATACTGTCGAAAATAGAACTGGTGCATTTCTTTGACAGACGCTTGTTTTGTAGCTGAGCCATGTCGATTTTTCAACTTTGTATATTAGAAAGTCTTTAGTTAGGTTATTTACTAACTTCGTATGTCAGAAGCTCCGAAGGGATATTCAGGAACCTATTGTTACTTCTTCAATGTCTTTCGTCAGAACTGACTAATTTATAAAATTTGCGTACTTTAATGATATTTTTATGCCTTAATATTGTAGGCTATGTTCTTGTAAAAATGTATTCATTTGTTTAAGAAGTTAATAATTTGTAAAAAGAAAAAATAATTATAGCTTACTTGAATGTTTAATTTTTCCAGGATGAGGCGTTGGCCGTTATTGTATCTATATCTGAAGATAGAAAAGAAAAACTAATTAAAGGCGTGAGAGTAGTTTAAAATTTCTGATACACATTTCAGCTGGTTGGCGGTTAGGGCACGCGTTGCCGCCGTATTTTCTTGCGTAGACACGTGGCCATCAGGCGCTTCGCCATTTTAAAACTTAGGTACAATACGTGAAGTAAACATAATTTGGTATATTACCCTCCTTAAGTAAGTGCTGGAAATGTTGCCCATTTTACAATCCACATCCTCTTAGAAATTATCGCTGACATACATCAGTTTCTCATCACTATTGATATAACATCACAATCGTACGTAATTTCCTTTATTGCACAAGCATAAACATAAATCAAATTTAATCACAATTTTACACCTGGGCCAATTTAAAATTCTAATGACATACTTGTTCTTGTATAGTTAAATAAGTTTTATTCTATTGATAGGTTATTTCAATCAGTTTAACATACAATTCTGTAAGGTAAAGATGTAAAGTCGAGAGGAGGCTGCTAAAGTAGTGGCCCTGTTAGAAGATGTACGAAGCATGCGTTGTGCTGCCCAGATGTTAAGAGCCAATGTCTCTTCTATACGAAGGTCATACTGAAAGTTCAGAGAACTTGGTATCTACTGCAGAAGACCAGGACCAGGTAGCATAAGGATGACATCTGTAAGAGATGATCAATTTCTGTACTGCAAGTTTTGTATCATCACACACAAGAGCCTTAGACGTTCAAATTTGCTTGCAAAGGACATCAGGAGTCAATGTCAGCGTGAGAACAGTGAAAAAGAAATTTTAAGAAGCTCAACTCTCCTCAAGAAGACCACCCAGAGGTCTCCTTGCTTACCCAGCAACATCGGCAAGCACGTTGTCCTTGCTCGTCGACACTTTGCACTGAGGCACAATGGAAAGCTGTCTTAATCATTAATGAATTGAGGTTCAGCCTATTAGCCTGTTAACAGAGAGAGAGTATGAATGAGGACTGGAGAAAGATATGCCCCTTGCGCCTTCTCGTCGGCGATGACTTTCAGGGCAGGTTTCGCCATGGTGAGGGCTAATATCAGCATGAAAACCAAGACAGGATTGGTTTTTATGGAGAACGTAGCTCTGAATGCAAAACGGTACATTGAGGAAATTCTTCAGGAGCATGTTACTTCTATGCTCCATATGTTGGAAATGACCTCCGCTTTATATGACAATGCCCGTCTACATGTGGCCCATATTGTGATACAGTACTTGCGTGAGCTGGGGATTTAGGCACTAGTTTGGGCAACACGAAGTCCTAACCTCAAAAATAATATCATTATGTAATGTGTTTAACTTTGCATTCATGTTCATGTTCATACAATAAAGAAATTTATAGACTCAAAATTACAACTAAATGCATAATAGTAGTTGCAAAATATTTGGAAAAGTATTTAATGTTAACAAATGCATAAAATTAAACGTTTATTCTGCTTCTCAGTGTATTTCAACAATTCCAGGTTTTTTGTTTTGTTTTTGTTTTCTCTTTTTTTATGTTTTTAATATCTGTACATAAACAAGTCATTTGATCGTATACTTTGTTAAGCTACTAAAACATTAAGGATTTCATTTTTAAATGTACAATGTAGTTATTTATTAGCAACCTTTTTAAAGCTGCATTAGACTTCTTAGATATTGTAGGAACTTAGTAGAATATTCTTTTCAAACTACCCTCAGAATCTAATATCTATAATGCATCATCTGAATGGAATGAATTTTCCAATTTGTGTTTTCTAATATTTGTATTTTAATCATCTAATTAATTGCCGTTTATTACAAAATTGAAAGAAGAGATTGAGGAGATATTCCTGTCCTACTCCTTTCTTCATTTCAGAGTGTATGTTAACGTTGTATGTTATATTTATAGTATTCCAAGTATTGTTTTAGGCTCCAGACTGTTAAATTCATTTCTATATCTATGAAACGCAAGCCGGCTCTATTTCATTATGTACACACGAAATTTTTAAGGCTAAGTATATGCCGGCTCTATTTCATTATGTATACACGAACTTTTTAAGGCTAAGTATATGCTTATAGTTTGCAGAATATACTGACTTAGTACTACATCTTCATACTACAATGTGTACCGCCACGGGTGGCCGAGGTCGTTAAGGCACGGACTCGTGAGCGGGAGGTCTGCGGTTCGAATCCCGCCAGGACCGTCCTCCCTGACTGGGGTTTTTTCCAGGTTTTCCTCAGTCTTCATAACTGGTAAATGCCGGGGAGGTACCTAAACTTAGGCCTAGAACGCTTCCTTCCTTTAAAAAAATATCCTTTCCCAATTTATCATTTCATCTCATGTATCATCAGTGTCCATCGCCTGTGGTGCCACAGTAGTAAAAACGGGCGTTAAACACTACTCAAAAAAAAAAAAATACTACAATGTCAGTTTTCTATAGACATTTCTATTTGTATGTTGATTTCTCTCTATCTATCTTTTTAATTTATTATAAAAATCTTTGCTTAGGTCAACAAAATTTGGAGTCATGGCAAAGGCAATTTTGAATGGTATTTAACGCCCGTTTTTACGACTGAGACACCACAGTCGGTGAACACTGATGATGCACGAGATGAAATGATTTATTGGGAAAGGATTTTTTTAAGAAAAGAAACGTTTCAGGCCTAAGCATAAGGTACCTTCCCGGCATTTGCCATTTATGAGGACTGAGGAAAAGCTGGAAAAAACCTCTGTCAGAGAGGACGGTTCTGACGGGATTCGAACCCCAGACCTCTCGCTCACGAGTCCGCGTCTTAACGACCTCGGCTATCCATGGTGGTTAGCAAAGGCAATGAATATGCTTACAGAATAGACTCATGTAACACTTATGCCTTTTATTATAATGTCAGTTTTCTACAGACATTCCTATTGGTATTTCATCTTTTTATATTTATTTTTCAGATTTATTATAAAAATCTTAAATTAGGTCAACAAAATTTAGGGTCATATAAAAAGCCAATAATATGCTTACATTATTGCAGAATATACTTATTCACTAATTATGCTTTTGTACTATAATGTCGGTTTTCTACAGAAATGTCGATTGGTACTTACATCAATTTCTGTTTATTTTTCAATTTTATAGGAAAAATTTAGCTTAGGTCATAAATTTTAGAACCATATTTAAATCCAGTCATTGCAATATGTCTTTTAAAGACTTCATTTCAGCTCCAGGTAACAAATTTGCATTGACAAACGCTTGCAAAATATTCTGAGCCATTATTATTATTATTATTATTATTATTATTATTAGGAACATATATCTCTCTTAAATATTTAAATAGATAAAATTCAGTAATGTTACAAGCTTACGGTAGGTGAGGCGAACAAATTGATCTTTGGGCTGATGTAAGCAGGCATTAAAGAATACTGAAAAAACACCAGTTGAACCAGGGACACTGAGGAATAAAAAGTAGTAAATAGGAATTATATTGTACATGACAGCGCACTCATAATCTTGTTGTCAAAATATTCCAATTTATTATCAGGATGTAAAAATAAAAAATAAACAATAGTAGTGACAAATAAGGACACAAGGACTCCCAAGAACCAAACTGTCAAAATATTTGCTCCTCAGAGTGAGGCACTGAGATGTCACATAATATAATTCATGAGGTCACCTTCCTTTTAGACAGAGAAAGGAATACTTTACTAATAAAACAAGATCAAGATTTGTAAAAATAAGAAATGCGATTTTAAACAGAAACCAAAACGGGCGTTGAACACCATCAAAAAACAAACAGAAATGTAATAAAAACTGTAACAATAAGCATTGCATGACATGCTGCTGCTAGACAGGAACAATAGAAAAAGTGTCAACCTAAACCTCATAACTTTAGCGTATCGGAATTACGACTTTCCAAACTGGATTCGCAGCTACTCAGAAAAGGTCGCTCCTAAGTTTTTTTTATCATGGATTCTGTATTATGCACCAATTTCGACAACTTTATCGCTTGATTAATAATCTAATTAAAGACATGATGATCGCTAGACCACAAGGGGGCATTACTGCAGAGCATTATTGCATAAAACACCTTTTGATGTATATATGACTTTTTATATAGAGTTTCTTAACTATATGATTTGAAAGCATGCATAATTGTAATTTAACAACGACCTTCTGGGTTGTGATATAACACAAATGATCGCTTACCCAAACTTAACACAAGCTACAGAACTTAGGTCATTACAACGATGAAGATATGGAAGAAGAAATACACAGTTTTATGAATAGGCTTATAATATGAACGCGCAAAACACATTGATTTCGAAAGAAAATCAGAAAAATGAAAAATCTAACAAATCTCACATACATTAGGTACTTGAGCCACTGATTGGCTTTAGGATATATAAATTATGGTAATTACTACTAATATATAAAAGTCTATCCGCATCTTCGTATGGCAAAATTCCAGCTCAATTTGTGGTTTACATCACACCTACATCTGGCTACACAACTACCTACTTTGGCATCAGTATTCAATCGAATTTCGTGGTTAACGTACACTGGTTTTCGTGGATTCGTAGTTCTTTGATAACTTACCTGATAGAAAGTAAAATTAATCATTTTACCTATAATGCTGCTCAGAAATGTTTTATTTACTAATCATTTCAATGTAGTCTTAAGAACAAGAATTAAATATACTTAAACTCGTTTAATTGTTGCATAAACCAATATCAAAAGCAACAAAGTTCCAAATTTTTAGTGTATAGTTCAGAAGTCTTTTAGTTTATTTTATGAATTTTCAGGAGATGAGATTGAAAATTACTGCTTCTGCTATGCACAAGAAAGTAAGTGATATTTATATTTCCCTGATAGACAGGAACTCAGCCCTTGTCAATGGAAAATGCAGTGAAGGTATCCTAAACTTGAGTCTTAAACGGTTCTTTCACAAAACATTCTTTTAACAGTTTATCATTTCACCTCATGTATCACCAGTTTTTACCACCTGTGACACGTCAGTGATAAAAAAGGGTGTTTAAAAATGTTTCCCTGTTACCTAATTACCCCGACTTCCTTCCCTGTTCTTGTTCTAATTATTTTTTTTTTTTCTCCATGTCAGTTGCGGACTTTTTCTTCTACTTGTCAGATTCCACTTATATACTTCAGCAGTAATGCATTTGCTTATCTAATTAAACCAGCTTGATTGTTTTGCTTTGATAGGTTGTATAAGATAATCTTTTCCTTTTATTTTTCCTCGAACGAGGGAAAACCTCGGGTGCAAACAAACAAAACTGCAGCAAAATTCGTTATAGATCCTTTGGTTAACTCTGAATTCTATAGTGATATTCATTTTTCTGTCAAACACCATATATAGTCACTAGAAGACTCCATTTAATCATTCTTTGCTTGCATATTATTGCTACGCCAGTCGAGTTTGTGCATGTATTACATGCTTCAAAGTGACACATTAAATGGTCAATTGCAGCGTTTTACAGAGAAACAAACATTACCATTTAATTCAGAAGCAAGTAAATGAAAATTAAAAATAATGTAGGGATTAAACTACCTTAAAAATCAAATTAAATCTACAAAAAGTCCTATAACTGAATTTTGTGCGTGTTTGTTTGCTCGAAACCCGAAGGTTTTTCTTGTAACATAGCTATTTACAATTTAGATTTTTGATTGCTATACAGAGTCTCTGAGAATGTATGATGCGATTTCATGAGAGTAATGTGAAATATGTTTTATGTATAATGGATCGAAAGTGCATTTAATTAATTAGGTAAGTGAAACATGTACTGAATATCATTATTAAGTTTCAATATGCATACCATTTATAACATGACAGATGTTAAAACTAAATTCACACTCTAACAAGAACGTCTGGAGTAGCGATTATCATTTTTCTCCGATTCTTTGCTTGATGTGATCAATATTCTCAACAGTTTCACTGGAAATCTTATTCTTGACATATTCACACAAGAAGTTTTATGCTGTTAGATCAGACTTCTTTCGGGCCTTGATAAGTTAATTTCTGACATCGATTTGGAAATCGATTATTCAAATCTTCTCAAACAAGAATTGCAGATCATCTTTCACTTTATCTTGTTAAAGATTATGTGCAACCCAGCGTCGATTTGAGTAAAAATTAAGTTTTGATGTTGGCGCAAATGAAAAAGAATAGACGAAACATTTTGTGTGCATCTGGCCACACAAAAAGTTTACCTTTAGAGAATCGAGATTGTGTTTGTGTGACACAGCTAGAGTTTTCGAGTCTCAAACGTGGCCTTTCCGAGATGTTTTCTACATAAGTATGTCATACTTCAATAATTAACAACATTAATACTTTTATATTTCCCAAATAATGCTATAAATGAATGTGTTTTATAATATATTTTATATTAATACTAATACTTTTAATGCAATAAATAACCACATTAACCTTAATAAACCCTTTCCTAAACCAGCTTGTTTTTGTTTATAGTTTCGGTTCATTATCAAATCTTTGTAGCTTAATAAAAGGGAATTCAATCTTACACAACTTGTTTTGTAGTTTAATTGCAAGCAAGAGTTGAATTTTATAGGCAAGTAACTTCAATCTCTTCTGCACGATGCCATACACAGTTGACTCAGGGTGATCTAACTTTTGATTACGGCGTGAAATGAACTTAGGAGAAATGAACACAGGTGTCGGATTTTTCCAGTATTGTCTTCTAATGTTCTAGGCTTTCCTCCTTATTCTTTTTGCTACATTATTGATCTTCTAGAACTGCTTTTACCATTGTCTGATATTGTTTTTATGTGATGTATTCTTGTTGTGCTCTCGCCTGAATCAACGTTGTACCAGGATCACTGATTTATGTTCCGAAAGCCATAAGACACACGGATTTTCCTCTTGTCCGGTAAACACACAGAATACCTCCATCCTGATTATATGCAGACCGAAAGATTTCCGTATATATATATATCGATTGATTTTTCAATCCACTTATTATGGCAAATAAGGGGAAACGGGAAATATATAGATTTAACAAGGACATTGAATACAATGACAGAAAGCAAAAACGAATCTACTCATTTTTTTGTGATACTAAATTAATTAAAATAACTTTAAATCCATGACACATAATACATACCTAATAGTAAGCTCATGAAAACCCATAATTCATTCTGCGGTAGCATATGTTTGCCAAATAGTACCAAGAGTTCGTTTACGTAAAACATGTGTAATTTGCTTCCGTTTTATTCGATGCAAAACAACATACTAGAAGTACAGGTGCGACGTATTTAAAAATTATTCAATACTCCATAACGCCTTATGTACTTCAGGTGGTGAACATTTCCATTATTTCAAAAGTAAGGGAATTTATATAGATCTACAGATATTATATTGCAAAAATATTCTACTAATATGCCTCTACCCATTCATACGTTAATGCTGCCACTTATCTTGTATGCTTTATTTATAATAATTTGTGTAGGTATTTATTATATTTTCCTAATCTTGAGCGCTTGACTACCAACGACTAGGGGCTATCTGCTACGTGGACAGCGGACAGAACAAATGGATAGCTGGATTAGTTAATGAAAGACATCAGAAAGATTGTATTCTATTCATATTTTTTCCCATGAACTGTTACCTTATAGCGGCGTGCTTTCAGCAATTATCTATTCTGTTTAAAACCACTAGTTTTAGGTGTTTATAGTAATGTACACTATGCAAACTATCGCTTGGAATTTGATCAACTAATAGAAGCTATACGCTAAGGAAGGTGCATACACGGGAAATTTGATTATCTCTTGTATCTGTCCATCACTTGCTCTCCTGCATACATCTCTCACTCAGTCTTTCTGTCATTCTCTTGCTCAATTTATTTAACTGTCCAGTTCGCGCCTTGTCCGTTCTCTCATCCGTCTGCTTTATCCATTTATCTAACACTTTACACAACCATCACCAATCCTCACTTTGCTTATTATCGTTCTGTTCTGCGTCCTGTATTAAACTGTTTCCTTGTAACAGAAGACCTTTTACTACTAAGAGTACTAGAAAACTATTTTTGTTTCTTCTCAAGGGACCTGATGATACAAGTATTGTCATTAAAGAATATTAACTTAATGTATGAATTTTTAAACAAAAAATTAAAACATAGGAAACCAAAAATATTCAGTATAAAGGCAAGCAAATAGACATTTTGATTAAATATAATCAATATTATCGTTTCACTTCACGCTGTATTCAATAATAAGACCATTTTATATTATCCTCTTAAAATAACTTATGTTTAATGAAATAATTATTAAATTGGATAAATGATAAGTAGATAAAACGTTAAATTTTTTTCTAAATTAGATACAATAACAAATTGCAAGGAACGGAGTGAATAAAAAATGAAACTCTTAAATTGATTAAGCACACAAATCTTAGTGATGCACTGTAACTCGATTAGGAATACAATACTTATAGTTTGAAATCTATTAATCTTACATTGCACCCAAATTAAAATGCACTTTAATTTCAGCTTTCAATGAGGGAGTTTGGGGATGCAAATGAGAATGACAAGAGCTTACCTTCTGAACATAAAGTTCAGGACACGTGGAGTAAATAAGTAGTGGAATAATTACTAATGCCAATTAAATGTATAATTTTGAAAAATTCATAAATTGGACAGTAAAAATGTACTTTATATAATGCAATATTAGAATTTGAATTTATTTCCATTTAATAATACAATAAGCTTCCATAGTATAATTTTATACAACCAAATACAACCATATTCACTCTAGTAAATCTTCCCTTGTTGCTGTTTAACTTAGTGGCCCGAATAGTTTCAACCTTGCGTTTACTCAACTATCAGACAACTTACATCTAAAAGTTAACTCAATCAAAGTCCAGCTTAAATTATGTTTCTACCCGCTTTAGTTCCTCCTTTTCACTTATTTTCTTCAATCGTTTTCTGTTAACCTTACCTAAATAATTCCCAAATTCGAAGATTTTTTGCCCTGTTTTCATATTCACCAAATTATACCCTTTATCTCTATTGGTAGGTTATCCCACTTCTCAATTCTAAGTTTTGCTCTCATTTCTTTGGTTTCTCCACATTCCAAAATTGCATGCCAATAACTATCTTGCATTCCATACATCGGACATTCCTCTATGTTTAGACCTCCTCTTATTCCTTTCAGATTCACTACCCCTGTCCGGGCCCATTGGATTCCCTTTCTCGTCCTCCTGTCACATTTATCTACATAATTCTTTCTGCCCCATATTTCCTTTAGCTCCCTATACACCCTCAGAGACTGTTTACTGTCTACTGTCTTTCCCTATCATATATTCCTTGTTTAATTTCTTTCCAAAAACCTCTTTTTGTACTTTCCCTATCATGTCACACCATGTCCAAGCCGATTTTTCCATAATCTCATTGATTCTATGACCCAAGTATTTCATCCCCTCGCTTTCTTTTGCGTCACTAGACAATGTTTACTGTGCAATATTATTTATTGATAATACTGTATTTATCGAACTTATTCGGATGATTATCTTTTTTGTGAATTAGTTAACTTTTGTTTTATCATAAAGAGTTTTCATTTTATAGCATATAAAAATAAAATTAAGAAAAACAAAAAATGAATAAAATGGTGTTGTATGTTACTTAAAAACAACAATCAATGGTTTTGGTGGCAGAAATGGGAAGATTTTGCAGTACAATAGAGGTATATGACAATAACAGTTGATGTTGAGCGAGGGTGGCATATCACCGCGCTGCATAGTGAGTGGTGTGTAACATTGCAGAAATTGCATCTCGACCACGGTAATTATTTCAATGCAACGTTTTATACTATTGCTATTTTGGTATTTTGACTTCCTAAGTCACACACTCCAGTTAAACCCCATTAATCATCAGGTTTTACGTTTTCCGCTAGTTCTGACGACTACAGTACTTTTCTTGCAGAAGACAAGAAACAGTAAGCAGACAATGGCTCCTGCTGATTCTAATTATAGTCTTCCATATGCCTATACTGGAGATCAAGAGCTAATGCAATAGGAATAGCAATTCTTAACATCCAGGCGCTACTGCTGAAGAGCAGTACATAAAATACAGAAAAGTGGTGAAAGCATTAACAGAATATATACGTAATATTTTAGTACGGCTTTAAATAATTTTCAAACCACTGAAACTATGGAAAGTTAGATATTTATACTCATAACCGCTGCATAATTTTCCGGAATAGGAAAAAATATTAAACCGTAAAAATTGGGGAAGTAGCAGCCAATCTAACAACCAACTACGTCCGATTATTAATATTCTACAGATACATTGTAAGTTTATTTTCTTTAAAAATGAATCCCTTGGTTTCATTGAAGTTGCATAAAAAATTTACCCACGTGAATGACATTTAAATCAGCTAGTCAGAATCACTAAGAGCTGAAAGAATTTTTATCAATATACAGAGTCATTTAAAATGGACACATTTTAGTTGGCTACATTTCCTGAGCTATACGTTATATTTTAATTCTGTAAATTACATTTAATTACACATACATGGAGGATTGCAAATGTTCAATACGTTCTCCTCCGGTTGCACGGATAATATCAAGACGGTAGCTGAATTCATTCCACTCTCGATGAAGAACGTCTTGCGTCACTGAGCTCACCGCAGCTGTGATACGGTTTCTTAGGTCATTCAAATTCGTGGGAAGAGGTGGTAAGTAAACTGCATCTTACACGCACCCCCATTAGTAAAAATCGCAGGATGTGAATTCAGGATACCTTGGTGGTAGAACAGAAGTGCCAGGTTAAGTTACAAATAGTAGCTATTTCGCTTACAACTGATGCGGTACGTGAGCGAAACAACTGACGCTATAGTGCAATGTTGGAGCGCTCTAGTGGTAGTATTAGCAACTTTATAAACATCCGACCGCATTCAAGTGCAATGTATAGTGCAGGAAATATTTCGGATTGAAAGTGTGTCATTTTGAATCACTCTGTAGATGCACAGGATGGCAAGAAATGAAATGTATTAATAGGTGTGCATTGATTAATATAGTTTTGTAACGTGTTTGGCAATGAAAATTTTGGAGAGAAAATTAAAGGATAGAAACGTACATAACGTATAATTTTACCTATCCCTAAAATTCCTGCAACCAATATTACATGTCTGGCACGAAAGTACATGAAAGTAAATAACTTGAAAAACTGTGATTCTGGTACATTGTGTATATAAGTGCGTGTGTTAGAAAAAATGTGCTTGAGAGCAAACAAATGTACTTATATTTTTCATTAAACGAATTAAATGATATACTTAAAGCATACCATTATTGAAAAGCTATCGGCCTAACTTGGGGAATTTGTCTTGGTTTAAATACTGCTATATACTCTACTGTGTCAACTCTCTATACAAGATATTTAGCTGGAGTTTCTGTAATATTAATGACCGAGTATTGCTCCTTGAAAAAGTGTTTACCAGAACAACGCTGCAATCAAATAGAGATTGGACGGTGTTTGTGGGAGGCCACTTCTTCGTATTTTATGGCCAGAAAATTGCTAAATAGTTTTACCTAGGAACAGAGGGCATTGAAGATAATTCTCGTGCTTTTCGGTTTGTGGATATGATGAAGAGTAATGAAAGGGCTTTCTTGCTAAGGAGAAACTACACACCGAAGCACAAAAAACTCAGTAAGATCGGAGTATTCCTTTCATTACAAGATGGGCACCCCGACTTCTTCCTACGTTTCAGAGCAAGCAACATATTACAATTGCACAGTTATTACAGTTTTGCCAAGTAATCAGAAAAAAGTATTTGAATCCAATGTCAAAAAGAAAAAACTACAGTTCTTTATTATGATTATCTTTGCGAAAAGAAATGGTGCAAACCGTGGAAGCCCAGCAGAGAATATCCAATGTCTTGGGAACAAGCTTTTGGAATTTCCGAGGAATTTTCACGATTGACTTCAAGAACGCAATACCACCGTGAATACAGAATATTATGCCCAGTTTCTGCACCAACAGCAGAGAACAGAAGAGGAATGCCGAATCCTTGTGGTATCCTGCTTTATGACAGTGCTCCGCATATACAGCTATTGTTACGAAGGTGCAATGGAAGACTTTGATATCTAGGAGAGCAAAACAACCCATATAGCAATAAGTGGCTATTGTCTTTTCTCTAAATTGAAGATAGGTCAATAGGGTAGTGCTAAGGTATTTTATTTTTTTAATCTAAAAAGTTGAAAACGTTCGAAGTTACTGCAAAATGACCTAAATGTTTTTGGTGCATTTTATTTTTTAACATACATTTGGAAAAACACCATTGTGGGAGTAGATAGCCACAAATGGCCGGGTCGTTAAGAAGCAAACTCGTGAGAGGGATGTTTGGATTTCGATTCCCACCAGGATCATCCTTCCTGTTTGGGGGTTTTTCTAACTTTTCCTCGGTCCTCATAAATGTAAAATGCAGGCCTGGAACGCTTCCTTCCTTGAAACAATCATTTTCCAATTTATCATACTATCTCATATATTAGTAGTATTCCCCGCCTGTGATGCCTTAGCAGTGAAACGGGGCGTTAAACATTATTAAAAAAAGTAAAGGCAGATATATTGTTATGTAGCCCTAGTACAATTTATGATTATGTAAAGAAATTAATACGAGAATATAACTTTCAGGAACAATCATCACTACAAAAGAGACGGTGAAAATCGGTTACCCTCTAAAAAAAGAAAGATTGTTGGAAGGTTTTAATTGGGAAGGGCGGCGTTATGAAAAAAAAGAATCCGCAGACAGCAAAGAGCTTAGCTGACTAGGGGGCGCCGAAGAAAAATGATCCTTAAATGAGAGACAACAGTGATAAAGAAAGATGGAAGGAAAAGAAGGGGTGATAGTGGTGTAGAGAGGAAGAATTCACGGACACCATGAGGAAGTCAAAGCAATAAGGAACACGAGTGAATAGATGAAGCAGCAAAAGAAAAGCGCAGATAAAAATCCTTCCCCAAATTGGGGAAAAGACTTAGCAGATATATTAAGGTTTATTGGTTTGACGGCGCGGAAAACCTGCGCTAGATAATGACGTCATGCCGGACGTAATTTCCGCTCGTTCTTTCCTCTGAAGTAACATTGTGGGAGGGTGGAAAATGGGGGGAAAGAGCTAGGGAAAAAGGGAGGAAACAGCAAGGTGAGTGAATGAGTGACGTCTTTTTAATGAAGTGTCAATCAAAGGGATATCAGGGTATCCTTATGTGGTTCTGGCAAAACGTTCTCGCGTAGGAGAGAGTGTGCTATAGCTTCAGTCTGTCATGTTTTAGGGCAATGTAAATCACCCTCATTTTCCTTTAACATTTCCCTGGGTTTTATTTTATTTCTTTATTTTAAAATTATTGAGCAGAGAAAAATGTATCTTATTTTTCCCCCCAGTTTCCAAAGGTGTACATTTTTAATAAAATGTGTGAGAAAGTACACTTCCTTTTCCTACAATTACCCCTCAAAAGTTTTGTCTTATTTCAGAGTAATATTTGCACCATTTGTGCCTTTTCTTCATCTTGGTTCATCTCACTCTTCTTGTTTCGCTTAGCAATCCCGATAACACGCTTTTTGTAAATATTATGGTAGCTACGGAAATTTAGTAAATGTTCAGAATAATTCATTATTATCGTAAACATTGGCCTTGGTGCTTAGTAACTGTGGTCAATGGAAACTCTTTTGCCATAAATTGATCACATTTACTCGAAAGTGTGCATGAATAGCAAGGCAATGTGATAAATATTAAATTAGTTTTTTCACCAAATGGTTATTTTTGTACTGCTTCTGTGTATGTTTAAAAGTGTTTTATCTATTGATGTTTCAGCATTATCAATGATGCACATTTTTTGAGTAGTGAAGTATACATTATTAACATCTACTTTGAATGTATGGCAGTATAGTACTATATATTAACACCAAATTCCAAATAAACTTTGTTCAAATCAGGACACAGTTGAATGTTTCTGAATATATCAAGAAACAATTACTAAAACAAAATAAAAGTTCAATGGAAGATATCCAACTGAGTTTGGTAGCTTCAACAAAATACTACATGTATTTTGTAATTCAAATAAAGTTCGAAAGAAAAATTTCACAATTGTAAGTTGATAAGTAAAGCTGCAAATGCTTAAGACACCATCGTCACTGATCAGCAATTATTATTGATAAATAAAATACTTATGTGCTCATATCAACATCCAAATAAAATAAAACAAATTATTTTCTATCCAACTGTTCTCCTATGCAGATAGTAGTGCAGTAGCTTCGCTCAGTGGGAGAATATGCGTGACGGCAAATTTCCAACTTTCGCCATAGGTAAATTGTAATTGTTAACTTTTCCCTCAAAAACTGGTAAATCAAAAACAGCTCCACATTTACTTATCTTTTTGGACAATACTCATATTTTCTAGCAATTATTTACACTTTGGACCATACCTTATACATGAATTAACAGTGTATCAATTGTTTATCGTATTTTATCGATATATTATTCCACGTGTCATTAATTGTGAAAATAATCCAATTGAAATTGCCACTAAGTCAGAAAAAGTTAATTTATGGGCGGGGATGTGATATGGCTTATTTAGAGTTAAAGATTTTTTCAAAGTTTTAAACACTACTGATAGAACTTTATTTACTAACTGAGTTTTAATATTATTAATCGAGATAAATAATTTAGCAAAATGGATAAACGGTGTATCGAATTTAAATCAAATGTATTACCTTCAGATTTTGAATCATGTTTATAATTGGTATTGTGTATACACAACCGTTAAACAGCAGAGGTAAAAAAATAAAGAGGCAGACATAAATTGGAGATTAAGAGTAAGAACTCGAACCATAGATCTACGAGTTGCAATGACTTATTTAGGCATAATCGTGAACTTTTCCCCTCCAAGTCTGTACTCCGGAAAGTTGTCTTGTTAGTGAGATTGGAACTGTTCGACATTGAGGTCCAACAGTACATGGTTAATACAATAACTAAAGTATTGGCAAGGTTAAGTCCGTATCTTCAGTTTGACTCCCGGTCAAGACAGGTCCTTAAGTGAAAACTTTATGCATACTCGTTTAATAATAAAATGTTGAATTTCAGTCAATTATAACATAGTTTTAACCGATTTAAATATAGCCTCTAAAAAGTATTTTGTACCATGTATATGGACGTGGCAAACTATTTAGTAGCCCTCCACTCTGTGTGAATATTTTTACAAACATTTTATTGACAACTACAATGATACTTATTTTAAATCAATCCACCAGATTATTAAACAGTACTTCATACTCTATTCAAAGAACTTAAAGTATAAACATTTACAGAAAGGTTTCCCTTATTTTAGAATTATCAACTGTAGGAACCCATGTGCTTATTTGGCATGAACAGAAAAGAGATCTCTTGGAACATTTAAGTAACAATACCTTCGTTGTTTTAAATACTTTGGACACTTTTGTCCAAGAGTTTTATATTTTTCAATTCTTCTAACTGCATACGGGTAACATGAAAAGAGCTAGTTGGCCCTGCAGCCACTGTATTTTCAACCCGCTGAAATGGAATAAACGTTAGGGCTTTCTTATTTCTTTACAGACAGTTTCAGGCTTATCTGCCACCTTCTAACACACACACACACACGAAAGAATATTACCATATTAAGAAGATTGTTAAATATTATAAAAACAAGTTAATAATTCCGTATAAGTACTAAAATGTAATTGTAAAATAATATTATATATAAAATTAAGTTATATCTTTACTCCTTTCACCTTATTTGGTTATTTATTTTTTTTATTTTGATCTTTATGTTTATCTTTTTTGTAATGTATTCATTTCCATGTTGTTTTAGATATACCTTTTTCACATTTTTTCATACGTCGCTGATAATTTTATGTTTAAGCTCTTTATTTATGGTTTGTGTGAATGATTCGTAAGACCGGCCGCCATCTTGGCTGATGATACCCCTACATAACGCGGGCCGTTCTTATCAAATGTACTTTATTTGGCATTAGTTAGCAACTTGACTTGAAGATGGCAGCACCATATAACATATTCATGACACACACTTTTCCCGTCAAAATCTCACTTACAAAATGTGATATTATGTTTTTATTTCAGGGAGCCCTTTAATTAATACTAATTTTAAATATTTTGAGCAAAAGTGCTTATAAATTTGTAATTCTGGTTTTCAATAACTTATAATAAATTCTCGTAAAAATACCATTTTAAAGCAAATTTATATTTAAATAAAACAGTAAATCATTTTAGTCATTATACGATATTAAACATAAATTAAAGGATTTGCAGTTTCAAAACTTAGTACGTTTTAGATTTTCATCATCAAGCGGTAGAAAATAAGTATGAAAATAACCAAATATAAGCACCAACTAATTAACAAAGGGAGTTAATCAGCCAACGCTTTATAAAACCCTCTTATGCTGTTTAAAACTTTCCGCAACTAGAGAAAAAATTAGCGTAAAAATGCCAATGTTGGTACATCTTTCTCTAAAAGCTTTTTTTTTTTAAATACCTATTCAAGAACTAAAAACAAAAATAATATATGACAATTGTACATTTTTTTTCCTTCAGATTTTTAAATTCCTGCAGCATAGTGAAATGAGTACACAGCACAATGATCAGACTAAAATAGATACAGTTTGACAGTTGAACGTTTGCAGTAGGGTCTGCGTCTGCTGCTATGACAACCGCCAATAAACAGAGCATATTTTACCATGGTGTTACTGCTGGCAACAGGGTAACAAACACATCATGAGACTTGCTGTATGTGCAGCTATAGCGTAAATTACCACTTACAGGAATGGAGCAGGTTGATTCATAGAAATTGGGCAAATACAGAAACCATGCTAGGACGGGTGGAATAACAAACTCTTGAGGATTAGTCTTACCAAGGGGGTTTATAAAAATAATCAAGGCATCTTTCAATTACTCAATATTGGATGTACTAGCTTTAATTAGGAAAAGGCAATACATTTATCAAATGTTCAGAAAGATCGTTTCACTAGAGGCCCCATACTAATGTCTATAAAAAGTTTAAAATGTTTGTTATTTAGTCAATGACTTGAAAGTATATACACACATCAACGAATGAAAACAGCATGAAAACTCCCATTTGTCTATTTTCCGCGTAACCGCATTTCGGCAGTTGCGATTCGATTTTGATTAAAGATGTGTACCATCAATGTGCTATGTCCAAATATTTGTTAAAAAGTTAATACAACAGGATCCCTTCTACCTCCTACCTCAATAACTGCCTTAAGAAATATAAATGAGTAAAGGAGTGATTACTGGCGTTACCATCAAAGTATTCAGGAAGACTTCCAAGTTAGTGATATCTTAAATTCCATGCGTCAAAAAGCACATAAAAAGTAATACTATTCGCTTACCGTGTGTCGTGCGTTTAAGAATTGAACGTGAGGAAAAACTAAAAGAGTGTTTGTTTACATGGTTTAGAGATGATGTAACTAATTATCTTGCAGTTTTAGACGTCACTTGGTTTACAGCTGAAGCATGTGATTGGATACTTAAAACTCTCAAAGTATGTATATATAAGCAACAGAAAAACATTTATGTTCTGGCATTGCATTTACAGAAAAAGTTTTTCATGTCTAGCGTAATATACTCTTCTTTTTATATTTATTTAATGCTCTTTAAAACATTGTTTCACTTCTTTAACATAATTTACATATTTTCCTGACTGTATCTATGTCACTCATATTGCTACAACTTTCTGCTTTTTTATTTCCATATTTAATGAGATTTTCCTGCAATATAACTGCGATTATTATTGATCATTTTTAATAATATGGTTTTTCCGGAACTTAAACTTTGTTCCTTTTTCTCCCATTTCTCGTGCAATATCTTAGCTTCCATATATAGGAAGCATTCTTTCTTTTCTGTTAAATTCATGTTCTTTTTCTCCCTGCTTGTTTTCGATGATACGTTTATGTCTATATGGTCATTTCCTTATTTTCGACATCTATATTTGTCTTAACTTTCCTTATTATGTCATAATTTTGACTATTGGTCACTTACTTTATGATTTATATCCAGTTGTAGTATTTTAAACTTTGTCTATTTTCTTCATATGCCAGAGTATTCTTATCGATCATTGATTGCGCTTCAATTTTTAGAAATAATTTCTTGATTTTATTCCTCTATATTTATATCGCTTTATTTTTCTGTTACTAAATTGCCCGTAAATCATGTTTTTCCTCCTCGCCATTAGACAGACCATAATATCCAAAACTACAATAAATTATGATTGCATTTTCTCAACAATTTCCTTCATAATTTACATCGCGTCATTCTTTTGGCGTCTATATAATTTGTTTCCGTTTTTAGTGTTTAAGCTTTGCCTTTTTCCCTTGTAAGTCGCAATTTACTTGCCTTTAATAGCTTACCCTTTCATATTTAATAAACATCTTCGTGCCCTCTTTTTAAACTCTCGTTTATTTCTGTTTTCTCTGAGTTTACAGAATTCCTTTGTATGATTCTATAGTTATTTTCTTTTTACATCTACTGCTATACTTGATGCGCATGACATAACTATGCTGCTTTAGACAAGCTTATTGTTTTTCTGAAAATTTTTCATTTTTTAGTTTGTAACGGCTAAGTTTTAAGTCACATGCGTGATTTAAAACTATAATTTTTAATAGTTCTTAATATATCGGAATTGAATTAATTTACACCCTATATAATTTGAGAACACAAGAAAAACATAAGAACGAAATGCAACAACCGAGAGAAATAAAAGGGAAAAGACGGGAAATTAAAAAGGAGGAGGAAAGGGAAACGAAACGTCTTGCCTTTTCTCCATTGCGTCTTTATTATTTTCCTTCTTAAGAAATTAAAAAGGAAATGAGAATTCTTCTTTCTCTCATAAAGGTAGAGAAAGAAAGGAGCTTTCTCCCATCACCCTTTCTTCAAGGAAAATTATCACCGTTATATTTTATTCCGCTCTCCATTGTTTTCCCATTTTGAGCAAATGTGTTGCATTATACAGAGCGTTTGCTGGAGGGGTCAGAAGACATAGCTGTTTTGAGTAGACTGTATCCGGTAATGATATAACTGCATTAAAAGCGATCCATGTTGTATACGTATTATTCTGAAAAGAAATAAGTTAGTTGTATATGTTGGTTGGGTTGTGTGGCCTTTAGACTCTTTTATACAGCAGATTGACTTATTAACTTACTCTACTTTTAATGCCACGTTCACCTACGACCGCGTTATAATTTAGTCAAAACAGTTTAGTTCTAGTCTTTAACTGTAGATCTGTATACCTTATCAAAAATTGCGTCTCCTCTTTGTTATCAATGGCAGAAAATTTAATAACCGATTACCTTTTAGGGCACATGGACAGTAAAAAATCCTTGCAAAGATTTGCCTGCTATGATGCAACGATATTGACAGGAGAGAGAGAGGAATGGGGGCAGTGCAGGTTTCACTATCTTACTGCAATCAGCGTAGAGGCCAGAAGAGAGTTGTGTCTGCTAGAGTAGAGTTTGTGATTTTGTACAGTGCTATGTTCCACAATGAGACTGGAGGCAATTGTGAAACTGTTGGTAGATCACTTTGGTATTTCGGAAGATGTAGCTACAGGAGAATAGCGCGTTGTTTTAGAATAAATAAAGAAGACTAAATAGTTGTAGACGAGATTTGTATATTTTTGATCGAGAAAGTGATCGTGGTCCACGACAAAGCATGGCGGTTGCAGGAAGCGTGTGGAACATCGGACGAGCTACCATAGCCACGATTACACGCAAACTTGGGGCAGGTAGCAGATAAGGTCTACCAATATTTCTTCCGATGTCAACGATTATAAGTCACAAATGTTCAAACTTCTTGAGGGGTACACCAACTTCCATCTTGTATGGCAACGCTCGTTGACACGTGGCTGGCACGGTGACCCAACTATTGTTGGGGGGATTTGGGATATCCACCATACTCGTCGGATAGAGCTCATGTGATTTTGACCTCTTTCCTGGGTTGAAAGAACCTTTCCGATGCACCAGGTTCCCAGACAGGTAGGGCGGTCCACCGTCGACATCAACGATAACAACCTCGGCAACGGTTACATGGATTTGGGGATAGTGCAAGACAACTGAGGAGATTGTATCGAATAACTTTACTGTGATTATCACTCTCAGTTCAATAACATGTTTATGATATCTATGATTCCACTACTTTATTTACAGCTCGCAAATTTAGGCTCAAAAGCTTTAAATTCTCTCTGAAAAATATGTTTTTTTAGCTGTAAAAGTGACAAAATCTGACACTCCAAAACTTCATATCAATTAATCTAATATGAGGTAGTTAAATTATATTTTACTGAGTAGCCATTGAACCTTGGGAAGCAGACTCCATAATAATGCATCTTTTTACCACTATGAAAATATACGTGACATTTACGTAAGTTTAATACTAGGAAACTGTATCGGGCTAACCGACTTGTTTGAATATTTAATTAAAACTATATTTTACGTTGCAAATGTTAAACATTCCACCATTCCGATCATGAATTTACTAAATGTTTCATTTTCGCTAAGTTTGATTTCCCAGCGTGTAAAATACAGCATTTAACGCCACTGAAACACTAAATGTAGTTCATTTATGTTGTGTGGGATGATTCACAGACGTTTAGGTTGGCACTCCCTCTTGAAACATTCCAGCGTGTAATTGCAGTTCAACTCTTTACCAGTTCCCTCTCGCATAACAGAACTGTGCGGGTCGCATAGCTAGCAGGGGCTCGCTCTCTGTTCAACTGCTGCCGTCGCTGAATGGCAACTACTAGCCTGGTTTCGTGTTTTGACATACTAGGAGTCTGTAAATTAGCACATTTGATGAGGAGTGGGAGCGTGTAGAGAGAAGGGGAAGCAAGTGACGTCATGAATAATGCATTTAAGAAGCAGGATAAAGGAGTCGCGTGAACTCACTGCGCAAACAATAAAACAAATGCAAAAGTAGCTGTTAACATACATACAGACTCTATTCAAACACTATACTTCATTGTCCTCAGAGTGTTGTAGGAAATGTAGCGTAGAGGGTAAACCTCTTTCTATTCAATAGCGCAGCGTAACTGGGAGAAAGGTAATCAAAAGCGAAAGTAGCAGACTGGATTTGTAATGAAAGCAAGAAAAGAGGTTAGTTTTTGCCATAGTTTTTCCAATAACTTTCCTTTCATTAGTCATATACCTGAAATAAATTTATTTAACTCATTTTAAGGTCTTTCATTACAAAGTGTTTTGTGTTTATGTATTTAAGTATAAATATCACGAAGGAAATATATGCAATATTTTGTTACGGTAGTTAAGGTTAATAAAATTTAAAATTTTGAGTGTTTTATTGAAAGCCAGCACATAAACCTGAAAGGCGTTTAATGTTCTGCTTTTGCATATTTAGTATTATATTCCAACATTTATCTCTTGTAAGTTCTCAAATAATTGTTACTTCTATGCTTTTTATTGCCTTTTATTAATCCCAAAAGTGGGGTTTCCTTTCCTTTCCTTTCCCTAAGGGATTTTGTACAGAATTTTATGTCTCTGACCTCATATTAGGCTTAAAATACTCCCGACGCTCGTATCCTTTTTCTGAGAGAGCTATGTCTAGCAATCAAATCGCCTGCTTTCTTAATTCTGCCAATGTGAAAAGACTAGCGGACTTAACTAATGCGTTGTTGGAACCTTTAACTTATTTCTTCACCAAATTCTCAGCATTGTAATTATATCCCTTTTTTCGATTTCACCGATTGTAATTCAGGATTTTTTATTATTAATCCCGACCAAAAATTGAGATTCATTTCTGATAATACATAAGAAAAGTATCATTGGTTACTGTCTGTAATTGTTTTCAGAGAGTGAAGGCATTTATTTCCACATCAATTTTGAATTTATGTGTCTCAAATGACTCAAGTTTATTTGTTTGGATGAAAACTGGCTTACGCCTATCCGCGAATCAATAAATTAAACATACTTGAAAAACTGTCCAGTACTTTCCAATATAAACAGCCATTACTCGGTCCAAAAATTTCAAAATATTTGTTGCTCTATTTTCTTTGGTTTTTACTTTGAAATTACATTACTAAAATGCTTCATATGAACTAAATTTTAATTTATTGCAAGTAATAGAGATAATCAAGCACTTCAAGTTGTTGGTTTTATATAATAGGCACTCATTTACCAATATTCATTATGAAATATAATTTAAAGCAACTGAAATGTTACAAAACTAACCGCAATATCTTTACCATAGCAAAACTACATGTTCTAAACGGTCATTGTGTACTAACACAACAATTTGTCGATGTTTCCCGTTCAAGAAATCTCTTTATGAGAAAGCAGGAGGCATTCTTTATTCAGTTACGTTGAAACTTTCGGACATTTTAGTTCTAAATCGGCTGCAACCGATTCTTTTTATCTTTTTCCCTGTTAACGTTTCGTGATCAGATGCTAAATTATGCACTGCTGACAAACGTACAGCACATGATATTTTTGTATGTTTCTTCTGTCTGGTATTGTAAATATGCACATATAAGAAGTCAATGACCTGTATCAAATTTCTCCACAATAGAAAAAGTTAACTTTCTATTTTTTAAACTATCAACTTTGGGGGGGGGGGATGAACGGTCTTATAATATATTGCAAAAACGTATCTGTTCATTAAAAAAATGTAATGAGAAATTCTACGGGTGACTACTTGACATTAACAACAGATTTATACAGTAAGCCCTCATAATATATGTGAGGGGGTTTGAACCATGCATTTTGAGCTCACGGCCTATAGAAAATATTCTGCTGTTTAAGTCGACCATGAAAGATGCGGCTTACAAGGTGAAATTGTATCAGACTGAAATTTTTGTCCGCTTCCTTAACAGGTCAGATATATTTTCCCTATATATCTCTGAAAGTTTATTCAAAAAATTGTTTGGATTAGGGAGTTTAAGTCTTAATATAAAGGTATAAAACACACTTAACTTATTACTAATGAAGTTATAACACGAAACTGACTGACCCAGCTTTATGACTACCTGACATCTCTGAAATTTATATATATATATATATATATATATATATATATATATATATATATATATAATCCTATGCGTTGGAAAATGATTTTAAAAAATTGATTTAGAAACTTATTTATCATGCAACGTAGTTCTTTGAGCCTGAAATCTCTCAATATACTCCCCACCAACATAAATGCACCATTGTCGTCTTCTTGGTAACTTCATTATGACGTCGCGAAATCATTATTTGGGAGTACTACAGGAGATCTGCCTGAATTATCTCGTTATTGCCGAGTTTATCTCGCAGCGATTCTTTCATGATGTTGAATAAGGTTTAGTCAAAAAGAGCGAAATCTGGTGAATATTGTGGATGCGACACAATAATGAACTCCAGCATTGCGATCGTAGTGTTGCTAGTGTGGGGCCACGCATTGTCATGTTGCAAGAACACTTCTATCGACCACTTCCCCTTTCTCCGTTACTATATCAGCGTATAAGCGTGTAAGAATCTCGCAGTGCAACTCGCTGTTGACATTCGTTCTTTGAGGAAGCCAATCAATTGCCAGCATGCCTGAAGTGCCCCAAGACGGTGATCATCTGCTTGCCCTCAGATGGAGCAGCACGAAGTTTCTTGTACCTGGTAATCCCATTGCATGTATTGAACCTTCTTCTCTGGCGTGTGGGTGACACCATGATCATCAGTGTCTCCAAAAATCAGGATCTTCATTATACACTTCCAGTAGCCGATGACAGCCTTCAACCCTCTTGTCCTTCTGCGTCTGTGTCAAGTCCCGAGGAACTCAAAATGCACACACCTTTTTCATATTTAAACAGTCGTGAATAAAGGTGTGCAGAGTTGTGCGACCTAGGCCTGTTCAACATTCCAGTTCATCAACCACCATCAATTCAGACACAGTCTCAATGTTTCTGGGAGACCGCTATGTTGGCAGATGACCAGTACTAGTATTCTTGATTGCAGGTTCCCAGCCTTTGACGAACTCATCCGCCGTTAAATTTTAATGTATTCTGCAGTTTTGATGCCTTTCTTTCATAAAAAGGACGCAGTCCATCTTAGTTCATGATTGTTGCCATCTTGTTCCAGCCGTTCACTGCTTGACAACAAACAAAATTGTCCTTTCGCTAAACACTCTACTTACAGCATCTGCATGGTATACTAATGTCAGTCAAACGCCCTGTGAATAACACGGTATTCGTAAAAAGCGCTATTATTATAATAATTTCCAAAAGCCCTCCATCAGTCAGAACGTATAGTACATTCGTTTTTTAATCTGCACTATGATAATACGAAAAAGGATGAACATATAAGGCTTATTTATGCCATAGATTATGTTTATATTTTTTCAATTACAAATAATATTGTTGATATTATGAGACTTCATATAATATTAAGTTATTAGCAATGATAACAAAGCTTTATTTACAATTGAAAATTTCTATTGAAGTATTCTGCATATCAGAGACTTTGAAAAGAACACAAATATTAAATATCGAGCTTGATAAATTAAATTTTCTTTGTAGGGAATATAGAATATTTAGATTATGTTCTTCATTTTTGGTGAATATAAAAAAAATCAATTTGTTATTAAAATATACTAACAGAGGAAGAATGTTTCCCCTGCTGCATATTAAGAATAAGGTCTTTAAGCCAATCTGCAGATTTAGAGATGAACAGTAACGGCAGACATAAACATACTCGACAGTCGCAAATGAACTACACTCACACAATGACATCGTTCCTCGTGGTTTACTTAATACTGCAGGAACATTAAATATAGCAGCCATTTTAAAAAAATCATTCGTTTAATTATTCAATTCATTTTTTCACTTACGAAATTTGTGGATCAGTCTGAACGAATGTTCAATGAAAGATGTACATATTATGTGTTCATTTGACACTTTCAAATAATAAATAATAAATTTTGTGAATAACCGAAAATTTTTTGAATAGTTTTCAGTGTGCTTCTTCACTTCTGGGATATCTCTGAACACTAACGCTCTTGACTTTATTGCTCACAATGTGAAAAAAGGTTAATTTTGTTTCAATTTTGTTCCAGCGTCCATAGCTATCTATGCCAACTTCTTCACTTCAAAGGCATTTACTACTATTTTCTCAAAGAAATATAAAATATTTCTAAAATAATTTGTTAAGTGGTAGCTTTGAGAGACGTTCTCGGAGTTTACGAACTGAAGTCTCTAAGCATGAAACATGTGTTTAATATTATATTCTCGAATCTCTTCATGTTTGTTTTCATTTCGGTAAAAACATAGGCCAACGTATTCGTATGTTTTTATAAACTAGGTTTAATTTATTTTATCATAAAAGCTTTGGTTCCTTTTTCAAAATTAAATGTTCCAAATGTAATTCCAAAACATTAATGTTTCCCGTTGAAAATTCCAAGTAAACAGAAAAGCAATTTCAATTTCAGCATTAATTGACGAAAAATAAAACGATATAAATTTTAAAAGCAACACGTCGTTAAGACAGGAGTTCAATATGTCAATATGCATGGTTGGACAAAAATTGTAAATTAGATACAGTGAAATCTGTCCAAGGTAGCAAAATATATTCTTAAATAAACAAATCTTCATAATTATACTTATATTAAATTCCAAGTTTCATACAGCAAAAGTTTTTAAATATAAAACTCGATACTAACTCAGAAATAAAATATTACCTTCTAACATAAAAATCACATTTTTCCCATATAACAGAATGTATTTTTTCCAATATGGCTCTGCTTTACAGTCTAAAAAATTTGCAACCAATCGCTTTTGTACATGTTCCAACGGTACAAAAACTTTGCCTCTCACTCTTCTTCCAGAGACTATAAGTGATTAATGGTTTAGCTACGATGTCTTAAAAGTCAACCGAGATGACATAACACAAAAAATAATTAAGCGAACTTGGTCAATAAATTCATTGCCTTATCACACTACTGAATTTGACGAAATTCTACAGTATGTATGTATTTAAAAAAAAAATTAACACATTTAAAAATACAATCGTTTTCTTTTAAATTTGAAGTATAAGAATCCAAAGAAAGTAATTAAATATTTCACAACTACATTGACAAAGTCGTACATTTGTTATAATAAAGCGATATCAAACACTTCCACAGAAGAATGGACAAACACGGATAGCTGAACTAGGCATTTTACATAATCTGCTTATTTTATTTCTAGATCTGCAGGATTCTTAACATTTACTATAATTTGTTTTCCCAGAAAAGCTTGCCAATTCTCAATATATATAAAGAATGTCACACTTCATTGACGCACTATTAATATATCCTGGATTCTAGAGTCTGCCAATGTTCTTAGAAAGCTACAACGTTTTTGGAAATGAGTGAAACCTAACCCTTTGTAACCAAGAGAGAGCTTGGAGCTTCTTCAGAGCTTATGACTATTATACATGGCAGTTGCCTTTGCTGATGAAATTACTGTACACTTTTGATGCATAGAAACAAAATTAGACCGCATAGGATGAAATGAACAGTCAAAGGCATAAATGGGTTGCAGGATGGGTAAAGGTTAGTTCAAAGGCGGTTAAAATTTTATCACAAAGTTGTAAAAGCTAGGGCCTTTATCAGAAACAACTCTTGTTTCGGTAAAAGCGTTTGGGCGTGTAATGAAATGTGTACTAACCAAGTTTAAATAATTGGCAGCTTGTTATATGGTGAGTAATAACATTAAACAGTGTTATTAAACCGCGAAATCCTTGATTTTGTTACCGGTTTTGGCGCAGAATCTTGGTCGTTTCATTCCAATACCTGTTACCATTCAAACAAAAGAACTAGCAAACATACATAAAACCATTTTTTTAATCTCAACAATTTCATTAAAGTGATTATTCATGAAATAAATGAACATTGTCCATAATAGAGCGTGAATTTAGAGTGCAATACTTAAAATATAACGAAGAAAGCAGGTTTTTTTTTATACTTCTGGTTCTTGTAAAGGTAATATGGATCTTAGGTTGGCCAAAATAACGGTTTCTTTTTCCTTCTTTTTCAGCTACGTGGAAAAATTAAATATAAAATTCAGAAAATTTCATGGCTTTTCAAAATGTTAATAAAATATTTATTACAGGTGATATGAACAATATACGAAGAAATAGCATTTTAAAACCAGTTGTGCCGTCAGGTGTATGATAGAAGTGATATATATTTTTTCTTGGAAATGAGGTACCGATGAAATTGGCAATGCATAAAGGGGCTATATCAAATATCTTTAAACATAGAAGAGCGATATGTGAAGTAAGAAAAAAAAAATAGCTCTAATTTGCATTATTCTGTGCAGAAAGACTTTGGGGACAAAACTATTGCTCGGCCTTTTGTGTTTATATTTTCTACTGTTTAATTTTAAACATAGTATGTTTATGTATCTAGCTTTTAAGATTATTTTGTTTACGAGTGAAGATAGTTCACGAAAGAGGAATCTTTTTCATGGTGCCCCTTTGAGCATCTTCAAAGGCAAAGGCTATCCGACGCGTGAAACAGGAGGTTTTAAAAGATCGACGTGTCACTGTCCGTGAAATTGAAAAGCTAACTTCTTCAATACAACGTTCGACCTGCTATTTGCAGAAAAAGATCCTGAGTGTGGAGCAAATGAGCTATGTATCGTTCATTTTGCCTCCAGTGTCATCGCTAAAAATGGAGTGATAAATATTACTCTATCCCTCTACCACACAACCTCAAATAAGTCTTACATATTTGAACCTGATCAAGGCTTCTATATGTATATGGTTCAAAACCTTCTATATCTATAGGTAAAATAAGAGATTAGCTGACTTATGGAAATATGTGAAACTGGATATTATAAGAAATGTTTAGCATATAGAAAACTTCTTGCTTTGCAAAAAATGAATTTTGGATATTTATTCAAAAGAATTATCATTACTTTTAAGTATATAAAAGGTTCCTGTAAAAAGGTGTAATTTTTATTTCCATATCAATATATTTTATTTCATATTATTTAATTTATAAGAGCTTCAAATGCGATGGTTCTTGAATAATGCTATATAATAAAGATTCTAATTCATTAGATATTTATGTCGGTACTGGTGGTGTAGTGGTAACTATACTTGCCTGCTAAACCCAAGATGGCCGGTTCGATCCCGGACAGGAGCGATGGTTTTTTTTTTCGGGCGTAAAAATCCTAAGTATGGAAGGGAAGTAAAACCGTGGGTCCCATGTCGTACATTTATGGCACGATAAAGATCCTCAAACGTGAAAGAAGAGGCCCCTGAGCAAAATTTGTCGGCCGTTTCACGCCCTGATTTGAATGGGACGGTGATGACCTGAGATTTAAAGAGCGTCCGTAAATAAACTATAGAAAAAAATAGATATTTACGTCATCTGCTAGCCAGGCTAAGAATTTGGGATGGCTTTCTTTTAAACTTATAATGTTCAGTCGAAATCAATATAAACGTCATTATATACACTGCACTCTAACGTGAAATACTGCATTTAATGACCATTTTAACTATCTTCAAAAACGTCAACACAGTAAGAAAATTGCTCAAAAAAGGGAATATATTTTTAGCAATGAAATGCTCAAAAATGATAACATTTAAGACAGTAATGTTTATGCTGTCGTTCACAGATATTAGATATTGGATTATAATTTCAGGGAAGATAAAAATCTTCAACAGCTGATGTTAAGCATATTTCAAAACAACCATGGATATAGAGCTCAGCTTATGTAAAACTGAAAATATCATACTCTACATACACTCTAGACTTCATGACCAGTTCATGATGAATATTTTCCAGGCCATAGAAGCCTCTGTACATCTTTATCACGTGTGTTACTTGTGGGATGTAACTCTTGTCAACTTATATAAAAGTAGGTAAATATTTTTATTTCTCTCAATCGTTTTGAGATACCTCTTTTCAGGGGGTTAGTGATATAAAAAGAAATTCTGGACTGCAAATCTAGTTTAGTTTTCTATTGAGCATTTTCGTAGAAACACCTTAAAGATACCTAAAAGAATGATCATGGAATAAATCAGATTAGTGTCGCATTAAAGATGATCCTCTAACCTGAAGTTGTACATGTTCTGAAAAGTTTTAAATGAAAACTAAATGCTAAAAGGTTTATATGAAACTTTAGCTAAAACGTAATATCGCCAGGATTTTGTTATTGTAAATGATCTGCCGATATACTGCTCTTCCTTGGTCTGTTTGGACCATCCTAAACACTTTACGTATTTTAAATTCCTTTTTTTTATCCTTTCTACTATAACTTGTTCTCCGTTCATTCTGATTGCTTGATTCTAATAAATTGTCTCCTTAATTATTAATTTCTACAGCATATGTTTGTGGGGCTGGTGGTTTAGTGGTTACCATACTTTCCTCGTAGACCATTTAGTTCACGGATTTTTCAGGCGTATGACTTCCTTAGGAAGGGAAATACAGCCCTGATTCCCATATCATACATTTACGAAATGTACAAGAATCTTAAGCCTGGAAGAAGAGGCATCTGAATAGAATTTGTCTGTCGTTTCAATGGGACGCTGATCTGAGATGTTAAATAGCAAATGTTCCTTTGCTGTAACATCTAACGCTTTTGGGAGTACTTTATTTCCTATCTGAACAGACAAACAAAATCCTTTAGTATTTGTAGATTCATTTAGAAATAAAGTGCACGATCATTAAATACATTTATTTCTAAAAGTACAGGCAGCATTGAATATTTATCTCGTCATATTTAATTTGACGCTAGATTTTAGAATAATGTAAAATAATCTTTGATTATTTGTCGCCTTTAGGAAAGAAATCTTTAAACCTTTATGACACAGATCCTTATATTTTCATAACAGCTAATGAGAGAAGACTAACAAGGCATGAGCTAGTAGGGCTACTCTGTCCGCAGTGAGAATTGGTTTGCACTAGCACATTTTGACGCCACTATTATAACGCATTAAAGAGAACGGAGCGAGATAGCAGACTATTATTCTGATAAAAATAAGTTTTAGATTACTTTTACTTTTGAATAAAATTATTTTCAAACAGGCTTGAATGCATGCGGGAGCATTTGTACTTTATTAACGTTTAGTAAATAATTATTCCACATAGTTTATAAAAAGCAATGAAAAGAATGACAAACACAAATTAGTCCATTTATAATGCTGCGGAAATAATAACACTATCACCTATAGCAACCACACAAATGAGGGAATTTGAGAACTCTGATTATATCTTCAGAGAAGGGTATTTTATTAGGATTCAGAATGAAATGATAATATTTGCTTAACTTCGATGCTAACTTCTTTTAAGACTCTCTTGAAGAGGGCTCATCGTCCAAATATTCATTTCTGAGGCAAAGAGCTCTGCCCTTAAAACAACGTGAGAATGTCTTTCCCTCCACTTTCGCTCTTCCTTCTGTTTGTTGAATAGTAATGATATGTACCAAAGGCGATAGCAGTTCCTAACTTCATTTAAACATGAAATGGGACTTCTATCACGGACTTGGGGACCGTTACGAACCACAGGCTAGCACATTTTAGCGGTAGTATTCTGTTAAAAAGGAACGGCAGTAAAAATACAAGATTACATTTAAACGATCAATGTTGAAATGTATTTCGATAATGTCTACCTACACATGGTGCATTGAATCAGTAAGTACGCAGTAGTATGCCTTCGTAAGAATCGCTATAAGGTAGAGTAAAACACTTTTCAAATTATATCTATATCTAATGTATTTATATGGTAAATTGTTCACCATGAGTATGCTTTGTGTATATACAGAGGCGCCAAAATATATATACACACACTGGCACAGCAGATATCTATTTAATATATTTCCTAGTTGGACCGAAATACAACAGGAATGTGTAGTATGATGTTCTGTAAACAGACATGACTCGCATACATTATAATAGCGGCCTACGTAACAGGTAAATCAACAATGAACAAATGAATCCAAGATTATTGTATGATATTCTGTAAACAATTGTGACACATCACGTTATGCTAGCGTTGCTACAACAAAATGGAGCCAAGATTATCGTTTGAAAAGCGGAAAGCAAATTTGAAGTGGTATTGGAAAACCGAGAATGTTGTTGAAGTTCCAAGGCAATGGAGACCTGTGCACAGAACAGATCCGCCAACGCGAGTAACAATTGCTCGCATTCGAGACAAGTTTGAGACTAATGGTACCGTGTGCGATATTCACGAAGGCAGATCTAGGAGACCTCGCGCAGCAACAAGCCCCGCACACTGGATGCAAGGCACTACCCTAGGCATTGGATAGGACGAAGAGTTCCGATTGTGTTTCCATCGCGTTCTCCGGATGTAACTCGTTTGAACTTCTACCTATGGGGAATGCTTAAGTATGTTGTATACCGTAGAAAACAGCTACACTGGCAGCACTTTGGGGAGAAATTGAAACGGCGTGTGCTGCAATCGCTGAGGACACCTTCGCAAACGTTTGAGCAATTGTTGTAAATGTAAAATCTAAGCTAATTGATTAGTACTCATCATTTTCTGTTTGTGTGAATTCAGTTTTTTTTTTTTTAAAGTAACACGGTTTTTTTGTTTGTTTGAAGTGTGTATACATTTTGGCACCCTCTGTATATCAAAGTATACTTTGGTATGGCGCTTAAATTTTGCATATTTCTAAGAAAACTAAAGATAGCATATCATTAAGGTATTTTATAATTCATTTCTAGAGTTTATGTCAGCTTTTATGTATTTGTAGGTTTAAATTTTCATAGATTATGCTCAAAGAATGATCCATATTTAAAACGTTTCTTTTATCACAAAACTGCCTAATAGTGATCATTTCCTACGTATTAACATATGTTAAAAAAGGTAACATAATTAAGTTTATTTTATTTACTTAGATAAAAATAACAAATATGCAAAAGTAAATAAATGAATGTATTAGTAACATGTAGTTGTATAATATGTAAACAAAAAATATTTCACAAACTAAAAACTGCTACCTGCACATGCATTATAGGACATTGACAACTGGCCTCTCCTAGAACACAGCCGTGATCTGCTGGCAGGCAACTCAAATAACCGTGCTATGTAAGCAATTACATAAAGTAATCTTTACCTGCAGTAGAACAAACTGTAAGAGCATTCTGAAATTGAATATTTTGTAGTTTTATAATTAATTCGTACATATGCTTACCTTTCATGTATGCTTTCTCCTGAATAACCCACGCTTAAAGCTCTCATCTGCAATAAATAAATAAATGTGTTGAAGCAAAATTTATCGTTAGTAAATGCAGCATTTATATATATATATATATATATATATATATATATATATATATATTGGATGCCAGAATTATAAAGTCTTTATTGCTGTCCAAATGGTTAATAAAATGATGCTTATGATATTAGTTGCCTAAAATTACTGTAGTAATATTAAGTCTTTATAACATTTTCATTGTTAAAATGCCATCATTAACTGAACATATTACGATAATATTATTGAATTTATTCCACAATTAACTTTACAATTTGTTACAGCAATATATCTTCAATTTATAATAACTTACAATACATACAGTATTAACTACTCTTTTTACTCTAGATCCTAGCAGCATCCCCCATAATACAGTTTACTACCTCGTTAACCACGTGGTTGTCTGACAGTAAGAAACCTCCTTTTACTTTCTTCCTATTTCGTTCCCACTTCTCTTAACTTTACGTAAAAATTCTCCCAGTTTCTAGATTTTTTTACACTCTTGTTACTTAACATTTTATTTAACAATAAATCCTTCTGTAAATTGTCCCGTTTATTGTCTTCCCGCCATCATTTGACTTTCTCGCATTCCAATAAATAATGAAACGCATTAACTCTCCCCCACACATGCTACAACTATCATTATCATCTTCTCTATATCCTTTCAGGAGTACACATCTACGCCCAACTCATCCGAACCATTTGATATCAAATTTCAATATATTTCTCTGGTCTCCAATTCTGTTTCATTCGTTTATATACGACCAAAGAACTTTTATCGTCTAAACTAGCAAGATATTGTTGCTATTGTAAATTGAGGATATATTGTTGTAAGAAATGAAGTTAATTGTGAAATAAATTCAATTCAATTCAATTCAATTCAATTCATGATAATATCAAGAAAACAATTTATATATCTATTACTGAAATTATTCATTTTCATTGTAGAATATATAATTCCTGAATTAATAAAAAATTAATAAACTAATATTAACTACGAAAGAAATTAGAAGAACTTGAGAATTTGTTTTTAAAAATATATGGAACTAAACTTTTCTAAAAGATATTTCATACTTTTACTGTTCATCCAATTAATAAATATGTCATATTCCTTCTAATTAGTGTCCTAAGATGTTTTCCATATTAGTTATAATCCATCCTTTTCAAATTGAGCTTAAACTTCTTGCGATAAATGCATTTTCGTTTACAATAGGGATCTAAATAATCTCCATATTTAGAACAATGTTCTAAGTATAATAAAAAGGACTTTAACTTCAGAGTAATTCATGAGAAAACCGACATTAACAATAGTTTCATTTTATTAATATCCTTCATATAATTATGTTGCATAAAATAGTATACAAGTTTATTATATAATGTTATACAATTATTGCATTCGTAAAATTTTAGTAACACGCTTGCTCGTTTTTTAAACTAATTCGATAATGTATTAAGTTATAAATTATCATAATATATAGGTATTATTAATATGTTGAAATATATTTCTAGTGTTACCAGTGATTAAATTATTTTTTTCTTCTTAGTGTTATATATATAAGGGACATAGAAAAGCTGATAAATTGCTTAATTTTAATACGTTGGATCATTTGTAAATTACTTCAAAAGAAGCCCATTCCTAAAGAAAAATTTAAATGTTTTATAATTGTTTAATTTAATTTTAATTTGGATGTTAGTACCAATTCCTATATTAACATGCAATTAATAAACAAATAATCCGATGAAATGCGTATATGCTCTCAGTCCCGAAGGTCGGATTTAATGAATATTTGAAAGTGAACAACTAAAATTGAATATTGACATGTTAGCTGTCTCCGAAGCACTGCCCTTACATAATCTCACAAATTTAACTTAGCGTCGCTTCCACTTTTCCAGACAGTCTGGAAATTTCCCTTTCGTAATCACCATCAGTTCTCTGGTCGCGTTCTCCATAATCTCGTCCACGGCCTGAAATCTCCTCCCTCTACATGGCGAAGAGCCGAATATGGCAAGGAGCCAACACGGGGTTCTAGGGGGCCTGAGTGACCTGAGTAATACGATATTTTGCAACAAAAAACTACGTGGAACGTGAAGAAAGGACTAGCGCAGTCACACAGTACATAATGACTGGTTACAAGTCACGCTGCGACCTCGCAGCCAAATTTCTAGATATTCGAAATGTCTGAATATCATTTATACTGCCTAGTAGTGCCCCACCTTACCCTGCTCCTTCTACAAGTGTTTAGTAGCATTCATTATGGTTGTCAAACCAATTTTGCAAAGATCTGCTTCTGTTTATGTCTCCTTGTATCTTTGTCCCCTTACATCATCATTTCAAACTATAGATGAAGAAACTCAGCTTATTTCCAATTTTCCCTTTAGTTCCATTTTAAATTTATATTAAGTGATTTCGTCAGTACAAGAAAGAATTTTTCTGCAAATTTATATTTTTCGCACCATTTTGATTTATATGTATACATATACAATTACGGGTCACCTCAGTTAACTGTTATTTTAGTAAACTTGGTTTTACTGAAAGTATAAAATAAGACTGTACTTAAAACTGAAATAAATTATATAAATTATTATATATAATTGTTACAAATTATATGGAAAATGACATCCTCAGCGTCAATTCATTTCCAAAATTTGCGTAAGAAATTCTTGTATTTCATCTTAATTTTTTTCCAGTAAACAAGGCGGTTCGGAAGTTTCTCGTAAGTCAGCAGTTTCTCTAACTGGAACACGATTGCCAGGATAGTTGATGTGAATTGCCCTACTACTTCTCTGTTAGGATTTGTTTGCACATATGTATCATTTATAGAAACCCGTTCTTCAAGATTATATACATATCGAACGAAGAAAACACGTGGAAAATAAAAGAGCTCTGGCACTCTTTCCAGATTGCCTGTCAGTTGCTTTGAGGTTAATTTTAATTGCTTATACTTTGCAATATGTGTACAGTCTGCTACAGCAATACATTGATAATGTAACTAGAGAAACCTCGTATTTGTATAGTTTTAGCTTAGCATCAACATTGACATCAAAGGTACACCTCTTTGCCTGCTACTTCTCAAAACGTACCATGACCTAACCTCATTACTAATTGGCCAGTATTTTTCTTTATTTGCTGTGCCGATTTTTTTTTAATCTGACACTCTTTGAATATGACTTTATCAATTTTATTTATTTTTCTGCAGTTAATTACTAATTTATTATTTTTAATGTATGAAATTCTATATTTGTTAACTGCTCAACATTTTAACAAACTATAATATTCTAAACGTTTTAAGTGGAGTTGATTGTTCCCTCTTCGCTCTTAATTTGTAACAGCTGGTAGTAACATATGTGTTAAGTTTCCATAATTTTACATAGAAGGAATGGAAAATAAATCTGAAAAGATTATATCTGTAGATGAAAGAATGGAATACTATTTTTGTACACATGTCATTCGGTGTCTATTCAAAGGATGTTCTACGTGAAAACTTCGGTAATGGCACCAGGATGTATTCCGCCCCTCTCGTAGACACCGCTCTCTCATAGCAAACATCTTTTGACAACTGGCGCGTAAACTGTAGCCAGGGAAACCCTTGTTACTGCCCGACTATGAACAAGCCGCCCCACAGGTACAACGTCCTTCGTCCAATAAGACGATCCTTTTTTTTTTTTTTTACCCACTTGAGTATAATTCTGAGTTTCTGCAGTTCAGAAACACATGACTGCTTCCAAATAATAAACACACACCTCCCAGTTCCTTGTCAGCCCTAGGTCATGCTACTAACAGGAGCACTGACAATTATATTTCAGAGGGAAGCTTCTTCTTCTACTTTTTTTTTTTTTTTTTTTTGTACTCGCGCCACGGCTGCTGTTTGGTGAACGCTCTGAATTGAGCCGCTTGTTATATTCGATATTAATACGAATCACTAAACCACAAATTACGGAGTGAAACAAGAGAACTAAAGCTGCGGGGAAAATTGAAAAATAAAGTTAAAACTGAACTGACTATAGCTAATGGGTTTATCTCTCTAATGAAAACAAACGAATGACTGATAACACTAGGTAACAAAATTTAATCAACTTTTTGTTTATTTTATTTTTTTATTGCTTGATTCGTAATTTTGTGATGCTGATGATCTGAGCCTGGAGGTTAGGCAAAATACCTTTTCTATCCAGGTGGATACATTTTACAGTTAGAAATGAACATGTTTCCGTATATTTGAGGTCAATAGGGCCAGTTTTTATTGTGCTATTTTTGTACATTTTGGTTTCTGTGCCAATCTTGAGGTCTAAAATATTTTTTTTCTTTTTTTCCCATATTTTGGATTGTTATATATTATTTCCATAATTATTTACGGATTTTAAAAACCATACAAAGAATTTCAATACTTCGAAGTGAAAAAACCTAAAATATTAAATTGCATGTTCACATCACAAAAATATCTATTGATAATCTTGTTTTATATTTATTTCTTTGCAAGCAGTCAAAAACTTTCTTCTCAACCCACTCTTTTAAACTTTTTAAATAGTAAAACCTTCACTAGTAAAAGGAACTCACGGTTGCATTCAACATAATGAGGGAAGTATTGTAGTTTTAATAGTCCTGGCTAATGATTTAGTATATATCTGCGCTAGACAATTTAAGAAAATTTATGGTGGGGGTAACTGCTGAGCTATACAAAGGAAACAACTACAAGTGAAAAAGAATAGAGCGGTTCATTTGTACAATAAACCGTCGCTACAATGTGCACGATACAGAAGTAAGAGAGATATTAACCTGATTTCCCTATATAGATCGTTCAGAAAAACTTTTACAAACTTTGGTGGCGGATTTATCACAACAAAACAAAACAAAAAAAATCAATGAAAAATATGACCGGAAATCCTTAGTTTTTTAGTTATTAGTGAAAATTTACCAAAACAATAAAAAAATATCCACATAAACATAGGTCTAGAAATTATTAGTTTTATGAGCTACTAACGGAAGTTTACCAAAACAAGAAATTAAAGTTCATATAAACATATGTCAAAATACTCAAGTTTTTGTTAATAATGATAATTGTACGCCAGAATTAAAAATACTATTTCTATAACTTCTCTAATAGGGTTATTACAAATCACATAAATGGTTAAACTTCAACAGTGGTATTGCTGCATTTTACGAACAATATTTTTTCATATTAAGTATGCAATGCTGATACATCAAGTGCAATCGATTACATAATTCGATTACTTATCAACATTCTTTTATTTTCATTTTCGGTTACGAACTTAAGTTCTCAGATTCCGCCTTGAAACGCGTCGAAGTAAGCTTTCATTAATAACTCAAAGACTAAGGAGTGCCGAACATATGTTTATATGAACACTTATTTTCTTGTTTTGGTAAACTTTCATTAATAACTATGAAACTTATATAAATAAATAAATAAATATATAAAGACCGTAAGTGGTTTTTCTACAATGCTTATAGATACAAATATTTCAACTCTTTCTGACAAACGCAATGTAATTGCCTGAAAAAGTTGCTGCTACATCAAATGCACAAGCAATCAATTTTCGTAAAATGTTTCTGTGATTACATTATTGTCATCCACATAAAACGTTAGTTACTTTTGAAGCATTACATTAGCCTACAGTGAAAATGTTTCTTGAACCAAACCCGCTAATATTTACTAAATCAACGACGCCGATCATAGAAAGATATAAAAAACAACATTTAGCTTAAGTTTACAAGATATGGGGAGTATCAGTATCAGTAAATGATAAGCACTCATGGTGACCTTCCCGAAATTACCCTCGAAATCCCACGTATGGTAAACGATGTGATGTTGTATCCTAGGATTATTGTTGTTTGCAGTCTATTTTTAGCGTGGGTGCGTAGCAACAGTAGAGGGGAACGGAGAAGCATAGGTTGCGACCTGTGGTGACTGTGTTGGTTGGCGTATTGTAGCGCAGTTTCTGTCTACAAATATCCGATTGCGTGTGTGGTTAAAAATGTGATAAACAGAATACTACAGTTAATTTAATTTGTGTATAAGGAATATAATGTGACGTGCGATTCAATATGCCTCGCAAATACGTAAACTCCACTTACAATTTTTGCTATACAGGTAACTTTGAAATCACAAAAGCGAATAATAACAGTAAGAATAGTAAGTGACGAACATTAGGAATACTTCCACCAAGAAAGTTCTTGGAAAGAAGATGGAAGAAATATACCAAGGAAAGAGGAATGAATCAACTGCTGAACAGTTATCGGAGAATTCCCAGCAACAGAATACATTCGCCAGACAAAGCGGTGACCTTCCTCCGAGGGAGAGCAATATGGTGCATACATGCCTACACTTTTAAAGATAATTCTAAATAGCTAAAACAAATAGACCGAAACCGTTTTCGTGTTCAGCAGCCAAGAAAACAAATACCGAGAGTGCCAAAAAAGTATGCACATTTTCACAGAATATCTATTTAATATATTTCAAAGTTGGACTGCAAAACAACAGTATCATCATTATGTATTATTGTATGAATAGGCTTCTTAATATTTTAAAAACGCATCGTTTCCAATGGAAAATTTTATTGCGTGATACCTAATACTAGCACGTTTCTAGTTCATAAATAAAGCAATCAATAGCACGTTTCTATAACTTGCCAGTTTTGTCCATGGCCTTTTTGAGATCTATAAAAGCATAACATACAATTTCCATAGGCTTTTATAAAATAGTGTCATCACTTTTTAAAATGCCCCGCCTCAGCTGCAGTCATAATAAAGCTACTCGTATTTTACCTCCCATTTCTTATTGAATTTCACCTTTACCGCTTTTCTTTTCTGGGATATATCTGCCATTTTCCCCTTCTTTGTATGGACTGTTCCGTATTGATTAATTACTTTTTCATCGATAAATAATTTTTCATTATTTAGGCCTACATATCATTTTTCACCTCTGAATTTATAACCAGCTCTACCTTACCAACAACCACCGTCTTTAGTAATTTTATTCTTTCTTCTCCTGACTTACACCATTTCCATATTTTTGCATACCCTCTCTTACGAAAAAAGTCCGAAATACATTTTTTTTCGAACCTAAAATTAAACAGGGAACTTTTTCTTGCTTTCGTTGAACCATTACAGTTCGAACCCAGAATCTGTTACCACTCAAAATGTTCACTGTTGTGACATTTGAATTTAAAATGACACGGTTAAATTAGAATTTCTATTTAAACCTAGTGTAAAATTTAAAATTTCAGTTAGATTAACTGAATCTTGGCAGTAATACAATAATTTGAGACGAGGGGGACTCGTCTGCGATCATCGTTGAGTTTAACACTCATTTCAAAAAAATAACGACAAACAGTATGTACGTATTTATAAAGGAACTCCGGTTATAATGATGATTGTCTTAACATAAATTATCAACACAGTTACTACTATTACTAAACATCCAGAATGCAGGAGAGTTCTCTATCAGTGCAATAAAAGTGAACGCTGGGCCATTTAATATTTCACTGCACTTTTTAATTGAAGTGTGGCATAATGATAAGATGGAAATTTACTATATAACACATAAGGAATAAATAGAAAATAGGAGAGTATTCAATAAAAGTCGTATATTAGGCAGATTTGCAAAATTATGATAATACACAAAGTTGAGCACTAATTATATCTATAAACTTATAAAAGTTATATCTTAAATCAACATGAAAGTAATTTAATTATGTACTATTGTATACATGGGTCCTGGTGGGCTTGTGCTAACTATACTTGATAACCCAAATAACGGATTCAGTCCCAACCAGGTTGAGGCTTTTAGGGGGTAAAATCCTAAGTATAACTTCCTTCGGAAGGGATATAAAGCAGTGGGTCCCTTGTTGTAGATTTGTGGTTCGAAAAACCACCTCAAGCCTAAAAGAAGAGACCTCTATGCAACATTTATCGACCATGTCACGCCCTGAATTGAATGGGACCTGATGACCCGAGATGTTAAAGAACGTCCTTAAATAAATAAAACAGTTAGATATAATTAATATAATGTAAATATCAAATAATTTTATATGAATGATTACATTCATATAAAATGTATACATATATGTATACATATATGTATTAACATATATGTAATGAAATGTATAGAATTACAAAATACATTTATATTAAAACTGTATTATCTGTGTTTTTAATAAAATTATAATTTACGTTTTAATACATTTAAAATGGCTACAATAATCTTAAAAATAGAATTTTAATAACAAATAGTTTTATGCTCGTGCAACTGAAACCCATCTAACTCTTTACAGAAAAAATGTTCTCAAAGAAAGGAATGGAAAAGCTTGTGATGCATCATCATTAAGGGCTAGAAAAGCTTGGAAAATAAAAATCAATATTTTCAGAATTCACTCATAACTTTGAATAAGGATATCATGATTGCATTTCACCATTTTTTAGAAAATAGCGTACCGCTCCACGAATGAGAGACTTTTGTGGTCAGCAACTCCGGTGCGCCCATGAAGAGCGTCGGTTGAAGGCGGGTTGGAGCAACTATTGATTAGATTAGCCAGTAAACCAGTTTGATCTAGATAAAAAGAAAAAAGGGAAGAGAAAAGGCTCTACTGCTTACAGATTTTTATGACTGAATATTATAACACTCAAAAATTGATATTTGCTAAATATTTAAAGCTGATATTGGTAATGTAATAATAATGATGGTAATAATATTTTAGGAAAAAGAAAAAAAAGAAAAACAATTTATATAAAACACTAGTCTTTTTAGTTATAGTGTATACAATTTTAATACTGTGGCAGTTAAAGGCCAATTATAATATATATTAGAAATTGTTTTATAATTATTAAATTGCATATGTATATAGGCGAAGGCCTATTAATTAGCTTGGAGCTGTTTTCATTAGTACTTGCAGTATTTACATCAGTGATGTCTTCATTGAGTTCTTGTAAGGCAGCAAATTTATTAAATGAGGCAAATGGAACCACGTTCAAACCTCTGTCTATTGGCGATATTTTTATTTTCAGTTTATGCAATTTCAATAGACGCAATCAAACAAACTGCGTCTATTCATGATTAATTATTTAAACAAACACCAATAATTACCCTTTGAATAATAACTAAGTACTAACTCAGTGTTAGCAGCGCCTCCTCGATTCCAGTGATCATTAACTCCTTAAATGGAATTAATGATTTTTATATTTTTTTTGTAATAGCCCCCCCCCAAAAGTTCACGGTATTATTTAGGCTATATTAGGTATCTCTCTAACTTCTACCTTAAGCACAAACTAAATATTGAAGCTTTTCCCCCCATAGCTCTATATATATGAAAAAATTCCACGTATGTTCGGCCGAAGATATCAATGTTGACACTGCACTCGATAGGTCCAGATTAAAATATTCTGTTCCGGTTATAATGTGATCTTGCTAAAAGGGGAAGATATGTTTTGGATGACTGCTCACTTACCCTGCAGGTTCACATATTGCCGTGTTCTTCCCCCCCCCCCCCACGCTTTAAATGGGCTTCAGTATCCCCTGTTCACAGTAGGGGGGAGGTGTTTTGACAAAAATGGTCCGAAAGGTAATGACGCTTAAATTTCAACTGCTAAATTCTGGTATCTACAGTAGGAACGTGTTTTAAAAATATATATAAAGTGCGGATTTACTTTCAGATTACATATAGTGCTTTCGAATATAAAATAACGAAGATAAACCGATGACTTAAGGATAAATTGTCACTATTGCTTCAACAATAAACATGTCAACTCTTTAAAATATGTATTTTTCCTTTAGAAAATCAATGAAAATCTATTCTTAATATACACGGTGCTTAAAAATCTTCATATATGTTTTTAGTTTCATGGCATGCATACCATATTGGTTACATCTCGTAGGGGTTTTAGGGATGGGCAAAATTATATGCTTTATAAGTAAATTTATATTAATTAATATATAGCAGTTTCGTTGCTCATTAAAATAAAAATTATGTTCTCCAAAATTTTCTCTTCAACGTAACTTCAGTGAAAAAATCCTTTTATTAAAAATGGTTCGTAAAATGGAATATGTAAATAAAAAGTATCATTCTGATTGAATGTGCAAAGGTATAACCATTTGTTAGCTACATAATTAGTACACATGCGATGCACAGTCATTTATGATCTATTAAGAAGATGGGTTAACAAATACAATAAAATATCTATGTTTCAAGCAGATTTCAGGTAATGGACGGTGAGTAATATATTTGTTTTAAAGACGCTAATAAATATAAACTTAAAAAGAGAACGACGCACTTGTTTATTTTAAAATAGCTTTGATAGTGTTCATAATGACGCACTATGGGTAAAACTGTGTCAGAAAGCCGTCTCCAACAAAATGACCAAAGCTCTGATGCAGATATACAGCAACGTGAAATTCTGTATTAAGAAGATAAAACAATATATCAGAATGTAGATCAGTCAAAGATAAGTCATCAGAGATGTGTTCTGTTTCCGTTATCGTTTAATTTATTTATAGATGATATTGGTATATGTTATATATGTTATTTACCAAATATATCTTAAATAATATTTATAAAAAAGTCGACAAACTACGATAATATAACGCTAAGACATTACTGTGTACTTGAAAAGCTTGAAAAACATCCGTTCTAGAGTTTTGTAGTTATTTTATAATGTATTAACAGTAGAAATAAAATCTTACAAGATTATAATAAGATTACAAATATGATTTTTTTACGATAAAGGGTATGGAGTGGAACAGACGATAAAAGAGGCAGTAAAATTACATAACTAATATTTTTATTGAAATACGCAAAAAAGAAAAAGTTCCACAAGTGGGTCGAATATTTAGAAACAGAGAACAAATATGTTAACAGGAATAATCTAATGTTATTTAAATGTGCAAAATAAGAGAAAAATCCAAAATTGGGTGGAATATTAATAACGGAAAATTAATTGCCTTAACAAATATGCTAATAGAAATACATAGGAATAATTTAGTATTTTTATTTAAATGCGCAACAAAAAGAAAAAGTTCCAAAAGTGGGTGGAATATTCACGAACAGAAAATTAACTGTCTTAACGAATGTGTTTATAAAATAAATAGAAATAAGAATAATTACAGTCTGTACAAATGAATTGTAGGGCCGGAACAAGCGAGAAAAGTAGATAACTCTTGAAGGTGGTCGATGCTGTTGATTAACACAGCAGCATTCGGACTACTGTGCGGCGGTTCAAATTTTTCTCATGGTGATCGATGGGCATCCTCATTTATTATCAACATTTTCAATAAGCTGCCTGAGGACGCCCAAGCTTTGAAGATAAATACAATGCGGTGGCATCTGTGAAGGTAGGACGGCACCATCAGAGCAAACGATACAATCGATACAACAGATATATCGCTGTCCGCTATGAAACAGACGTTTTTATTTTTTCAAATCGCCAGGAGATCTGCCCTGTTCATTAGCACGTTGAGTAATTGTCAGATCTGTGGATGGGGCGTGCTCAATAATGGCTGTATTTTTAGCTGACTAATTGGATTGGTCAATGGAAGTTATTCATTACATTGCAAGTTTCAGTTAAAAGAGCAAGTTAATATTGGAATTTAGCAGTATCCAATCATACAAAATATGTTTTCTCTCTTAAAATATGAGCAATAACAGTCCTTTCTCAAGGATTAAATAAACAAGAAGAGTTGCTCACTTGTTTGGTTTTCAGGTGAGGACTTTGAACGTTTTTACAAATTATCCATTATCCGTGCACAATTTATAGTTTATATCACAATTAAAATTAAATAAATTATAAAAATAATGCGTTTAGAATATAAATGAAAGTACAAAGATTTTTTTAATTTCTTATATGACAAACCGTCTTTCAATGATTAGAAAGTGGAGTTATTCAAATGCATTTACTTAAATGTCGATATATCTCACTTATTTAGAGCTTACGCTCTGCAGTTTTCGAATTTCATAAATATTTCATTTAAAATTTGCCCGTTAAGGCCACAGCATATACAGACCGATCTTTTGGACTCGTGGCCGGTAAGCCCTCCGCTACTCTGTTTCTAACCGGTTTTGTTCTCCTCTCCATTTTCCCTCCTCTCCGTAAAACAACTAATCAGTTTAGTGAAGTCTTTGTGTTATTCAGAAGTCGAAACGTTGTAAGACCACGTGTTTCAGTGTTATAGTGTGTTAGTGTTATTAATGCTAAAACAAGTATGATTCCTATGTAACAACAAACTCTTTTAGAGAAATGAGACTGTGATTTATAGACAGATTCCCTGTTGTTCGTGTGCATCACAGAGATACGGCTTGTAATCTTGTGGATAGATTTAGGAAAACGGAATCGGTTCTTAATAAGAAACCGAAAGTAAACGTCATGTTCTTATAGAGGAAAAACTCGATGACATCGGAGAAAAGTTATAAAGAAGTCCAAAGAAATCTCTGAGAAAGCTTGCACAGGAATCAGGAATTTCGCAAACCTCGGGTTGGAATACCATTAAACTTTTAAACTTAAAAACACATAACTGCAGTTTAGGAATTGCAATCACACAATTATGTGATCAAAGTTAATTTCTGCAATTGGGTGTTGGATAATGTTAATGGTAGCTCTATTGATCCGCGTTGAATGTTTTTTTTTTTTTTTTTTTTTTTTTGACGAAGCATGGTTTTATTTACATGATCATGTAGCGACACAAAACAATGGATACTGGAGTGGAGAAAAATCCGATCTTGTACACGAAATGCCATTGTATAAAATAAATAAAAAAAAAAAGGTTTGATGTGCTATGAATGCTTACAGAATTATAGGGCCTATTTTTTTAAGATAAAGTGAATGGGTATGGGTACAGGGAAAACATAATCACAACCATTCCTAGAAGCAATGTATGACATTGAATGTTTACGAGCATATTTTATATATTCCGCTACAGCGTATACAGTTAATCTCTCGTTAAAATTAATTGAGAAAAAATAAGAAGATAGTCATCAGTAGGGAATTATGGCCAGAGTGATCTCCAGATCTTACCATATGCGATTTCCATTTATGGGAGATTTTAAATAATAAAGTGTATCGGAATAACTCGATCCGTTGGAAGAACTGAAAAAACATAAGAAGAGAAATGGCTGCAATTCCAGAAGAAGATTTAATGATTGTTAATGTAAATTTTCTTAAAAGGTTTGAGAGAGTTGTGGTGCCATTAGGTTATCATTTCCATCATCTTCTATGGCGAAGGTATGTAGTTATAGTTTGCTTGAAAAATCTATGCGATTGTATTTATGACTATCCAATTCCGCTGGCAAAAAGTGGACTTCCTGGTGCCAAGCAAATCCGTGCATCCAAACGAGGACTCTGTATATTTGCGCTTGGAAACACGTTTAAAGACAGCCTCTCAGGAGTTCACCTAGGAAAGATAAGTTTTCTCTTGAAGGGAGCAAGAGAATTTTTAACATTTCATTTTGATATATTTTAACAACTTAAATAACAACATACAACATAATTAAAATTCTCCAATATGCTACAAATGACTTTCAGATACATTAAAACAATTAGCAACAAATATAAACTTAAGCGAAACTGACTGATATTGCCTTTAAGAGGACTTCTCAGGAAAATTAAATTTAAAGACTGAACTCCCCATTACCGAACAAGGAAAAATATTTCAGTTCATTACTGTGAAAATGTAATTAACACACGATATTTCCAAATATTTAATACCATATATACATGAATTACCGTAGCCTGAGTCACTGAATTATAAAGTTGGATTAGGCTCCATCGTAACAAACTTTTAGGTAACCGCGAGCAAAAAGTGTCATTAGCATAAAATAATTATAATAAGAACACGAATTCCCAAGGAAACTCCAGTCTGATGAAGCTACTAACAAAACGAACTGCATTCCCCAAGGGCCCAGAATCAAAACAAACTAAAAGTTAAAGGTAAGATGATTTTAACGTGGGAAACATGACATCACATAAACGTCACGATCGATGTTTGTCATTACGACCCTCTTTGGTCCAGTAGGTAAAATCGCGGGTTTACCAAATACCGGCTAGCAAAGTTATTAAGAAAGGGACAGAGGAAAAGCAAGGAAAGTTCAAATCGGTAAATTAGAATACGTTGTAAATACAGGTATACAACTTAATTTTAAACGTTTTGAATATTTTAATATAAACACGAAAAAAGTAGCTTTTAAAATAGAATAAACCTCAGTTTAGAGGTCTGCACCTCTACAGCCATATATATTAGAAAAACCACTACTGGAAAATAATCCAGGCGGAATTTTTTATTTTTAATATCTGAGGTAGAATACAACTTCTTATCCTCCCCTCTCCGTTTTTAGAAAAGTTTTTAATAAGTCCAGTGTAACACATTACAATGTGGCTGGTATGGTGTTTGGGATTGACTTTCATTTCGATAATCACAAATCTGTTACGTCTTTAAATACACAGTAAATATTTAAACACCTTGCCGACTGTGCCGAAACTCCTCTACAATATATATAACGTGGACTAGATACTTTGAAATTTATCCATTAATATAGATTGTGTATCAATAATTATGTTTCGAATATTAATGATTACACATCTATAGAACCCAACTTAGGGGGAAATATATAGTTATTCAAATACATCAGCTCGTATAACTCTGCCCGTCTCTCAATGTGTATATAGTGTATAAAATATGTATTTTTAGCGTAAGACGTTATAAAATAAATTCTAACGTTTATTTTCTTGTATATGTTAAGGTTACCAAGTATTTTATGCTCAGCGTTGTTCTAATGGTTTTTTCCTAATTCAAAATGAAAATTACCAGAACGAAAAGAAAAATATATTTTAGAGGAGTATGTTTTGTAGGAATGCATTAATGAATTATTGGGTACATATGGGTAGCTTTTTAAAGAACCAAACTTCTATGACTATCAGATCCCATAGTAAATGGGATGTTTCACTCGTTCTCGGCCACTGATTTCTTCTTTTAAATTTCAAATTAATATACGCAATTCATAATATTTGACTAGACATATTTTTGCATGAGCAGCATGGTATGGAAGAACACAAATGTTGGCGCTGCCTTCTACTCGTAAGTGACCGCGTGTGCGTACTCGGGTATTACATTAATAGATTATAAATCCTCACACATCTTCCTGAGCCAAAATTTTTATTCGGCGTTCTCTTTTGTCTTTACTGTCTCTTTCTTCTAGTTCCTTATATTGCACCTCTCCTATATTTCTACCCTCCTCTTCCATCTCCGTAATGCTGCACAATCTAATATATTCCTCTATCCTTCGAGAGTGTCTATATTAAATTAATAGTTAGCCTAATAGAACAATGATAATCTAATCGTGAGTAAGGGTTTTCGTTTGTCATTATAGACAGCTTTGAACCTCTAGCAGATTTTATGAAGAAAATGGCTTCCGATAACATTTTTTATTTAACTTATATACTTAATAGTTATACGGTTGTGCACACACCCATAAAAACACTTCAAAATTGGCTCCCAACGTGGGGTCACTACATCCATAAAATAACCCACCTCAAACTTTTGCGTTCAACGTGGGACCATTTCATCGTCTAACAAATACCACCTCAAATTTTTAGCGCCCAACGTGGAGTCACTACCTATAATACCACCTCACATTTTACAGCATTTATTTTTCGTCTCCATGCCACCTAAACTATTAGTTTCTAAGTTATGTTGAATTCTTCATTTTACTCCACGTTTCTTTCATATTTCACATTACTTCAGCGTTCTGTTTCTTTTATTTCTAAATTCTATGCGAGCATTTAAATGTGTTTTATACCATGAGATCTTTTTTTTTTTCCACTACCCTTATCATTTACAAAGGCACTTGGTATTCTGAGTATTTTTCGCAGAACATTCTGTGAACTGTGTATACATAGCCCCAACCTGTTGGAAATCGCCTTAATTTTAATGTTATTTACCATTTTAGTCTTCACCGTCTTGCTGTACACTCTTTCTAGCCATATGCAATTTCGTACTGGAGACGTACACAGACACCCTCAACAACTGCATTATCTTTCCTATGTTTTAGTTATGCATCAGAAAGTTTCAATATTTAATCAAAGTGTAACATCATAATAGTATCGCTGAAAAATTTAAAATGTCTTCTTTATATTTGTGCTTACTGTTATTGTGAAAGAGTTATTTGTAATGAATTATTGAAGGTCACTCCATTTATTCGTATTAAAATTTGGAAATAAATCATTAGATGTTGTTAGTTTACATTTATTATGCCAATATTATTTAATACTCATTCATTTATGGTAAATCATAGTGAATATTAACTACAATGCATTGATACAGAATCGCTGCACAATCTGCAGTTTGAATCTGAAATGTTTTTGGCTTTCCCCCTATTTATTATCACGTATTTGAACCTGTATTTACGTAATCAGTACTTTTGGAATATCGTAAATAAAATAATTGACAGTTATAATGAACATTATATCAACGTTAGTTGGTTGGTGGGTTGGTTGTTTAGTTAGTTACTTAGTTGAGCTGGTATTAGTTTAAGTAACACAAGAAGAAAGTCAGACTTGCCATGTTCGATGAATCAGTCTCGCATTTACAGTTACACGCGCGAACATAGTGTAATTAAAATTATTCATAAAGACGGATACGTTTATATAGAGAGTTCGCACCAAGCTGAAACATCTACTTGCTGGCAGATTCTCCTGTTTGTTAACACTATTGAGTCACAGAAAATAGAGCATCAGAGAGCTTAGAGTTAATAGGCCGGAGAATAAAAAAACATTTCCAATAAAGCAAAATATTCTAAAAGATTCAAGCAGTTGTAATGCAGGCTATTCCATATGTGACGTTCAACGACATGTTTTCAAAATTAAAACAGCCATCTAACGATATATCTCATCCAATGATAGTAAAGGACAAAAATATACAGAGAGTTCCAATAACATATGATCAAAGAAAGCGTGGGGCATCTCCTGGATCGAAGACTTGGAATCTAGACCTCGACTTCAACATACGTTCTCTTAAGGGAACACTCTTTGGTTTTAATTTGAGCGAATTAACAAAATGTGTCACAATGTGTACCATACAATCCTTCAAGCTATTGTATCTAAGGTCGGGATTAAGGCCGTGGAATTTGTCAAAACGAAGTCATTTACTTTTGAAACTTCGGTCATGAATCTTAATTATGGTACTATTTTTAAACATATAGTGAAAATGACCTTGAAATGTTATAGTTTGCTTTCTTGTAAAATAGTATCTCACCATAATGAATGAATAAGCATTATCTAACATTGCAATTCTTCTAAGAATCTATAGTGATCACCTTTTAAGTTTCTAGAGTATACAGAGTGTTCCAACATGCTACAAACCCTCCGGAAATTCAAGAATTCAAGAACGACTACTGCTTTCAAGATCACATGTTCAAAGCTAATTTTCATATGTTATCTGCTTATAAAATTCATACATATAAAGTGTTCTTGTAGTTAGTCGGTTGATCAGTAATAAAATTGTTTTAACATAATTTGAAGATATGCAGAAACCCTATCATTCAACATTTTGGCCACAAAATCGTACTCTAGGCGTCATTTCTATTTGACCAGTGTCCTATTTCTTTTTTCTAGAGCCTTTATCAAGTCTAATAAATTAAAATGTTTATACTACAAAAATTGATGCCTTGAATCTTTAGAAAGTGATTATACGATCGATGCTGCTGTACGCTGAAAAATTATTGCTTTGTGTTGAGTGTAAAACAGTGTATTATTATAATGCATAAGTAAGTGATGTATTACTTAATAGTAGCATTAATGTGTAAACAAATGATATTTTGAAGTACAGCATGTTAAAATAAAAGTATTTTGAGAGGCTGAGTATGAGAATTAAAAAAGGGAACGACGTTTGTCACGAAAAGAAAGAGAGCAAATCCTAAATAAAAAGTGGCGTTTTGTTGCACTTAGCTCGAAATCGTGGCAGACTTTTCTGTGTGTAACACATCGGTCCATTAACTAGCTCTTTAGAGCTTTTCTCCGCTCTGCAAACGTTGGATTGTCATTCCCTCCTCTCTAAATATTCCTGTCCTCGCTCTAACCCTTTTCCTACCTTCTATTCCCCACTTCCCTTCAAAATGGGCTACTTTTGTGAAGTATGCAAATGGACTTCGCTTCTCCCAACCTTGCGCGCACTGTAGCCCGTGCTTTTGTTCAGCTTGCACGAGCCGGGAAGGGGGAGGGACAGAGGAGTCCTGCTTTAATTAAATGGAGCCCGATTGGGGTGTAAATCATTTAAGAGTTTTCGTGCCCAAAGAGGGCCAACATATGCGTACGTTTTCTAACTCTCTTTTACATGCCAGAGACTTGCATCGATACTAGCGGTGTGATCCTTTATATAGACACTCCACCTCCAACAGAGCCCTGGGCCACAGACAACTAATTTAGACTCTGAAGAATAAACTCTTAGATAACGCTCCTAGTAATGAATCTGGAGGAATGGCAGCCGACCTTAGTGTTCCGCACCCTAGGGGGCGCTTTTTCATTTCTGAGGTACGGTAACAAGCGGCGAAAAAGGATAGTGGGCAGCAAACAGAATGAGACGACAAACATTAGCTTCTTGCTACATCCAGCAGCATTAAATATAGTAGTATAATGTTCGTTACAGACTTCTTACAGTCAAAACTGTTGCAGGAGAAAAAAGAATCCGCAAACTGTCTCAAGCTATTGCTGGTAAATGAAGTACAGTATAGAGCAAATACCATTATGAATAAAATCCAGGCACCAACAGGAAGTACTTAAAAAAGGCTGAAAAGAAAGTTAATGAAGCACTACAAGGAATATTTAAATAACTATAAAATGGAATATAAAGAGATTTAATTAATATCAGTAGACGTTTCCCATATTTGGGGTCATCCAATTATCTGATAACCGAAGCGGCTGTGGGACATTGCATTTTCTGAAAAGTCATCACTCAAGGCTAGCCGTACTACACGAGTTGCGGCAGAGTTTACGTATCTGCTACATTGACGTTGAGTCACACGCTTCTCAATTTGTACCGTTAACAGCGAAAGAAGCAGCAACACGTATCTAATTCTAACAATTATATTTCACACCCGTGTTTATGATTCATTTGTCCGTATCGAGCTCCTCCTGTCGGGAGATTATTTGAACAGAAATTCCAGGTGATAGAGCTTCAAGTCGTAATGCGATTTATTAATTAGTAGCATCCAATCCTTAAGATGAGCCAAAGAATAGCATTCGTCAACAGATCAATTAAATTTCTCAAAGAAAATTAAAAAATGGTACTTTTTATTTGTATTAGAATGGCGGAGACACGCTAAACTTAGGCCTGGAGTCCTTCCTTAAATAACAATTAAAAAAATTCTTCCAATTGATTATTGGAATTCATGTATTATCACCAGTGTCCGTCGTCTGTGGTGCCTCAGTGCACACCATTAAAATAAATAAATACATGATGAACAGATAACAGCAGACGAAATTTTTAATGTTGCTGTTGAGTTTTATAGATTATTCACATTTCGTTCAATAAAGAGCGCACTTTGTGTTATCATGATTTTTTGTTGTCGAACGAAGCCCTTTAAAGGCATTTCGAAATGGAGAAAAGTCATAACATTGCAGATTTAATATTATTAAATAATGCCCATATGAAGTAGTATTTCATAATTTAAAGAGTTGTCGGTCCTGGTGGTGTAACCATACTTGCCTTCTAAACCCAAAATCGCGGATTCAAATCCGGCCAGGATCGATGGATGTTTTCGGGCGTAAAAATCGTAAGTATGGCTTTCTTCGGAAGGGAAGTAAAGCCGTGGGTCCCGTGTCGTACATTTACGGCACGAAAAAGAACCTCAAGCCTGAAAAAAGAGGCCTCTGAGCAAAATTTGTCGGCCGTTTCACGCCCTAAATAGAATGGAACGCTGATGACATGTGATGTTAAAGAGCGTCCGTAAATAAGCAAATGAAAAAAAAAAAGTTTAAAAAGCATTTATAATGCAGATGAAACTCACAAAATGCTGATTTTTTTCCTCAAACAATGCGAGATTATACATAGCTTGCTTCTGATGGATTTTTTTTTTAAATCATGAATCTAACCCCCCCCCCCCCGCTACTAAATGTAATACTTATAACCAGTACATAAGATTTAATGTATAAACGTTGCTAATAATGCTATGAAAATAACAATTGAATAAGCTGTTTCTGAAAATGATAATAGCAGTAATTTGTAAGCTAGTATAGTTGGCACATGACAGAAATGTGGGCACATATCACTAAGTGGGGCTGTAACAGCAACTGGTGAAGATACTGGAAAAGTTGTAGATGTTATTGTGTTTTCGAAACACTGTTTGTGTAAAAATAAAAGTAAACAGCAACATCAAACAAGCTGTAAACAAACTATAATGAGCCTAGTGGAGGGATAGAGGTACAAGTAGGGAAGAAAGCATTTCAGAGTTCTCTCCCTGCTTACAATGTTAGATATATAAACTGTTTAGGGGATGGGAATTCTGAAACATTCAAAGAAGTCGTAACAGCAAAACTATATGGAGATGATGCAAATATCCAAAAATTAGAATGTATTGGGCACATACAAAAAAAATGGTCACCAACCTCAGAAGTTTAAAAACAAATTATAAAGGGCAGAAGTCCAGTGAAAGCGTGGACTTAGATAGATTACACTGGGCAACAATGAAAATGTTTCGGGCTTAAAAATAGTGAATTTACATGTATTTCCATCTGCTGAATTCAAAAATCACCCTAAACATGATAGATTAGCTCTTGTTTTGAAGATAAAGTGACATTTCATTTTTTAGAGTGAAGATTTTAAATTTGGGGGAAATTTTTTTGGGAGTTGGCACACCTGTCAAATAACAAAACACAAATGCTCTTCAGCTGTTTGTAAGTCATAAACATAGATACTGTTGCTGTGACTGTGAATTACATGTGGTTTCTACTCAAATTAATGCAAAATTTCTGGTTCGCGAGTGCTTTTTTAGTGTAAAATTTGTAAAAATGCCACGAAAATGTGTAAATATGGTGAATAACTTTTGTTATATTTGTGGTGAAATAACATTTTCCTCACAGAAACGCAATCTGACGCCTCTTGTAAAGACTGCCAAACCTCTTGTGGACCCAAAAGACGTTCTTCTTCTACCCCTGCATATCAAGCTGGGTTTGATGAAAAACTTTGTCAAAGCTGTGAACCGAGAAGGACGGGCCAAGTACATCAGAGAGAAATTTTCGAAATTAAGTGATGCAAAAGTTAAGGAAGGCATTTTTGTCGGACCACAAATAGAGAACTTGTAAAGGATCCTGCATTTGACCAAGTTTTGGAGGGGAAAGAAAAGGAAGCTTGGGAAGCCTTCAAGGGTGTTGTTCATGGATTTTTAGGCAACAAAAGAGATGACAACTACAAGCATTTGGTGACAGTGCTCCTGCAAAAATACCGTGACCTTGAATGCAACATGTTCCTTAAGATCCATTTTCTCCACTCCCACCTAGACTTTTTCCCTCCTAGTTGTGGAGCTGTTAGTGATGAACATGGGGAGATATTCCATCAGGACATTTCTATTATGGAACAAAGATATCAGGTCCCTTGGAATGAAGTAATGCTTGCGGATTACTGTTGGTCTTTGTATAGGCATTCTGCGGAACTCCATCACAAGAGGCAAGCTAAAAGACGACGAAGTCAATAGGCCACCACACGATTCTCTTCAGACACGACTATCTGCGAAGTATTTTTCCAGTAATTTAGAACTCTTAGCATGTAATTACCAGTTAAAAAAATCAAATGCACTTTCATTGCTGTTAGCATGTATGCAATTAAAATGTATCCTTTTCTCTCAATCCGTTAATATGTAATACTTCCACCTTGTGTATATCATAGAAACTAGAGCTAATAAAAAAGTTTCATTATCATATTTGATTTTCTCAACCCAAAATTAGCAGGAATTGCCTCATGACGTGTTCGAAACATTCAAAAATTATCTGAGACTACCATAGACAGAATTAAAAATGATTATGGGTTGGCCATCAGGCAAAACCTACAAATGTAAAAGTATTGAGGAAAGTTATGTGGGCATTATTTTTTCATCTAGCTTCATCCAATGAGAATCTTCAGCTAGTTTTTGTCCCTCTGGAAATGACAGCTGATGGAAATATTAAAGAGGAAGGTAACAGGAGAAAAAATTATCATAAAGAAGATATACCGGTCCCATATTAGAAATTATAAAGCAAATACACAGGAAAATATTTATTACAAAAACGTTTTCATGGTTGAACTCAGAATTCCAATGAATGTGTCGATAGTAATATCTGGTATAGTTACCCAAAGAAAGATTTTGTATACCTTGACACACTTCATCTGGGAATATATGAAGCTGTGAAAACATTTAATAATGGGAACGTAATCAGAAATCTACAAAATATGGCCATTTCCATAGAATTTAATACAATAAGGACAATATTCAAATTGAGCAAAGAATAGAATAGAACATATAATAAAGTGTTCATAACAGTGGCATAGAAGACATGCAAGAGAAAATTGAAGGATGAATTGAAAGATGACCCAATGTATGGAGCAGGATGCACTGAAAACTTTTTCCGTGAGTTTCAAATTGTATAATGCAACTTTTGTGAGCTTCTAGAAGAGATAGTTATAAAAACTTTAAGAACGTGTTTATTAGAGTGTTGTACATATTTTAAAAATATATTTAAATATTAATCATTTCCTGAATTACACAAAAATATACTGAAAAATAATTCAAATAAGTTAACTATTAGTAAAAAAGTTATATTTAATTATAAAAAAATTACAAAACTTTTAATTTAAATTTAATTTAAAGTTTAGATATCAATGTAATGTTTCTGCAATAAAAATTTCACTTGCTTTTCACAGTAGATTCAGAGAAAAGGTATATTGAATATGCACAAGGTATATTGAATATGCACAATTTAGCATTATAAGAATAGAGCCTTCCGGAATGCCTGAAAGGTAATGAAACGTTGTTCTTAAAATTAATCACTTGTGTGTTAGGTAGTATATTTGAGGAAACTATTCACAAAGCCTTAGCAGACACAGTCAGCGTGGTAATAAAGGGATGCAATTCTCGTTGGTGTCGAAGTTTAAAGGATGGAGCAATGTACCTGATCTTTTTGAAATACGTGGAACTTTGTTGTCAAGCAAAATTGAACCGAGCCAGACTCTGGCATTAAGTAAAGAACATGGAACGCTGGTCAACTGCATATCGTGCTTCCTCTGACGAGACTATTTTAAAAATAGTGACTCTGCAGTAGTGACACAGCCAAAATTTAGACAGCCTTTTAAATTTGAAAGGCATGGGCATGTTTCACTCGGCATACCTTAAACAATTAGTTCACAAGTTTTTGAACTACAGCACCTGCAAACCAAACGCTGAAAAACGTCTGTCACTTACGAAATGATTTTCCACAAAGTCCCAAGTGCTAAGCGCGTAAACATGCACCAGTAATTTAGCTTTCAAAAAGGTTAATGGGTCTGATTTTGGACAAAAACATGGACTTCCATCTATACAAGTTTCAGAAGGTGCATGAACTTTCAGAGCGTTATTGTGTTACAAGGAGAACACTTTGCGACTAGTTTATTGAGCAGTCAAATCCCATTGGATGAGTGATAATGGTCGATAAAGTATATAGTTGTATAGCAACGTTAACAAACAGAAGATGAGATAGTGGAGTGATACGAATCCACAGCAAATTCATGAGAAATCTTTTCTTAGTCAAAAGGTGTGAATGTTTAGTATTGGCGATTACTGGTCCAGATATTGTCTGAGGCTGAAAATTACAATGCAATTACTTACGTCAGTCGCTATGTTGCCATTTGAATGAGTTTTTGCATCCACAGTTCTATAATCTGTTGACCTAACTTCAGTCTACTTTCAACCAGATGGAACAACGGCGCACACCGTGCTCCTATCTATGGATAGTCTTTGGAAAGAGGTTGAATTCAAGTAATGGAGTCAGTTCTCGGTCTCCTGATCTTGATTTTTTCCCTGGCGATATTTGAAACACAAATGTCCAATTAATCAGATGACCTGGACACACTAAGCAAAACCTTAGGAAAGAAGTTCGTGCCATGCTAATAACTACGCGTATACGATTCATTGAATATGTTCCACAGGTGCACGAGTGCAATGGTCGAGATGGAGGTCATTTGAAAAGGTAATTTTAAAAAAATAACAATTGTATAACTCTTTGTATAAATGTTATGAATAAAGTTCTAGCATAGTGAAAAATATAGATCAAACAACAAAATGGTACTCCCACTAAAATACAATATAATATGTATGAACTTAAGCCAACCAAAGGAAATGTATTTTTGAAGGCTTAAAGATAGACGAGAAATTGTGCATGCCTTTGTGACCCGGTGGCGTCGTTAAGCCAACGATTACTTCATTTGAATTTAATGTATAAGGATGCGTTTGCTCTGCGGAGGAAGCAGTTAGCAGAACTTGTTTGACAGTTTTACTCGCGGTGAGAAGCAGTTCTCACTGGATATACCATCATAATTAAGACGTTGCTGAGACAAGCAGTTCCGACTCAGTTCACAATTCTCAATTACGCAGTTCCGATACATCAGTTAGGCAGTGTCCAGTTTCACATGCCGCGGCACTCATTTTTAAGTTTCACACGCGGCGAGTGGTACTTGCCGTTATTCTGATGCAGACACAGGCACTCAGTTGTAAGATATACACTGCGACAATTGCGGTACTCATTTTCACTTCTAAGTTTCAATCGCAGCAGCTAAGTCTATTATACGCAAAATACCAGAGGACACGAAAGAATTCTGAACATAATAAAGTACCTATATATATATATATATATATATATATATATATATATATATAAATTTTAAATCGCATTGCGCGCTTATTTACATTATTGAACTCCTTTTCCAGTACTATTGAGTATGAATCAACGAAATAGCGAAATACACCCTGAGAAATTGTTGTTATAGACAACAACACTTAAACGATCATTCATCAATTTACCAAACCACTTCAAAATTGTAATCACAACATGAGGCTACTCGACGTCGACAAGTCGCTTCAAAATTGGTGCCCTAACTGGGGCACTTAGCCGGAGCCTTCTAACCCGCTTTAAAATTGGGGCCACAAATAGACTGTCTCATATTTTGTCTCTAATTGTTGGAGCCGATACTAAACTTCTTCAGACTTGTCTTAACTTGTGCTGCTGAGATAACAGATGTTGCGACATTTTCAATCTCTTTGTAACTTTTGTCAACCGAAGAAGTACTGGACTGCTATGTTTTAGATTTCAGTTCTAAGATTTTGTTGATTTTTCCGTGTGCCTCTCTATTAAAATATAAAATATTATTTACTAGTACATTTTTAAAGATCTATGTACTATTAATATTCCTCTTTAATTAGTAGATATTTAGATTTTAGCCTTTGCTTATTGTGTTTGTGTTTATTATCAAGTTTGACTGTACTTAAATATTTCTCCCCCCTCCCTTTTTCAAACTATACTCCACAAAAATTTCGGCATGTCTTATGTGCCCTATAGTTTATTTATATGCCAATCAATTAAATTTATGTTATTTTTCCTGCAAAATACCTGATGTATGGATATTTACAAACATATCAGTCAATACAGTAGTTATTATTACCAGAAAAACTTTGTGGACTGTAATTGTTTTGAAATGTTTGTTTATAAATTTAACAGTTTCCCGTTTTGTATTGTTTTCACATTATTATGCTTTATTCAATTAATGCAAGTGTTGTACAATACACTGAATGTTATTTTGCTCTGTAATTTTATTTAGGTATATATTGTTTGGTTTTGTTTATTTTTATTATTAAACTCACGCATTTCATATTTATACTGCAGCTGATTTATTTTACATTCTATTATAATTTTAATATTAAAATAGCGTCAAATGCTATGAATCGAATATGTAATCCTCACAACGACTGCTTGTTTAAGTTGCAATTTCTGTAATTTTTGATGATATATTCTAATTCAAATTGCAAAAGGAATAAGTAGTTATTAGATAACGCATCAATAAAATAAAAGGGTTTCATTTTCTGAAAATAATCATAATTGGACGTTAATTGAGGATTTTGATAAGTATAGATATAGGTACAAAAATTCCATCCTGAAGATATCATTAGTAGGGGTTTCCTTTTCGTCTGCTTTTCTTCTCTTTCTCTCTAGATTGAGTTCAAAAAGAATTAATGTTTTCGGGGAAAGAATTTGCCCATTTTGCGAAGAAGGCGATACCTGGAGGTATATGCTGAAAGAATGCAGGATAACAGGCAGGGCTTTTAAGAAATGAGCATTTACCACCACAATTTCTGAATTCCAGCAGAAGTTTGAACGCCTGCCTAGTAGTGCACACAAATCAGGAATATTCTAGCAAAGACCGGACAAAGAAGATTAATGGTATACATAGAGAATAGAGGGTGAGGAGCGGAAGTGAAGGGAAGAGGGGCTCAGGAGTGAGGATTCTTATGCTTTTCTGAATATATGTATATGAGATTATTCATAGAAAATGTTTGATGTAAGTATTTTGGTGTGTTTGTACGTATGCATACAAAGTTAATCATAGTACATCAGCATATACGATAGTAAGGCCCATTGCACAGTTATGGTTACATTTTTGTACCTGGCATAATAAAAGTTCAATATTACTATTGCATCTATTTTTCAATGTAAACATAAAAATCACCATCTCGACTGGGATTTTAGACTTCATGCTATGAACTACCCAGTGGCTAAATGAAATTTTTATTATTTTTTTACATATACATCTACAAAAAAGCGCCAAAAATGGTTAATATCATTCGTATCTGAAATATTTCTCAGAATGATTATCTTGCAATAATTGTTGCTTATGTTATGTAATTAGTATTTTGCGTTCTTATAATGTAGTTTCAGAATTAAAATGTTTAGAATGCGATTAATAACATTTTCAATTTTTAGAAAGCAGCAAAAGCAACCCGTCTAAAGAGTTACTTGTTAGAGTTGAAACAACCAGGCTGAACTTTTACAAAAATTCAAATTTAGAAAGCTTAAACAAAATGTAAGTATAAGATATTAAATCCAAACCTACATAAACTATTACAAATGTCATATATAAATAAAATCAATAAACAGTGAGTTATAGGAAGTTTATGAAAGAGAAAAGTAAATGAAAAAACGAATTACTAAAGATGTGTGTAACTTTATGCTTGATAGTCGTTGATTCTGGTTATTTTTTCCTTACTTTCTGTTTCATAATGAAAGAAAACTGAAACGTTATAAGTTCCTATTCTTGAAAGTCTAGGACTAGGTTTAGAATGTAAAAAAATAAAATTCAAATCTGGATTAAAGGTATTTATATGTAATTAAAACTCAAAAAAACTGATTAATGCATGAAAGTTATATGTGAAAAAATACCTACAACTGCAAGATAATACATATACTGAAAGCTGTATTATTTCTCATATTAAATTAAATATTTCATACAATCCATATGCTAAGCTAAGGTTTGGAAACAGATTTAGATAAAATCAAGGCAACGGCCGGAACTCGAACCACGGATAATCACCTTCCATGCCTTTTCCCTCTGAGCTTCTGTTCCTGTTCACATTCGCATGTTAAAACATCGAATAACATAAGGGGATTAGAAAGTTTATAATGAAAGATGAAATTTTTATCAAACATATAAGAAAGAAAATATCGAAACAACAAGAAAAACAAAAACATTTATGAGGAACCACTGAACACTCAAAGAATAAAAATGCATGTATAACAAGACAAATAGAAAGAGCAGTGGAAAATATTGAAGAATGTCATTAACTACAAGAAGTCCTGTATGCTGGCGAGAGAAATGAAGGGAGTGGATGAAACTAACTAGAAATTGACACTGATTTCTCTGGAGGGCTGATTACACGAACCAATTAACAAATTACTCCCGTTGCCAAGCTGGTAACTTAGCTCGGGGCGGTGTGGATGTGTGACGGTGCCAGATTTCTCCCTCTCTCTCTCTGTTCTTTGTGAGAGAAGTAGCTGGATCGTAGGTGGTAGCGGAATGGAAACCACGGAGGCTGGATTGTGCCATAGTAAAGGTGTCTTGCCAGCAAATACTAAAGGTTACAGAGAGCTGAAATGCGATTAAGCAAAATGGCCAAAAGTTATGATTTAAAGGAACGGTTTCTTTCTTTAACTTTTAATGTAAAAAGAACGGATCTGGCAAACTTTTTCACTTTGGAACTATTGTTTTTAAATCTCTAAACGTACAATATTTATAAATGATATAGTATTATACAGTTTAAATTGCATATTTCAATATAACAACGTTAATATAAAATGTTAACAGTTATATTTCATTTGTTTTATGAGAACTTTGGTTGAATATTTTCCATTGTCATGTGATAACAGCAATGTCAACCAATACCTTTTCGTCCCCATTGGAGACAGCATGGAATAATGCTATGCAACATTCAACTTCTTTCAGTTGTGAGAAAAGTCCTTGGTCATCTTACTATTATTATATAAATTGTAAATTTTGCATTTATTGATGATTTCGTGTACTACGTTCTACGATTTGTAACTAAAACTAGTTTTCTATTACACACACTTATATAATCAGCACTTTTCTGTTAATATGTCGAACTTCTTAACAATGTAATGCATAGGCCAGGCTTATAAATATATTTTGGGGGATTTTATGAATAAGCAGTTAAATGTGCCTCAGATAGTGAAAAGGAATAGTTTTCGTTCTAAATACAGCGAATGGCAGACCTTTTTAAGGCATTGGTTCCACATTTCCTCTATCAGTCGTTTGATGATTATGATATTACAAGCAGTTAATGTGATGCAAGTCTTTAGTAATTTTATAAGAGCAAACCACATTTATATATAAAATACTTAAACATTTATAATGATCAAGACAGAGTAGCTATAAATAAACTAAAACATTAGTTCGCAAGTTAAATTATTTGGATAAATACATAGCATATGCTGCTAGACCAGATATATAAATGTTCTAGAAACTTCGGTTTTCTAGAAAAAAATGAAATCAAATTAAAATATTAAAGAGTGATTAGATTTAGAGTGTTATTATTATTTCCTTTGGGGGATAAGAATACTAAAATCAGTTTAAACAAATATAGAAATAGATGAATTAAAAAATAGAAGAAATACGGCATGTCTTAAAAGGCAGCAGACATAATATAACATGGGGCATGTACAATATAATAAAAATTGTTACCAAATTATTACATAAATGCCCATAAATTTAAATTCTATAATAAATATCGGAAACAAAAGATCATTCCTGAAGAATGGTATAGGAATGGGAAATGGGAAACAGGTAATAGGAAAAAACATTTATACATTTAGGACAGATATTAAAACCAGATCTAAGAACTCTGCAGACCTCGTCTTACATTCTTCAGCTTATGAAATGTACTATAATCTTAGGTAAAAGATTAACAAAAATAATAAATCCATTATAAAAGGCGGAGCAGCTAAGTTTTAAAAAAAGACAAAATTGTACAGATAATACCTTCTTCTTTAAGAAAGAAGTATAAATAATTCAAATTGAAAATGCATAATCTCTTTATCAACTATAAAAAAATTCATAAAGTGTTCGGGCCAAAACTGTGTAAAATTACGTAAAACAAATAACACCACATCTAATAAATGTTATTAAATTTTTCTGTAACAAAACAAAAGTCCACTTAAATTAAAGGAAACTAGTAGAGATTACATTAGGGATAAGCTAATATCAAAAGTTTTATTTTTATATACGGAGACTAATAAAATTACGGAAAAAACAAACAACGAAATGAATTTAATTAAAAAAATTACAGTAAAAAGTTTGGTTTTTGCAGACGATCTATTTTTCTAGCGAAAAGACAAAGAAAAATTAAATATGTGTATATATAACCTAAAGGTTTTAACATAAATTTACTGAAATATTTAATATTAATATTTCAAATCAAATGTCATAGTTTTAGAGACACAAATTTAAAGTCTAAAATTGACTAATGACTAACTTTTATCTGTTTGGGAATTTTAGAGAAAGTCAGAGAAGAAAATGTGCAGGAAAGACAATTTCCTCTTTGTCAAAGATGAAATCTCGAAAGGGCTCAACGAACAAGGCATTAGCTTTTATAGTATGGATATGAAAAAAATGCATTTACACTAGAACAAATATCTGAATAGCTTTGATATATCACATGTCTAAAAATAAAGAAGTGGTGCTGAAATAAATCGGTGTTCTTTATCTTATTCTAACCTTTCTGCAAATATTCGGAAAATTTATTTTAGATTTACACCCGTATTTAATTATACAATATTTAATATGTATTGGTTATATTTTCTTTATATTTTAAAACCTTTCTAAGAAAGGTAGTGTTTTCAAAATAGTTCCCTTACGCTTTAACATTTTCTTTTGTATTAGTAATATTTACATTGAACGGTTATATGGAATATCTGCATTTTTTCTCTAGCTATTATCTTCTAAAGATGATACAAAATTCAAATGTTTTACCTCTGTGTTATAGAATAATCTCCACTGTGAAGTGTTTTATTCTAATGGCTTGCGCCACTCTTGCCCGGTCTTGCAGCAATCAATAGGCGGGCCACGCAGCTGCTTTCAAGTTAAATTCAATTTGCTACACTCAACAAACAACCACTGTTCACACAATAGGCGGACTAGACAAGGAACTACTGTTGCGCTCTTGTCACGGTATTTAGGAACATATGGGTGTCGTTCCCGTGGGCCCCGCGGCTTACACAAATCAAGTCTTATTTTGTTTGGAAAGGAAATCGTCGTTATTATTCAGTGCCTTACATTTTCCGCATTTATTTGAGAAATTAGTTTCTGGCAATTCTGGTGAATTATGTCTTACACCAGAGATAATCATCGTAAAGCCTCGAGTAATGCCGGCAATAAATTCGTCAGAACAAAGTGTTAGTGACGGAATAAGGAATTAGAATTGTGAGCTTTGCTTATAAACGTATCTCTCACACAATTTAGAAGAGGAGAGTCAAAAACAATTAAAAACGTAAGCTAGAAATAAAGTGTTAATTCGAAAACGCTTTAACATCTTACTTGAAACATGCACACAAATGTTAAAACAGAAACATGGCTAGAATATTTATGATTAGCGGCATTTTTCTGTTACGGTGCCGAATGGAATAGGAATGCGCCATAAAGTGTATTTTGTAATCTTATAGGCCAGGAGAGTGTTTTGATGTCAGCAGCTATTAAGTTTTGTGCGCTATGGCTTCTTCCCTCAACTTCATAAAAACGCCCATAGGTCAGGTTTAAGCATCACAAACTTTATGAGATTTAGAGAAAGTGTTAAGGTTAAATTAGGAAATGATTAGACGTCTACAACTGTAATACAAGTCCTCCTTCGTAATCACAGTCTCATCCAAGACAGTAATGTTATAAGCAGATAGTTTGATATCATCAGTTGCATAATTTGATTCGTTAAGGCTGATTTCCTTTCTTGTTGGCTTAGGCTAGCCAACTGGTTTATTGCCAGTTAAGCTCTCCCAGAAGTATGGCGTTTTGTACTCTGAGAAGAATTGTTCAATAGGATATGATACGGTTCTTAATGTTAGCTCTCGCTGGCAATGTTATACAAGTAATAAACAATATTAATAGGAAAGGGTAATTTGTATGGGAAATCGGTTTGAACTTCTGTGTTCGTGCTATATTCCAGATGTATTTTTGGTGATGATATCATGTAAAATGAATATGGTATAGTACGTCAATGCTCTTTTGCGTTCATATTTATTTATGCATGACTCATTAAACTCTTAGTGTTATTTTAAGTTATTCGAAAATTTTTGCAATTAATTATTTTATTTAATTATTTACTGAGTCACAAACGCCGAAATTGACGCTATATTCAGACTGAAAAAATGATAGTTTGAATTCTTAAAAGTATGTTTTAATAACAAATGATTAAAAAAGAATGCTAACCTTACAGCATTATATTAAATAACTCTATTTTGTAATCACACATGCACTAATTAAAGAAATTGGGCTACGTTAATAACGTATTTCATAATGTAAAACTTTTTTGTTAAGTGTTATGCAAAATGGGCCTAAAAGTTCTAAAATTTACTTCTTGTGTATTCTATGAAGTTTGTTAAACATCTCTGCTGTTATGAATCAAATCATACATACGTTGGGTTCTTGGAGAATATAGTTTTCACCTTTGGAATGCTTATGTATATCTGATACAAGAAAACTGATTAAAGATGACTTAAGTTTTAACAAATAAGTAAGAAAGGGTATTTAATGAAGCACTATTATTTTCGTAATTGGTATAGCAATAAAAATTATTGGATTAAAAAATTCCTATGATATGATTTTGGTACAATGGATAGGTGTCTTAATTGGCAGCCTTGAGCATAAAAAATTATGAATCGGTCCCATATTAATGTGTTTGCATAATTTATGCTTGATAATTTTACATTTTTATGTATTTTCTCAAAATGTATGCTTTTAACGGAAACAATATATTTTGAGTTTTAAATGAATTAAATAAAATCATTAGCTTAAAACCCATTCGAACCTTGTTTATATATATATATATATATATATATATATATATATATATATATATAAGTAATGGATAGTGAAAAAGGAATTTGGTTAGTATTGGAAGCAAATAAGAGAGCATTAGTATTTCACTATTATCCCTTATATTAGTCGTGTCATCATTATAGTGCTGCCAAATTCAGTGATTATTTGGGTAGGTACGTCTTCCATTCGGCACCTTAACAGATAAGTTCCCGACACGTGAAGTACAGTTCTAGTCGATTCGGGTCCGATATCGTCATACGGAGGGGACACACGTAGTACATAAGTTCCAGCAATATAGAACAAGATGTCTTCGGGTATACTCTGTTGTTGCTAAGTCTCATAAATAATTACAATAAAAGAGAATACAAAAGAATATCTCTGTGTGTTCTTCATTTACAACAGTCTCTAAGAAAAATAGTTTCTATAACTATGCTGGAGATAAAAAAAAATACTATCCCACCAAACATGCTATAAATTTCTAAAATTTTACAACAAATTGTCATAATATTGGTACTGATTTTTTTGCTGAAAAATATGCCTGATCCTGAAATTGTATAGTTACCTTATGTATGTTTTTTGTTTTTATTATTATTATTTGGTTTATTTACGGATGCTTTTCAACAGCATAGGTCATCAGCGTCCCATTTAATTCAGGGGTGAAACGGCCGACAAATTTTTCTCAGAGGCCTCTTCTTTCAGGCTTGAGGTTCTTTATCGTGCCGTAAATGTACGACACGAGATCCACGGCTTTACTTCCCTTCCGAAGGTAGGTATCTCAGATTTTTACTTCCGAAAAAAGCAATTGGTTCTGGCCGGGATCGAACACGCGATCTTTAGAAGGTAAGTGGGATTTCTTATAGTTATAATGCATTTTCAGACTCTTTTAAAGTTTTATTTTGTCACACAGGAAAGGAATACCATTCATTCATTCTTTCTTTCCCCAGACTCTTTCCACTGTTATGCCTTGTACACAAGCTCCACAGTTCCACTAAGACCTGGAATGCCTTGCAATATTTCCAATCTGTCGAAGCGATGGGTTAACATAAGGTAACTTACCTGATCCACATTTTCATATAATTTAATCTCTGTTCTTTCCACACCGCCGTACCAAACCCATTTAATGAAACTGTGTCTGACATCAGATGTTACAAATGTTTATGTCTCGTTATGACATAGCTAAAAGCTCAAAGATAGAACCATATAATGTTAGAGATTGAAACACACACAATCAAATGGTAAATGCATTTTAAAGATAAATTAGAGTCGACAGCGTAATGTGCTAATAAATTTATCAAGATAAAATAAAAAATCCCATTATTAGCGATCAAGTTATACAAGTATACAAATTAATGAATCTTTTAATTTTGATTTTCATAATATATTATTCCTATATTTTTATGGTCTTAGAATTGCTGTAGGCATTATAAGGAAGGCAAGCATAACTTAATACAAAACGTTATTCGTAATTAGTATAAATATTGGCATAATATGTTATGATAAATTGAAATATTCAATATTTTGGTTACATTTCTATGAGATGAAATGGAGGTATTTCAAAATCCGTTCCGTGCGACTACTTTCAATTTTTAGAAAAGTAAAATGACTTCAATGTAAACAATTAATAGGACATCGCTGGCAAGAATCTTCCTTATATTTGTAAGATCTTAAGTATTTAATCACAATATTACTTACAAATGTGGCTGAAAATTTTCTGATATGCCAAATTAAATGTATACAGTAAGGTCATTTGAGTTTCCGCCCGCATGAGCGCTACTGATTACTGGGAAAGTGCAGCCGCCGCAGCCGGAAAAAAGAGTTAAGAGAGAGCCGTGCATAAAGTTAGTGTTTTTATTTTATTGTTTATATTTTTGTTGTAAACATAAAGTGACACCTATTTAAAAATGGTATATAATAATAAGCACGTACCTGTTTTGTAAGAAAGGCTAAAAAATATGCCCCTCAGCGGCAGTAAATTGCCGTCTTTGCGTAAAAACTCTAGTATTTCATCTAATTTTCCTCCGTAAGAATATGCGGTTTGGAACATTTTTCTTATCATCGATACATTTTAACAAGTTGGCGAATGTTTTCTCCGCTTAAATACTTTCTGGCGATTCACCTATCACTTCTCTGCAAGAATCCGTTTTCCAATATGAATCAACCCGATCTTCTATACTATATTTATGTAGTAGTATAAACAAGGAAGAAAAATTAGCACACAATTTACACAAAATGAAAGCACAAGTAACACACAAACGTACAACTTCTCGCTGATAAAGTTTCTTAAAAATGACTACCAATTGTGCTACCTGCATTATAAGTCTTGACGACTGGTTTCTCCCAATGTGCGGTCGCCATGTGCCAGCCCATAACTCAAATGTCCTTACTATATTATTACTATTGGTACATACATTTTTAAAAATACTGTTTTTGTGGCTACCACTAAACAAAGATCATTTTAGAAGGTTCGATTATGGGCGATTTATATATACTAGTCTACATTAGTTTGTAAATTAGAATTTTTTATATGAGTTGGTAAATGATTAACACTAGAAAGAAAATAAAGGTTTTTTATGTTGTACATGTACCTAACAATGATATATAAATTTTTATCAGAACATCAAAACGCAGAATACAAAAATTAAATATCTACGAGTATAAGAGGTCTTTTCAAAAAGTATCGCAAATTTTGAATTTCCGCGGGCTACGTATATTCGATTTTCGATTGTTTTGTGGCGTTATGTTGGTACTCATGTCCCTCACTTATGTTGACAAGCTCGGCCATTTTTAATATTCACTTAATTGTTGACAGCTATTTTTCCTGGACGTGTTTTGGCTCGTCTTCGATTTTTGCCTATTCTAAAAAATGGAACAAAGAATCTGTATCAAATTTTGTGTGAAAAACAAAATTAAGTGCGCGGATGCATTCCGAATGTTGACTGTGGCATATGGTGAAGTTACCTTGGACCAAAGCAACGTTTATCGGTGATACAAAATGTTCTCAGAGGGTCGAGAAGATGTGAACGACGAAGAGCGTCCCGCACGCCCGAGCTCGTCAACAACAGACGAAAACATTGAAGAAGTGAAGAAAATAGTATTGGCCAATCGTCGAATCACCGTTAGAGAAGTTGCTGAGGACCTAAACACATCAATTGGCTCGTGCCATTCGATTTTTACCAATGATTTGGGCATGAGACGGGTCGCCGCAAAATTCGTACCAAAGGTGCTCAATTTCGACCAAAAACACCACGCATTAACGTTTCTAAGGAGCTGTTGAACTCTGTCCGCGAAGACCCAAATTTGCTCCAGAGGGTCATAATTGGTGACGAATCATGGGTTTATGGTTATGACGTGGAAACTAAAGCTCAACCATCCCAATGGATGCTGCCACACGAGCCAAGACCGAAAAAAGCGCGCCAAGTTCGGTCGAATGTGAAGGTTTTGCTTACAATTTTCTTCGATTGCAGGGGCGTGGTGCATCATGAGTTCTTGCCACAGGGTAAACAGTCAATAATGAATATTACCTGCAAGTTATGCGCAATTTGCGCGAAGCAATCCGCCAGAAACGCCCGGATTTGTGGAAGAACAAATGGCTTTTGCACCATGGTAATGCCTCTGCTCACACATCGTTGCTTGTGCGCGAATTTTGGGCAAAAACAACACACTCGTGATGCCGCAGCCACCGTACTCCCCAGACCTGGCCCCCGGGGCCTTTTTTTTTTTTGTTCCCAAAACTGAAGAGGCCCATGAATGGACGACGCTACGCCACGATTGAGGAGATAAAGACGGCATCGAAGGAGGAGCTGAACAAGATCAGAAAAATGATTTTTTAAAGTGCTTCGAGGATTGGAGAAAACGTTGGGACAAGTGTATAATATCTGGTGGGGATTACTTTGAAGGGGACAAAATAGATATTCGTGAATAAATAAATACTTTTTGAAAAAACACAAAATTCGCGATACTGTTTGAACAGACCTCGTATAACAAAAGAACACCGTTTTTAAATGGAGTACTATATTATGATATATCAAATTGTTCATGAATTTCATCAATAAAAGAAATAATAAAAATGCTTGTTAATAAGTATTTATGATGAAGTAATTCCAAATTTTTATTAAATATTAATGAAAGTGCCACAAAAGTTAATCTTAAGTCTAAATAGGCAACAGCCTACTCTTGAAGAGCAAAAGAACAACAACTCATATAGTCTATTCTCTCTCTCTCTCGACGTGGAGCAAAATCCTAATCGTGTTTCCAGAAAGCTTAATGAAAGATGAAGTAATAAACTAAATCATATAATGTAATAAAAATTGTTTTGACAAACTGATATTCATGTTAACTTTCATCAGAGATATAAAATTACGAATATTTAACTATATGCGTACAAAAATTCGTAAAATAAATAAAGTTCAAAAGAGAATGGTATTGGATAACGCACAGCATTGTAGAGAAATGTAAATGAAGAGCAAGAAATGTTAAGTGAAGACCAAGAAATGAAAATTTTAATTAATGTGACAACTGATTAATTTACGTTCAATAGGTAAATTAAGAAGTTCGGAAAAAAAGTAATGTTTATTTAAAGTAATAGAAATGATGTAAAACAGCTTTAAAGTTCATTGATACCTAAATATTACTAAAACATTGCATTGAAGAATGTTTTGGAAGATAGCTATGTAAAATTGAACAGCTTAGACGGGACATTAATGAATATAATTTAGATCCATAAAGATATGATATAGCACTAGGTATCATAATAAAGAGTATAAGATATTCCTTATTTATTAATTATAAACGCCCCATAATACATTCTTATGTATTTATAACATAAGTTTGCGATAACAAAGAACAGTTTTCATGATGTGGGAGAAGTAAAATACACACTGTGGTTCAATAATGTTAAAAGTCTTATTATAATTAACGAAATGCACAGCATTGAGGCACAAAACAGAAGCTTCAGTGAAGTGATTACAGGAACCAAAATTGCAAACGGGATATTTTCGCCACCTCTTGCTTGAAAACATGTGGCTATATTTGCATCTGGATGAATGTTGCAGTATTTCCGTGACTACTGGGAAATGTGTTACTGTCATTGATTGGTTTGTGAGAGCCGATATAAACCGGAACAGCAATGGTGCATGGTAATGACCTTATATTCCCTCTCATTGCACCTGCTCATTGGCGCAATGCACCAAATCTGGGAAGTCACTAACAGTATTTGGGCTATTTATGAAGTGGATTAATACACCGATAAATATAACGGCAGCCTTGTACAAGCCTAACCCAATGGCTTGGACGGTTGTTATATTATCGCCATTATGAATCGATTACCCAGTTCAAGACACTTAAAAATTAGCTCTCAGCGTCATCAGGATATTGCTTGGCTTGTTATACACAATTGGAAATGTATATTTACATATTGCATGCTTTGTAACACCTAAGACTTGTTCAGGCGCAAACTGGAGATATGTTGAATGACAGTGGGATATACAAGTTATTTGCTATTGAACTTTTAAAGGGTGTTGCAGTGGATTGATAGCTTTACATAACCGGCCGACAATAGTAGTCTAAAGCTTAACAGTATTGTTTAAAAAACAGGAATTTAATTCATTATTTATACCGTGCCTTCATTCCGCTACGCAATCAGAGTTTCTGTACAATTATTGTGCAAATGAGTTGTTGTTCACATATCATGTGATTCCGAAAGGCTGCAATTATACTTCTGCTGATGTTTGTTCACTCGTACTTACAATATCATGCCAAGTGCCTCAGTTGCATTTCTGCAGAAAGTGCGTGCTAGGCTTGCTACGTGTATTTGTGTATTGTGAAGTATGTTGAAAGTGAAATTTACGCTAGGACAAAGATATTTATTTGCTATTGTAATGTGCAAAAAAATCGTACAAGTAGCGTCGATTAGAAACTTCTCGAAAGTCTATAACACGATTAGAAAAACAAATTGATGTATCTGTCGACCGTGCATATAAAGCCAATCAGCTGCTACATTTTATCCATACAAAATTGCTGCTGTACCTGAAATAAAACTGTCGATAGCCCTGAAACAAAATATCCAGCATGTAGTTTACGATATGAAGATGAATTGCTACTAGTTTTTCAAAACCTTTTGAAAAGGATTCAGGCATATCTCACAGCGAAAAATAGGCACTTTTGAGCATCTTCTATCATGGCGAGTACAATATTAATCATTATTTACCATTAATAAATAACGGAAAACACAAAAAATTGCGCGCTGTGAGTTCCGACCACCCGACATGAGTTTTCCTTCGCAGGTGGTGAGGTCGTTATACGTAAATTACCTTGTGCAAAATAAAAAATTAACTGCGTAGCGGAATGAGAACCCTGTCGTTTACATCAAGTTTGTTTTGCGTGAAATTTAATTTATACGATAATATTAATGTAAAAAATATACAGTATTTTCGCCGAATTTTTTTAAAAAGTATTGGTACTTAAATCAAATAAAAAGTTTATTTCAAACTCATTATTGAGACAATACAACTTAATAACATGAACTGGATGAACCTGTTATGGATGCTTGTCGCACTATATCACCGATAGAGGAAAGTGAATCACTTTTTTCTTTTTAACTCCTACTCAAATTCCAATGAATTCTACTGAAAATTACAGATGAAGTTACAAAATATTTATATAAAATTGATCCAGATAAAATTGTTTTAATCATTATACAGTGAAATAACGATTTGGATTTAATTCTATAACTTCGTTTGTTAGGAAAAAGTTATTTTCAAATAACCAGGATATGTCAAACGATGAAACTGTACATAGTTTTGCTTTGATAAACTCAGACTCTTGTTGCAGCAGGATTACCAGGAACAATGTTTGATATAATAATGTCATACTTTGTTAAAATATATGGAGATAGTTTTTTGGATAATACTTTCTGAAAGCTACAACATATTGACACAGAAAATTCCACCAAAAAGCAATAGGAAGATTTACAAGTTTGGGTGCAACCACACTATGCCTTTGTTTGTGGCATAATAAAATACTCAGTCTAAGGAATGAATACAGAAACTTTTGAAGAACCTTATTCTTACCTCAATAAATAAGGAATTCGTGCCATAAATTACACCATTCAGCTAGGAAGGAGAATATTAAACAAGAATGAATACAGTTTTGTAAAGTAGACCAAAATTAACCAACCTCTATATGCATTTATTTGTAACAAAGATTGTCGTCATCACCAACTACAATATTTCGATTCCAATGGCCATTTCCGTTCCCATTAGAATTGGTGATTAATTTCATCTTAATCTTGAACGACCAACACTCTTCTTCCTCTTGGTACATAATAAAATTCGATCTTTGGAATGCGTCTTTCTCCTATTTACTCTAAATGCTCTTAACAATTTACTCTGTATCCTTTTGTGCATCTATCGCAGTTATTTTCTAATATAATAATTTCTAGTGTGTTCATTTAATGATATTCTTGCTATATAATCTAAAAATGTCATTTCAGAAGCTTTGAAACCCTTTTCATCTTCTGTTTACAGTGTCCACATGATTTATATAACTTCGGTTAAATTTTTGTTGTTGTTGTTTCTTTTCCTAAAATTCTCCTTAAGGTTTCACAAAATACATTGATATTTGTACAGTTTTTCCTCCAGGTCCATATATTTAAGATAACCTATTTTTACATCCTAAATATTTAAAGTTAGTCACCTGCTCCATAATTGGGAAGTTATGACTATTTTTTAGCCTTTTATGTAAATGTGGTCGGTTGATTGAGTTCTGTCTGTCTGAAAGTCCGAGTAAATTCATGCATCACATATCTATTTCGGCAAATGAAAATTTGTCATCAAGCTTTCGAACAAACAAATGTGAACTAGCTTTGGTACTTCTACAAGTTATCGAATGTCATTACGTATTTTGTGGACCAGTGTCAATAAAAGAAAACGACGTTGGAATGAAATAAAAAAAATACGTAAATACATTTCACTAATGTTAGAAGAATTTACTAGAACTTATGAGTAAGAATGAAGATTTCTTACAATAAGTTCACATTTTAAACCTATACTTAGTAAGACAGACATTTTTAAAATAAAATTACTAATTTGGAACGGCAGGATAAATATTTCATATATCTTTACTGGCTTACATATTTTATTTTTCTTTATTCTGTAGATGCGAAATATAAAAAGTACGATTGCTGTGACATAAAGACTTTTTTCCCTCCTCTTCAGGGATAAGCCACTTATAATATACATTTTAGTCTTTATTAACATTTTCTATCTCTTTTCAATAACGGTTTCGACCTCTAATCAAGACAGCAACAGATGCAAAAGGAACACACAAAGCAATCCTCTTAAAATAGTCTGAAATACGTAACATAGCAGAGAAAGTTGGAAAAAATTATCAAAGGCAGTAAGTCAGTCTTCCTTGTAGAAGGAGAGGAAAATAAAGCCTTTTCTGTAGCTACCACATTGAAGGAGAGTCGGTGGTAAAATGTAAGTAAACTGTGATATCAAATCAACTTCATTCATCCGTTTCACTGACCCGATTCTTTCATTTTTCTTGATCGAGGGGGAAAAAGTAATGTACTGAAATTTGCTTATAAAATATAAAACACGTAGTCATTGCGCTATTCCTATATTTTGTCAATAATATGATTTAGTTGTAAATTGCAGAATATTGAGAAAAATATATTGTACATTGTGAAAAAGTATTAATTAATAGCAAAATTGATATTTACAGCAGCTCATTTGGTAATGTTTAACCGAACATAACCATCTTTATTTCCAATTAATAGAAACAATGGAAACCCTGTAGAACTCTGTTTATAACGCAGCACAATGAAGAATTTGAGAAGTTTTTCAATATCCTTTCTTGAAGAAAATTTGCTGAAAGATTCCAGGCATCGTCTTTGTTCCCTTCCCAACTTTTGTAGTCAAACATATGGACGAAAAAGTATTATTTTCTTTTTGACATTTGTCTTACACACGTTATTAATTCTTAATGAAAAACGCTTCTTAAACTTTTTGTATACGATACTGAAATACTCTCTGGGGGCCATTAAAACCTCGTTGCTACGAATAAATATTTAATGGAAGGCATATACCTGTGCTTTGTGTACTCAGCAAACATTAAATGTCAATTCCAGCTAAACCATTTTATACCCTTCACCAGAAAGAAAAATGTAGTAAGCCTTAGAAAACTAAAACTTTCTGGAGTTGAGATAGAATTATCCATGAGTGTAAAGTATCTGGGAATCACAACTGGTCAGAGATGGACTTGGACAGGGTCATACACAAAGCAAGGTGGTTAGCTTGTAGTAAGCAGACAGACATGGGAGTTTATATCTACGTTTGTGTCATTGGCTGCCCTTGCAGGAGTAAAACTACAGGTAAGTTGTGAAGCTCTGGTGTGATAAAGAAAAGGCGTAACAAGTAACTACGCGAAATAAAATGCGAGTCTACAAAAACTCGTTTATCTTTATATAAATGTGATTTTCCTGCATACCAACAGCTGCATTGCAAATTTACTTGGAATTCTGCTCTTAAAACTGTATATTAAGCAGAGGCAAAAGGGGCGGCTCATAGAATGAATAATGTAGGCAATTGGAGATAAATTTGGACACCCTTCAATAAGAACCATTACCTAAACAATGCTCGACATGACCGCATGTCTAAAAACACAATTTTACAAAATACATTCACAGTCAGAATTGGAGAAAGATCTAACTGGGTGAGAGAAAATTCACCTACTCTACCTAAAGGTCATTTGGTTCTTTTATAGATGCCTCAAGAGTAGAAGGTTCTTAAGGAGCTGGAGTTTATGGATTAATTTCAAAATAAAATATCTTTCTTACAGTATTCCAGGTAATTGCACTTCTGACTATGCTTTCTTAATTAAAAAGTATGTTAGCCATCGCATACTTATCTTCACCATTAGCGCATTAAAATCTCATCATTAGAACTCTACACTTGTATGGGAATTGTATGGACTTCAATGGACCTGAATCCTTCTGCGGCATTAACAAGAAAACCAATGGGCCAAGAAATAGATAGAACTTTCTCGGTTAAGAATTTGGGAAACTACGTAAAATTTCTGATAGCATCCTACCTAAAGACCTGCTGAGTATGGATCGGAAGCAAACCAGGAAAGTTATTACATTCCAGAAACACCTACGTACGATTGGACACTATAATGAAAATCCCACATGCTTCTATGTGAACAGTCTGATGAGATTTCGAAACACATCTTACTAGAGTGTAAGGCTCTAGAAAGAAAATACATCTATATTGTGATACGAACCTTTAGGAGATGCAATTCCTAAACTTGTAGGAAAGATAATACAGCTCATTGAAGCCTTAGATCTGGAACTACAAAATAAGGATAGAAGGAGTGCACAGAGCCTCTTTGGCCCAAGTGCCCATGTGTATCTACACACTCCAACGTTACCAAATCTTGATGTACCTGTTTTCTGTCGTTGATAAGGAATTCTGCCTTCCTTGTATCTTAATGAAAATGCTAGGAACAGTGATCTAACAGAAGCAAGAATCAATCATAATAGGATAGCATTAAAAATACGAATTTCAAGCTTTCAAGCTTGAAGCATTTTGCTACTTTCTTTTAGTGGTGTTTAACGCCGATTTTAACTACTGAGGCATCACAGGCAGTGACACTGATGAATCATGAAATGAAATGATAATTGGGGAAGGATTATTTTTTAACGAAGAAAGCGTTCCCAATCAAGTTTAGGTACTCCCCGGCATTTGCCATTTAAGAGGACTATGGAAAACCTGGAAAAAAAAAAAAAACATCAGTCAGGAAGGATGGTCCCGGTGGAAGTCGAACCCCAGACCTCCCGCTCAAGAGTCTGCGTCTTACCGACCTCGGTCACCTGTGGGGGCACGTATTTTGCTACGGAATGGTATTCGTAAACACGAAGTCGAGATTTTCGCTTATAATTTGTTTTTCTCTTTCCCTTGCTTCTCCTGCTTTATTCCACAAATATTCTTTCTCTCCTATCTCCTTAGATTTCTTGTTTAGTATATTTCAAATTAATGATGGCTGATCTCTAAATTTAGTACAATTGCTAGGTGATGTATCTGCGTAAGATTGGGAAATGGGGGTTGTGACGTGTAGTGTTCATAGATCTCATGTATGAGGGAATAAACCCCCATTTATCCTCGGAATTTTGCTCCTTACACTTCTATTTATGTAAATAGCTTCTTACATGGATACCAAAAGTGAATTATATTATACTATGAACAATCGATTTGAGATCATTCACAAAATATAACTAAGCACGCGAACTGCAATGGTATTTGCAACATAAGAACAAAAATATCTCCCTGTACAAAGGTTTTATTTCAAAGTTTGCCAGTATAAAAACCTGCCTATGTAAAATACATTGAATACAACAAAAAACGGCTAATTTAATTTTTGAAGCAGCATTTTAAAACCAAAGTTGATTGCATTTTAAGTTTTAGCCTTCACCCCGAATCACAACAAAGTTGGAATATCAAATAACACCCCATATGATATTTAACAATTTAAAACGGATTCAATCATTATAACATATTTTGTTTTTTTTCGTCTTTTTCTTGAAACCTTGAATAATTATTGTTGTTTCAATTTGAAAAGGACAAAAATACAGAAATCTACAAAAGCTATGGAGCATTTAATGCAATAGTTATAATTTAATAAAAATGGATTCAAAATTGTATATGCACTACAAAAAATAACACAATATAAGCGTATTATATAAAAGTTAAAAATAAATATTATTGCCAAGCCAGGTAAACATCATAAAGTAGAGTGACATTTGAAATGTTGGAATTGCGATGGCTGCAGTGAAGGGTGAAACTTCAAATATAATCAACTTTAGTTTTAACATTTCTCCTTCAATATCTAAATGGACGCTATTTTTGTTTAATTTAAATTTCTTTTAAATTTTTAGTTATTCACACTGGCAAGTTTTAAAATGAAAGCTTACTATGCAAATGCCAAGCTATAAAATCAAGCACTGGTTGCAAGGGGACTCAAGACCATAAAATTCAATAGTCTGTGGTTTGAAGAGTGAACTCACGCTGTCCCATCAAAAGACACCAATTTAATGTTCTAATTCCAATTGCTAATTATTAAATTTGAAATTAAATTACATAGGTAAACTTTCATGCCCTTAGATTGTAAAATTACATAACATTAAGTTATTCAATTTTCATTGTGCATCTTTTTGTATTTAGGTCCGTTTCAGCTCAATAAATATTTATACTATTACGTGAGTTTAGTACATTTTGTATTTGTTGTGAAATCATATTTTTGCACTAAGTTATTATTTAATAAAATAGGTTACTTTCGAAATATATAATTTATATAAGTATTTACATGAATATGATAGCTTTCCTGCCGTTCAAATTCTGAGAAAGGACAGCACGAATGGTCTGTCTCAATTGTTGAATTTTAAAATTGTGCTGATTTTATAGCATCAAAATTATCGACATTCTATAGTCTAGATCTTAACCGTTTAGTCTATTTTGTGTGGGGTCAACTGCAAAAGGTAGTAAACTATTTGATAAGAGTTCGTGATATTGTACAACAATTAAACCATGCCTTCTTAAATGTTGATATTGGCTTTATCTTCTGCTTCTGGGCTATGGAAAATGGCAATGGTTTATATAGAGCATAATTTTTTAATTGAGGTTGCCGGTACTCAATTATTCTAGTGTATTTTAGAGTAATAAATTACTTTTTTTTGCACCGCCGTATATTAACCACCTTGAGATTTTAAGTAAACATTGAATCATCGTAATAAACATGTGGCGTTAATCTAGAAATCCTACTCTAATATAACTTTTTACCCTTGCCAGTCCACTATACTTATGGGCCTTCCCTCCTAGCGTGGTGGAAATGCAGCGGACTTCTGAGGCCGAGGCACCAATAGGTCGCTGCTATGTTATTATGGTGAAGATGATATATACAAAAAGGGAATCCTTAAACCAAATAGTACCTTCATTAAGCAGACCATGGTATCGTATGGAAGAAAATGTCCAATGACAGATCCAAGAATTGAATCTGGGACTCTAAGATTAGAAGTCAAGAGCTTTTCCACTAGACTATGGAACTGGGCTGATTTTTAAATAAATTTATCTATATAAGAAGATGGACTTAAAATTATTTTACCCTTTTTCATTGTAAATATTCTTTATCACTATTAACAGTTATTAAAAACCCTTTAAGAAAACGGCAGTAGTTATGAGACAGTACCTGTAGAACAAGTAACAAATTAAGAATAAACAATGAAATTATTTAAAATAAAGTAAAAATGTATGGATATTGCAGAAATGATATTACTATAACGTACTTAAGTAAAATTTTATAAGGAAAGAGCTAATATTTCATCACACATAACCATTCTCAATTACAAATTAGAAAAAAAAAAGTCCACAATTAATAGCAATAATATGATGAAAATTTGAATGTTATAACATTGAAAGATTTTCTTTTTTATTGTATATTCGTCTTATTATTAGAACAATGAACTGAACGAGTTTTGGGAACGCACTTTTCCATGATGATGACAAAACAGAAAAGAAAATGAGTAAGGAAGTAAGCTTTTACGAAAGAGGGAGCTGCAGACAAGAGGCCAAGACAAGGATTTAGAACGATAATAAACGAGGATGAGAGAAGATGGAGTACCAAGAAGGGGATAATGTTAGGAGAATCTTAAAAGGTAAGTCTGGGCTGTGAGAGATTGTGGCTTTGGGGCCAAGAAGGAAAAGACGGTAATGAAGGGGGAGAAAATCTGCAGAGGAGGAAATGGGGATCTAAATGACAAGTCGTAGGCGAGGACGACATTGCGAGTATGAAACTTAGGCTGAGGGCGTGATACCAGGTGACTAGAAAGGGGCAGAACCCATTGCGAGGCAACGAAGAATGTAACATCTACCGCTGGCAGTACGTGATATAGGCGGTGCGGCAGGGATACCATAGAACGACGCATGCGTACTAAATGGAATGGATGAGGAAGGGAGAGCAGCAGGTGTTACGCAAAGGGGATGAAGACGAAGAATTCCGATTTCCATGTGCCACCTGGTATCCCACCCTCTTGTTCGTCTACTAATGCAAACTGCTGCTGGTATCGCGGGAGAGAAATTGTAGAATTACCGTATTAGCAAGTAAGAGCTGTAGATGGGGGATGCTCATAGTCACTGCACTGGGGAGGCAAGACTCTTGGGGATCAGTGTAGAACTTACGATCACAAAATGAGATGTAGGAGAAAAATCTATCTATTCAACTTCATAGCATGTCTAGGGAATTTCCTCCTACTTTAAATCTGAAAGGAAAGTATCACCCATACGCACTTACAATTTCATCAGGACTGAAAAAAAAATTCTACTCATATTTCTGTTTGTTAATGATGAGCAAACCTTATAACTACATATACAACTACATATGCTGGTTGTTGCTTACTGCAACATTTCTTCAAAACAACCTTGTGCAGCGGTTTTTATTTGAGAGGTGTTAATTGAATCTGTAAAATATGTGAAAGAAAAGATTATGGAAGGATTAGATTAATTGTTTAGATTAAGGATGGGATTAATGATTGAGATCTCAGGGGTAAAAGTTTTCTTCTCCCTCTCCGATGAGAGTTTCCGCCGTGGTCTTTGCTGACTTATATTTTTGCCACGGCTATTGTGACTCTGCTGCTGGATACTTTTATGGTCCTGTGACCATAGGGGAAGGAGTCTTGGAGGTTAATAAGATTTCTCGTTATAAGAGATGAAACACAATTTATTGTTTATTGTCTATTTCGTCTAAAATGTGCCTCCGTTATTTCCTGCAGAATACGGTCACTTTTGCAATAAATATGATCACCTTGACGTAAACGCACTTTAATAACTCTTAAAACTCTGATCATAAACTCCACTAAACTCAAATAATTCTGAGACCCAACTGGCTACTCCTCACTGATAATTTTACACTAATGATACTCTTCGACTGAACTGAATTAAATTGATAATTGAACTGAACTCTCTTGACACCGACGTAACTTGAACTAAACTGAGAATTTACCGGAGAATGCTTCTTTTTCCGACCAACTGAATACTCTCCCAGCTTGACTGCGCTTCCCACTAACCTGATTGCGGATCGCAAAATTGCAAGACTAAATAAATATGGTAGTCTACCGGTCTCACGAAGCTATCCTCAATCTTTGAAATGTGTTTTCAGAAAAATATAGAATATTTTCTCCCATCTTCGCATCTCTATTGGGTAATCTGTTCCCCTCCGATTCTTTTCTGCTACATTATTGGTCAGATAGCTTACGTGACTTTTTGCAAGTAACCCACATCTCTCACGTATACATGCGACCATTAGGATCTCCCATCTGGAGGTTATTAGCCTGTCTTTTCAACCCAGTAGTGGTCATATTCTTTATTAAGTCTTCCTTGCCTAGCTAAATAACAATAAAGCTTTCAGACAATATATAAAGAAAATCTGTTGCACGGGCCCTGCTTAAGAATTCTCTCCAGAAAATATCGGTAATGCTTGGGTCATCTTTTAAAAAATATGATTACAATAGGCAACAGAAATTCCCAGGTCAGATTTTATGGCTGGGGGTAGCTTTCTGCACTCTGGGGAGAAAATAACATCACAAACAATAATCCAACGCTTATATAGGAAACAGAAATGGAACCACATTTATGATTAGTATAAGACGTTACATAAAATTACTTACTATAATAAATTTAATTAAATTTGGTGTGACAGCTTATAAATACTATCTCACTCGGCTCCATTGACCGAATTTGCTATCTTTGCGGGGAAAAAGTAATTAATAACAGAAATTATGTTATAATAAATTTTATTTCTCATAGATACTCGGTTTTCCACATATCTTATCCACCTATTCCATAAGCTTAGGAATGCTCTCAAGAAAATGAGTTCTTTAGTCTGGTCTTAACCAGATTAAATTTGCACTACACCATTAATTCTTTAATCTGCAAAATTCTGCCTTACAAATATTTTTCAAGGTTGAAACAAGTGAAAGTTCAGACAATATAGCACATGTTTCAACACCTCAGTGAAGCAGTAAAGCATTAATACGTTTCGTCCTCTTCGCTGGCTTCAGTTAACCACCATCTTATACCTATATCGAACAGTAGTTTCGTAGTGTTGCCCTTTTCCTAGAAGTTACCAAATATATCACCAGTGACATCGTAAAAGATCGTCAGCTTAACTTTCCTTGAGAAAACCTATGTCTTGAGTTGATCAGAGACCACGGGTGTTTTTATTGCATTGATGTATATCGCTCTTTGTATCCAGAGTCTGTCTGGTGTCATAATTTGATGGAGAAAGCGTCTCCGTTGTGAGCAAGACGGTCCAAGCATTTCTGCTAACTTTTCCATTTGCATCAGCTATTGTTCAGTTCTTTGGCAATTTCTTCAACAGTGACTCGCTTGTAGTTGATAATCTACTCAATCGCTTTTACACCGTCTCGGTTGCAACACAATTTGACGTTCACCATAAACGTATAGTTTTCCACTTTTAAAAAAAATTTACAACCGTTTCTACACTCTCTTCCGATTAAAACATTACTTGTACCTATGATGAATTTTCATTCTGTTGTAGATAAGAATAAGAATAAGTTTAGCTGTTCTTTCGATATATTTTATCTCGTAGTTTCAAGCGGCCTCCAATTTGCGGTTCGATGTCGTTATATTTCCTTTCAGGAAAATATATTAGGAGGGACGACCGTGAATGCAATTTTATGTTGTAGGTTATAACATATGACTTTGTTCAGATAAAGTCTTGGTTACATAGCAAATCTTAGATGACTAACTTGAAATGTACTTTAAATATTTCCTAAGGTTTGAGATAAACAGTTGTGTTTCTATGAATAGATAGCACAGCAAGCATCCAATTTCCAATATTATTATAACTGTACAACTAAAGTAAAGTTTGAATTAAGTGTTGGATACTACAATACCTTTGCAATCAACTGTGCCTTTCTACATCTTTCCTCATCTTCCTGTCCACGCTGGAAGGCCTTATTATGTGTGTCGTGCTCCTAATGGTTGAGGCAGGCAAGACACTTTCAAAACGTAGCCATATCTAGAGCATGATCACTCTCCTATTCATTGACGGTAGATAATGATTTGGAATCAAAGGGATAACCACGCCTTAGCATTTATTCAAATTGGTAGGACCGGAGCTCTCTCCGTTAGCCCGAATGAACATGGTATTATGAAAGTTTGTGTGGATTTTATTCCCGCTAGTGTAAATGTGTAATGCTGTTTTTTTAAGTGCCTCATTTCTTTAATTATAGCAGAAACTTGTTTGCTGCAATATTTTGAACTTGCTGTCAAATGAGGCTTCATACTAAAAATTGTTTAAAATTATTTAAGTAAAATATTTGTAAAGTGTTGACCAAATAATGAACTCGAGTTTTTAAATTTTAAAATGGAACTTAAATATTAAAGCTTTAAATTATGCTTCTAAGTGAATTATTGTGAGCATCTGAGTCAATTTTAGTCTATGTTGCATGTTAACCAAGTTTTGCTTAAAGTTGAATAAATCAGAATAATTATTAATTTTCTTCTGAATTTAAAGTTACCTTTTTCGCCCACATCCTGGGGATTTTCTTTCCAGTATACTTCCTAGCTCAACTCTTGTCAAGGCATCAGCGAGGGGACGAAATTAATATTAAAAAAGTGATAACAGAAATAGAGAACACTTTGCAAAACTGGGAACATTTATAACTTATTTTTTTTTAAAATTAAGCAGTTTTAGCAATGGGTAAATTTTAAATGGCAAAAATATAAAAAATGTAAAATGATAATAAATATAAAATTAAAATATAAAATAATATAATATAATATAAAAATTTAGCCTGTTCCATTATTGTTGCAGATTCTTGAATTATTAGAATCTAGGTGTATCTATTCTTGATAAAATTACAACGTTCTGGGCTATTATGCCGTAGTCGATGGTGCATGTTAGAACCAAGACTATCGCTGACTATTCGGTTTAGCATCATTAGTGAAAATGTGGGTCTGTACACGTATCTAACTTATCTCGTTCTCTTTAGCAAATTCCAATTATTTGTTGAAATCCTTTTGGCGTCTAGAATGGCTGCTACGTTTTCCGCAATAGTTCAAATATAACATAGTGGCACGGATGTGCAACGCACTGAACAGCAGGAATTTCACGTGACAACTAAGATGAACGTGCAAAACAATAGCAAATGTGGGTTGGGGAAGGTCAGTCGTTGGGTAAAATCCACATTACAGCTCCAAAGACTGCGTTCCGACAAAGTAAACTCCACGTTTGGACTAATTTTTGACTAACCTTTCTGAACAAAATCTTCGAAATAAGGATAAAATTCGAATTACATGTACTTTTTTTTTTTTTTTTTTTTACACATTTCTTTACACAAAATTCAAGGGACCGAAGAAGTCTTCGAATTATGAACGTTCGAATTATCCGAGTTTCGCTGTAAATTTTCAAGCATCTGAACCCACTAAAATTCATAATATCTTTATACATAGCTAGTGAAATGATGATTTTTTTTAATTGTAATTAAACTGCAAGCTTTTCCTTTATGTACAGAGGACATTAAAAAGTTAACTGATTTAGCACAGTAAAATACTTTCGTTATTTAAATTTATTAACAATGATCAGTAGGTTCTGCAAAAGTTTGAATTTCTATAACCTTTCTTTGTAAAATTTTCAAAAGAATAATATAAGTGGGCGAATATTGTTTATGAAGTTCAGTGTCTTAAAATAGAATGTGCCTCATATAACTTACCAAAAAATAATTAACACGAATATTTCATGTCTATTGACGACAGCTGAAAGGACCTAACCTAACCTATGTGCATTTTATCGAAAAACTGACAAAGTAGTTTTCATTTATTTATTTTTTTTTCAAAATTTTGTTTCAGTATTTCATCTGTATGTGTTGGTAAATTTTTAAATGTCATTGTATCCTATTAGGGCTGCTTAATCTTTAAATAGTCCCCGTACTTTTGCTGTGATAATGTTTACTAATATTTTGGATTTGCAGCTGTTTTTCAAGCAACAACTTAAAAATTACACACATTTTTCCTCAACTAAATATAATGTGTTTTTATGTTGAACAAAATAACGGGTGAATAAGTTAAATTAGCCTGAGATTGACATTTTGGAATATCCAAGAAATCTTTCATTGAGACTCCGAGCATTTATCTTTCTGCATCAACCATCAACTACTTTCAAGAAAAGTCTGAGAATGTGACACCTCTTTCCAAAAATCTGCAATAGCAACAGGTGTTTTAGTTGAACATACCGAAGTACATGAGCACTAGTAGCTCAAAATATGGACAATGTCGTTAGCTAGTTATTATTTTAAAATGTCTGGATCTCTCAGGCATTCTTTATATTTCAACAATCTGTAACAAGCGTAAAGGATAGCACGATTTTGTTTCTCTACTTGGAGTAAAAAAAAGTCAGAAAACACTTAAGACTATTCGAAGATAGTGGCAGCACCAAAGTGATAAAATCATTTTTCGGAATACAGAAAAGCTTTAAAAACTGAAAAGAATAAGTTGTAATGCACCCAAATATATTTAGTGGATAGTTACAATAATGTTTATTCAAATATATAATCATTAATTTTAGTTTTATTGCGTTCATGTAAATAGGTTTGTAACAAAAACTTTTAATTGTATATATTTAAGTTAAATTTATTATTAACCTACTGTTCAATTCATAAAAAAGATTCAGTCAAAAAAAGGACGTATGCTCCCAAGATTTTGATCTATTTTCTTTAATAATATATTCAAAGTACAGATTGGATTATATTAAATTATATTCTCCATTATCTGAAATTTTAGAAAAGCATTGTTTTATTTTTAAAACGATTCCATGATCAACATATACAGTGTGTAAAATTTAACACCTGTGCTTTGGATTGTAGGTACTTCTTCCAGCTACTATCTCAGTTCAATATAGAAGCGTTTATAAACACATTTAAGTTATTTGTGAATTCACTGATTTAAAAAATGATTGTGATTATTAAACATGATGTAAATAAAAGTCGGTTGACATACAAGGAAATTATGAACATTTTATGAAAGCTCTGTTTTTATGAAACACTTATCTCTGTACGAACATGCATTAGAACAGTGGCGGCTACTCACATAGCTGCGTAAGTTGAAAATATCTCTGGTCGGTACGAAAGTAAAATATACTCACTGTACGTTATGTGCTATTTCTTAATAACTTCTCTCTGTCTTCTTTAACCCACTTTTATGAAGTTACTTAATGGGAACTATTGTACCAGGGGATAATTTTTTGGTTTTATTTCATACACTTTTCTTGGAAAGTTAGCATTTTTTTAGAGTCATAACTAGCGAGAGTACATTTAATCGCAATAAAAACTGAAGCAATGCTAAGGGCCGATCCCTACATGGAAAGGAAGGAAATAAAATAAAATACCGGAAGCTAATTGATGCCGCAGAACTCTAAACCATCTCGTTATGTGTGCAAGTTCCCTTTTAGATAAGAAAGCGCAATGCGGCTGAACTACCGAGCCCGTCGTATTTTAGATTGCAAACTATCCGAGCTTCAACTGTTTTTCCCTATGTTTTTAAGCGTATTTTGCACTCTTCTCTTTTCAGCCATAGCAAATCAGTGTGCAATTTCATTTGAAAGCTAAGTTGTCTCTTCTTTTGATGGCTGCTACGACTAAAATAGAAGGGGAAGTATCGCTGTTTGGATAATGTGTATTTTTATAGACCTAATTAGCCTTCTTTTTTGTCCACTTCTCCGGTCGCGGAAAGGGATGCTCGCAAGCACATACACACGTTCATACACACACAAAATGGAGCTCATCTGGTATTTTTTTTTCAAGAGGATTCTCTCGCGTTTCTACTTTTTACGATCAAGGAAGGGGGGAAAAGAAGGAAATTAAAAAGTTGAGTTCCTCCCCACCTTCCTTATGCCGCCTCATTCCCTTCCTTGCAGTGGGGAGGAAACTTTATGTTGAAACTTAGCAACGCTGCAACGTTTTCCAACAGCTAGGCGGGCGAGCTGTTACTGCTGAAAGTTTCTTGATCCGTCTCGAAAGAAAGAAGAAAAAGAAAACTGATAAAATGAGTCCGTGAAGACCGTTTCTCTTTTAACTGCTTCTGGTGTTGGCAGTTGCACAATACTTCCTTTATAGCTTATCGCCGTTCGAAGCCTATTCTCTTCCCTAGATGGGAAAAGTGAGGCAAGGTACTAAGTGAAGGGGCCTAGTTTGTGATAAGATCCTAGAGGTGGGTTTTACCTTCCTTTCTCTTCGCCAGAGAGCATCGCATCTCTCTGGCTCTGTGTTTTCCTGCACAAATCCAAATCATCCCGCCAAGGGCCGACAGGGTCAGAGATTGATGACGTTTTGATTTTTGAAACGGAATAGTATTTAGGGATCATTTGTTAAGCATAATACAAGCTGATGGAGTTTACCAGTATTTGTTTTAGTGCATGACGTGATTTTAACGGCAGCATTTTCAGACTGGTGACGTGTGCTATCTCTCGAGTGGGCACTGACGTTTTGTCTTTGGTATCCTTGAATTTATTCATGATTTTGCCTTGTCAATTAGGTGAATACTGGGATATATATTTCCTTTCTATACTATTTCTTCTCTCATTTCCTTCTGTTTCTTTTGCAGGGTCAAAAGTTGGTGAACCAGCCGGTGCTTTGTGCGGCGTGGCGGTAGCTTATGCTTTGGAAAAAGTTTTATCTCCGGCTTCTGGTAGAAATCAGACCCTTAGGAGCTCCATCTAAATCTGTTGTTCATCATCCTTATCTCCTGAACGCACACCCTGCTCAAACTTCTTCAGATACTCCGGTGAAAGGGAACCCCCGAGCATTTGCAATTCTTTTGAAGTTACTAGCAATGCACCGGTCTTGAGGAGAAGTGCGGATGTGTTGCACTCGGTGTGGTATGTGTATTCAGTATGCCGTAAATGGTCAGCAGTAGTAAAGGCTAATCCCAAAAGTGAAATACTGGGAGCTGGGTCGGATAATCTGGCGGATGTAAAGAGAATTGGTATTATAGTTTAAAGTACCGACCTATAGAAAGCCTAACAGTGGTTTAGCCTTATCCCCAGTTGGCATGAATACGGTTTCTCTTCTATACTTCTCATCTCTCGGATATACCCCCTTCCATGACTGAAGTACCAAGTTTTCTTTTCCGTTCCTGGCAATTTAATTCATTCCAATTTCTCGATATTATGTAAAAGTTAATGTAGGCATATATTTGTAAAATAAACACCGTTATATTTCTATATATCCATCTATCTAATTCGGCGCATAAGCGACCTTAGAAAATATAGTTTTCTTCCAATGTCTTCAGCAGACCTGTTATCCTCGCTGCCTTACTAGTCGAGTCAAAAAGAAATCGAACATGATTCGCAGAAGTTTTATTACAGATGAAATAGAACCTTTTCCACAATATCAACTCCAAAGTAAGATGCTTGAACCGTGACAGCAGCGTTTGTACCGCTTTTTGAAACATCCTTTAGTTCATTTTGATCACTTCCCACAGAGTGCGCATCGCACACGTCTTTAACTTTTCGGCCGGAGCGAGCCTTCATCCCTTGAGGAAGTGTTTGACTTTTGGAAATAGATAGTAATCAGCTGGAGCAAATTTTGGAGAATACGGAAGATAGGGAAGCACAGGTATGTTTTTTTTAATTTTATTATTATTGTTATTATTATTATTTTATTATTTTTTTTTTGAGAAATTCGCTCATCTGGAGAGGCGTTATGTTAGAGAACCCAATTTACCCTTGCATAAAATAAGACTATTTTTCTTTGCATTACATCACGAAGACTCCTAAGAATGACAAAATACGTTCCCTTATTGTGCTGTTCCGGCACGTCAGTATGTGTCAGCTCTTGATTGCCGCTTTTTCTACCTCAGCACACACACACACAGCTCCTATTGGCATCCGTAATATCATTGTCTTCAGTTTAGGAGAAATGTAATCATCGACGAAAACAAAAATAGGGTGCAGCATTGACCGTTCGGCCTTCAGAAATACATTCGAAAATGATGTGACTGTATGGGATGTTAGTAATAATTGAACAATTTTTTTTTCTGATCATGGTACCGCGACCTTAAGTAAGATCTATTGTACAAGATAAAGGATGATAGAATGAGTTCAGGGAAAATTTTGACCTAAGTTTCTAAAGAAATGAAGGAAAATTCTGAAGTAGAAAAAAAAAACCAGTTAGGAAACTAACCTAGACCCGCTACCAGACTACGACAGTGCTCCAATAAATCAACTACTACTCTTGCGTGACGCAGTCTGTCATCTACTCTTGGAAACATACTGTAATGCAAGAAGGCAAAGCAGAAAAGTTGCCCGGAAAGTCCGACGGAGTCAGGAAAATTTGAATTTATTTTTGAATCTTATTAGTGATTATTAGCACATTTTGCACGCCTCTTTTCCTGATTCACGCACCTACTGTGATACTTTCAGTGCGTTTTGTACGTTCTGATTTCTAGAGCGTATGGGAAACTAGCAGCACGTTCGTGAATTAACAGATATAAACTTTTGAAAATTTCACAGAGCCTGATTTTTTTCTCATTTACTATTTATTTTTTCAAGAATAATACTTGTATGTCTACATTTTAATGATCATTCCACACCCAATGTACGCTGTGAAGCAGCGGAATTCATATCCGAACACATGGAGTATATTTTATTTATTTAAGATTATCACAAGGAAGGTGCTAGTTAGGAAAAAAAGTAATAAGGTGTATGTAAAACTTTTAGTGCTCAAATCTTAATTATGATCTTTACATTTAGTTAAACTTCAAAGGCAATTAGCTATTATATCTGTTTTACTAGACAAAACATATGTGAAAAGATTAATATTTAAACTATGTATGTAAACATTTATTAGCTGCAATTGAGTTTATATGCGGTGGCCGTGAAGAATATTGAAAATAGAATAATTGTTTGCATAGAACATTCTCAAAAAAATACAGTGAATAAAAACCTATGTAAGTTGGTGCGGTAATTTGAACACGTAATATTCAATGTGATAAGCGGTCGTGTTTACCGTTGCGCTGATAAAGCCCATTGATACAATGACCCCTTTGTGGGCTAATCGACCGGGCTGATGAGAAGGCGGGTCAATGTATATGTAAGCAGGGGCTGCCTACCTGAATTTTGCATCATTAGTAAAATGTAGAATGAGCTGATTCGCCTTGTATACTCTACAACAATGTGAATGTCTAACATGTTCAAAGACTGCAGGCATTATGCGTACAGAGTTAGAAATTTAATGCACCAGAGCAACGTCTCCTCTGATTCAGTTGGCGTCTCAAACACTAGGCTGATTAAGTGTCACTACACAAAAAGTAAAATGAGGTGAGGACGGGAGAACAAGCTGACAAAAAAACTGATCCACCGTAGTCAATCCATTGCTTACAAAATGCGCGTTTCAAATGATTGTCTAACTGCAATGGAGAAGTAAGAAGGTACACCATCGTGTTGGTACCACATACGAAGGTAAATTTCGTGGGAAGGTCCTCGAAAAATGCAATCAAATTGTAATAAGATTGTGGGTGGCGGGTGTTTATTATTTGCCCCAAGGTGGTGGCCAGTTTGATGCTAGTTTATAGATGGGGGATGGGATTGGGCTGTGTGGTTACTGCGGTAAATAATTTTAGGCCCACTGATGGCAGGTTTGACCTCGGCTGCGGCAGATCTACTCTTCTTCGATGAGACTCTCTCGAGAGCGTTTCCCTGGATTTTGGCGGCTGTGAGCCAGCTGAGACTGAGTGAATGGCATTTCGATGCAAAAAGGTAACTATAAATAACGCTTTGTTATTTAGTTGGTGATATCATTTATTCTCCTTAACATGAACATAAACTTACGTCTCACGTCGAACCACAGGTAAGGCAATCTTGGCAAACGGGGAAGTTTATTGCGTTAATCAAATGGTGCCGAGTGCGAAGAGATTGTTAATTCAACAGAATTCTTAATGCAACTCAATAATATTGTTTTTGGCAATTAGCGTGGTGACGGACACTCAAGCTTCGTTGTCACCGAAACTGGTACTTGGTATTTAGGCCGCTCTTCCGCTGATCTCTGGGTGATGGCAGCTACATATATCTGGGCCCGAAAAATTCTGAGACTGCGCCACTTTAGTGCAAAATCTATTCCTTTTATACTCAATATAAAGTGACGCTATCTAGGACATCGGCGCGTAATATTCCCTCCAGTTTCGCGTTAACGTCACTCATAGGTCAATGTTTACCTCAATAAATTCCATTTCTATTCGCTGGACAGTTTTGGTCAAGCCAAATGCTCCGCTATTTGTCAATAAGATGTATTTAAACAGATTTTATACGTTAATGTCACTGACCCTTTTACTGGGACACCTGCGACTTTGCCACCGAACAAGCTGGTGTGTTTGCCTGAGACTTGGGATTTCCAACTGTAGCTGCATACCAAAAGGGATTAACTTACAGAGTTTGACTTTTGCCAAGTCTTTCTGTGTTCGGAGAAAAACGTGAGTGTTTCCTTACCTTACTACATTATTACACTTTATATCTTAAATATTACCAAAAATTACACTTTAAAACCGCGTTTAAACTCTCTACAATATTAATTCTATATGTTATGTCATTAAAGTTCCTCCACTAAAAGAAAATGCACAACCTACTTGCACATAATTACTCAGTTGCTGATTCTAAAATGACAATATGACAAATATTCATTATTTCAATTACTCTGCAATCGACGAAGAGCCAGGGACAGCTTCAAGGTTAAGTTGTGCGTTTAGCAGATTGCACTCTTTGATGGTTTTGAACAATAGACATGGTCAATTAATTTAAAATGTAATCTATTTATCCTCACATATGTCCTCAAATTGCCCCTTTTTAAGGTTTGTCAATAGTTTCAAGCCTATGGTTACTCAAAAAGAAACGTTTATTATCCCTAAAAGTTTGAATATTGAATTTAGGAAATTACGATGAATAACTTATAGTTTTGTTTCGAAATATCATACAGGTATGGCAAAGCTATTTAACCATTTCTAGCAGATGGCTAATTTTCTGATAAGTTTTTTAAATATGTTTAACATTATTACTTGCGGTTGCTAGCATTGTGTGGCGCGCAAGTACACGAATGCACACATACACACACACACACACACACACACACACACACACACACACACACACACACACACACGGCAAGTATTGCTTTTGTAATAAGGGGTTTTGTTTCTAAAGCAGGAATCTATTTAAAATATATATTTCGGTATTCCATTGTAAGCTGTCAGAATTAAAACAAATGCAAAATTCCGGGAGAATAAGCTAAAGTCATCCTATCAGCTTTACTGTACTTAGAAGAGCCTTCCCTGAGACCTACTTTAGCTCTCTTTTTCCCGTTTTCCTTGCACTTTTATACCTTCACATGGGTCGTAACAGAACTTTTAAATAATTCAGGAAGCCATAAAAATCGACTCCTTAAAACTTTTTTTTAACTTAAGAGAAGAAAAGAAGAAAGCACTTTACTTAGGTTAAGACCTTCTTTCCTTTCTGCTTTGCCCCTTAAGTATGCTCATCAAAAAATAAAGTGGTCGGCAGTAAATTAGTGCCGATCCCTTCAGTATTTATAAGTTGATACACGAGGCAGGTCCTTCCTTCTTTCAGAGAAATCTCCTTTGAATCTAAATTCCATTTCCTTTTGATAGATCTGATTCCTTTGCTGCCAATGTCTCACAGAGACGCATCCAATAAATTCTGTCTTTTCTTTCCGTGGTTGGTATTGGAGTACATCCATAAAAATGAATACTGAAATTAGCTGTTCATCAACAAGGTTTTCTCTAAAAAGGAAAAGCTTTATAATGCCTTGAAGATCAAAGTCGCCCTATAGCCCAGAGAGAATTGAAACACAAGAGTATTTTAAATTTACTTGTGAAACACTTTTTTCCATGGTTATCAAAGGAATGACAACCATGTAGACGATGTTTTGCGAACAGCGTGACCTTTGTTTCGCTCTGTACATTATTTCAGTATGAACTAACCATTTCAGTGCAAATGAGATATCCCTTAGCAATATTGTGAGATGAAAGTTTATTTTAAGTATGATGTTACAATATTCATAAATTTGGAAGTTATTATGAAAAATAGTTGGAATACCTGAATGCATATACTTCAAGTTAAGATATATTTAATTCTTTAGAAAAATTTAAAGTCGATAACTGGATCCATTTTTATATTTGGAGATTCTTATGGGTGGAATTTCTACTGCCCATATGTGGAGAAAATCTAGATGAATTTCTTAAGTTCATTCTTTATTTTGTTTAAGCTAAACGTTAAATGTTGCCTATTTTTATTACTTTATAACTACCCTAAATCAATTTTTGGTATGTGCATTAACTATTGGGGTTTTATTCTCTCGTTTCTCCACACCTAATACCTGCTGTATTCTATAAAACAAATTTTATGCTATAGACAAAGGAAATAATAAATAAATAAAAGTAATACAGATAGGAAACATTTTAACTAATGAAGTTTTTATAAAAATCATAAAAGTTAATATTACTAATAAATTTATTTAGCACTTGCATAGAATCCATTTCTAACGATTTTCAATGTATGATAATCTATCACAAAACTTAAAACTGTAACATATATAAATTCAATATTATTTATTTTAAAACAATAATTTCTATTCTTTATAAGCACTAAATGTTGCTACTTTTAGAAATGTAGACACGTACCTGTGTAACATGTCGGGTGTTTGCTATTATCTTAGCCTGACAAGAGCACTTAAAAGTATAGAGAATGCCTTGTGTTCGTTGAGTTTCTAATGTAATCTGTGCCCTACTTCCCTTGTTTTCAGCTGCATTCTAGCCTATTGTTTGTAACATGTATATGTTAAGATAAAAATGACGAGAAAAATAGTTTCTATTTGCTATATCTTCCTTAATTGTCCTCCTACCCTACCCAAACTTTAATTAATGTACTATTATCTCTTGTGTTTACTTCCTTGCAAACCCTAGAGTGCTCCTTACACTTCGCTTTTCTTTTTATCCGATATAATTACTAGGTGGATAAATGCATTCAATAGATGCAAAGAAAGAACCTTAAACTTTGGATATATACAAGTGAACAAAAACAAATATTTGAGAGTTGGATAAATATATTTAAATAAATAAAAGGATGCCTTAAAATAAAAATTAGAGATAAAGCCGGGAAAATATGTACATTTTTGTGATGCGTAAGTAAAATAAAAGGAAAGAGTAATATATTTATTTTAAATGATCAAATATCTGAAGTCTTATGTATAAATAGGAAGTTTTTTTAACAAAAATGTTATTTGTTTTTAGCTAAAGGTACTTGTACCTATCCCGAAAGACGAGGGAAAAATAAAAGAAATGGCCCACTTCTAGAGTTCAAGACCAACTTCAGATAACAAGCAGCAAGGGAATCACTGGGTACAGGTGGATTCAAAATGTGGCGAATTTGTTTTCTTCCCTACATTTCTAGTGAATGCGTCCGTCGTATCATATCTATCGAGCTTGTATATATACAGTGGAATCAATTAATCAAGCCGTTAATTGGAAGAATAAGTGCTTAAGATACAAAGTTCGCGCCCGGTTGCATTATTTTATTTAAGTTGATTAGTGAACGTACTAGCTGATAACTGGAAATGCCAATTCTTTTCTGTCATAACTAATCAACTGAAGTGTGAAGTCACCTGAATCATAGATTGTTTTCCTCCTTACCGTAAAAAAATTTAAATGTTTATATTTAGTAAATGAAGATATATGAGTATTATTAGCATGTAAACATTTTTTACAGAAACTAGATAGAATAAATTAAAGTAAAAATTATAGACGCAGCGTGTGTTTTAATATTTTAATTAAAAATTGACAAGTTACAAATATTAGGCAATAAAATGAAACATCTTATTTTGGTAGGTAGAATATATTGTTAAATTATTTAAATTTCACCTTTTGAGATGCTATCTTGAAAAAACCATAGATACGTTTCTTATATATTATAAATAATGCAAAGTAGAATTTAAACAGTTACAAAACGAGATGCATTATAGATGAACAACTTCAGTTATATAAATCTACAATTTGTTTTTAGCACAGATATACAAAAGTATATAATTAAGACTAATTCTGAGCCGAGTACAGCGTTGTTTACTTTCCGGCACATTAATCACAAATATCTTTTCTATGATCCGCACACAGCACTATTTTGAACGAATGCATTTTTGTTTTTAGACCTCTGATACATGAACAGTTCCAGCATCCTACTTGTTTCTTTGTTTTACGCTCTGGGGGGTCTTCAATTTTAGCTTGGTCCATATCATCTTTACTACCACTAGTTACATGCTCATCTATGTAGCAGCAAAGAAATCAGTAAAATGTGGATCATTCTCATATAACATCTTCATCCACCGAATATGTAAAAGAGAGAGAGAGAGAGAGAGAGAGGGGGGGAGAGAGAAGAAAAGAAACTAAGTTAAAATGCATAGCATATAATAATAATAATAATAATAATAATAATAATAATAATAATAATGTCAAGTTAATGCTTACTTTTAGAAGAAAATGACAATTTCCACAAAAAAATTGTGCTACTATAATACGCTGAACTATTTACGGGGAGTTTCAAAACCCCCAAAGATCTTGTAAAACAACACACGCTACCAATGTCGCTTATTTACTGACTGATGTATAGCTAAATGGAATCATATGGGATGACTTGTCAATCCAGGGTTAATAACAGACACTACCCTTTCAGTTCAGTTTTTATTCGTGTTTAACCACGCCGGCTACCACAATGGTATAATTTAACTCTAGCTCACTGTACATAAAACGAATGTTAGCTTTAGTACGTAAACAAGGAGCTATGTCGAAGTGAACTTAAACATATTTATTCTTCAAAAGTCGGAGCATTTTTTCCCTTTAAGATATGGGTATATTATTTATAGACAAAAATAAAAAGCATGTGCTCAGGGGCAGGAAAACCTCAAAGAAATTATCTGATACAGGTAACTTTGACAAAAGAGCTAAAATAATTTGAACGTGGGTTTCTAAGATTCGTTTTCTTTAATATCTACTTTCTTTTTTCCTTTTCACATACAAACCCATTTCTGTTCTGTTTTTTGAGCACATTTCTCTTTAGGTTCGTGAAGCATCTAGAAAGTAAAGGCGACAAGAAGGAGGAAAGTTTTGTTTCTGTAAGAAAATTGGGTTGAGAAGTTTCGGCCCGTTCTATCAGAATTCTTGCGTGAGGTAAAACCATAGTGGTTAAGCCAGTGAAAAAAGGAATTCCAAAAGCTTGTGAAGCGACAACTTGCTCACCTTTAAGAGAAGTTTTTAAGGGTGAGAAGTAATTTCAAGGAAATGAACGGTAACAATCATCGATATTGCGTTTTGTACACAGAACTATGTAACTCCAATTATTCATACCAAGCTGTCTAGAGATCGCACGACCGAAGATTTTTTAAGCGAGCTAGAATTGTATTTATGACAAATCATCAGGCTAGCCAGAGGAAAATTTTCTCTCTAAGAAGTTGAAGATAAATTGAAGGTCCATGCATTTATCAAGCATGAACATACAAGACATTTTCAAAACTGAAATATACGTAATACTCGTTTTAGCTTACTTTACAAGTGGTGAATTCAGTAACTGATTGTCGAAGTCCTACTCTCTACAGTCTGTACGGAAAAATCAGTTCAATTACTACGGCTGTTCTTTCTCTCGGTGGTTAAACAACTGACAAAATCAGTGTATATGTGCTATTTATGACATATTATACTGTGCAATTGTTCGGTGCTAATGACTCATGTAAGTACCCCATCTTTCTTGCCAACAAGCACACTAGCGATTCACATTTTGCAATAAAGTTAACTTAAAAGCTCCCTTCACTTTTCGGCCCCATTACTGCCTCTGAGGAAAAAGCCTGAACAACGCCTTAGAATTAAAATTTGGGAAACTGAATTTTCAGTAGGTTAAGTAATTTATCGAACAGAGTTAACGTTGATTATTATTATTATTATTATTATTATTATTATTATTATTATTATTATTATTATTATTATATTTTTGTAATATATCTGACTATCTAAAAGCATTACAGATGTAATGTTAATTCATATTCATAATTATTTCGAGCATTCAGAGTAAACATTGCATATTAAAGTTGGGTGCAAAGAAAATATTTGATACAGGTAACTTTGACAAAAGAGGTAAAATAATTTGAATCTGGATTTCTAAGATTCGTCTTATTTAATATCTACTTGCAAACAGTGTGTAACTGAACACTGTAAACAAACAGAAAGTGTATATTACTTAGTTATTGAAATTGGGCTCAAGCTGCGCCATGTGTGGCCATATGACATGTAAAATGTAGGTCTTTCAGAAAGACCAAGTTTGTGTTCCCCATGGTGACCTTTCCTTGTGAATCATTGCGTTCGCCTACTACAAGACAATGCCCCGGTTCAAATGGTTATTGTTGGTGTGACACTCAGGATTTCTAGCATCCAATTACTTTTCCTATTCTCTAAACTGAGGGAGATATTGAGGATATTAATTTAATTATAACGACATGAAAGAGAAAGAATTTAGAAAAAATATCTGAGTATTTTTGAAAGTCAGTGCTGTGATAGATGTAATAAAATAAATTGGAACTATATGTAAGAATGTCATAGCTATTTTTATTCAGGCCGGGTATTATCTTGGTAATATCAACAGTATGTAAACAATATTAGATTTAAGTTATATTACTTAATAAATTATTGAGACCATATTTGATACAATTACTCTAATTTGCAAGCAAAGACGCATTCACTGTTCATGAAAAGACTTAACAACGGATGGCCAATATGTGTATAGCAATCCGTTAATGTAGTGTGGAATAAACAATGCTATGAAATTCCATTTTTACCATACCTTTATGCCACTTATTATATTTCCTCTATTGGCACCAAGAACATATTGAAACCGTTTTAGTAATAGGAATTCAACTTGAACACAGAATGACGATGAACGTTACAACATGCTTCCCACACAGTCTCCAGTGACAATTTCTCTCTCGACCATTTTACATAAGTTAAAATGTGTTATTATTTAAGAGGGCGGGGTTTGACCTCGGCGCAGTCTCAAAAGAAGATAATAGCAAGCGAGGTTAGTTAGCAGCAGCGTAGTAAATTGTCGTTCACGCTAAAATTGCACTTTTAGGGCTCGTTAGCAAAAGGTTAATTCTCGTCGGAACTGTCTCAATCTCATTCCGTGTGGGCGGGTCCGGCAGCTTGCTGTAAAAGTTAAAGCGAACAGATTCTCCCCCAGGGGCCCTGCTGTCCTGGAAATAGAGGTGCTTTCGCTTACTTATTTTACGCTACCATATTTTGACATGGTTTTTAAAACCATAAACATCTATATATTCTACTGTTAATTAAACAACATATGTCTTTAAAACTAATTTTCAAGACGGTCTGGCACAATAAATAGAATACATAAAGCTGAAACATAAAAAATACAACAATTTGGTTAGCCAAGTGGCGGTTAGTAACAAACTAGGTGTAACAACAAATTACTGCATGGAGCTGGAGAGATAGAAAGTCAGAAAAATGTGTTGATAAAGTCTAACTGTTCACTATTAATATTCTGTTTTTTATTAACGCAAAGAGATGGACAGACTCTTAAGTATTTGAATAGATGACGCACATACAGTGCGTAATATTTCACTTGGCAGATAAAGCCCCGCATACATCGCTAGCTCCCAGCGGTACTTACATTTTGGGTAACCCATAATAAAGCCTCTTCAGTTTAGATGTGTCTCTGAAATTCTAAACACCATTAAACTCAGTCCTCGTTAAAATATATTAACATATCTATTTTTAAAATGTATGGAAAACTTTTTATTAAGATTGCTCAAGTGAAAGACTTTTGTCGTTGCATCAATGTACAGATCTTTGTGTTTGTTTCGTTGAATTAGCACGTCTACGCGTGTGGATACTCAGCAAATATTTTTGAACATAAGGCGAAACTTGTATGAAAAATGGGTTTTTATACTATCGTATCTACCAAATTTTAGAACTGAAAGTAGCAATCTATCGGCACTGGAATAAAACAATTTAAGATTTGTGCTGCAAAGTAACTTTGCTACACTACTTTATTAATGAAAACTGAAAATAGCAGCCTTGCTATATCACCCAACTTAATAGAGTACATTTATGAAATTGCTTGCTGTTAACATTAATAATTATACTGCACGAGGTACAATGGGTAATATTAATACCTGGTACTTTATTAACAATAGTAGGATCTGAGGCAGCAGCATTCTTCGTAATTAGGCGTGCATAATTCTTCAAAAACTTTATCCTCTCTTATGAAATTGCAAGACTTTTTGGCTACCTATCCAATATTTTTCTTTTCAACATTTTTCTTTCTTTCTTTCTTTCTTTCTTTTCTTCCCCCCCCCCCTTTGATCGCCTTGATCAAACTTCCAAACTTCGATATAGCTACACTGTGATTCAGACGTAACCATAATGTTGAAGATTTCATTACCTTCGATTTTTTAAAAAAATACGCCAACATAATAGTCTCACTAATTTTACTGATATTTTTCTTTTTGCACCAAGCTGTGAATAAATCACAATCCTGTTCATGCCATTGTGTAGATTTCTCAGGCAGCAAATCCTTGTACTAGTCGCTGCTTTAACCACTTTGAAACGGAGTTCCTTCAAAATCTTTATCACTTTCCTCAAATTCCATAATAATCTTTAATTCTTTCATATCATCGAGCTACTAAATGTTTCAATAAAATCAAAAATAACTAACAATAAACTAACGCATAGCTACATAAACATTTGAACAAATACTAATCGATATGACAGTTCTCGTTATTTTAAGTTTCGAAATTAAAATAAATTATAATAAACTAATAATGAGTTACATCACGATATGGTAACATAAAAATAGTATGTAACAACTTGAAGGGTTCATGCGATCCTTGCATGAGAGGTAAACTACGGGTTTTAACTAATCACACTAGGAGGTACAACATGTGCCTTTCAACACTTATATTACAATGTACTCTGTATTGTATTGGTGTGAGTTTCTGTCAAGTAGTGTATTGTTTTAATGATATAGTGAGTTTTGTGAAGAGCAAGGGAACAATAAAGATAGCTCGAGAACTCTTAGGTATCACTGTTGAATTGATTGCTGCCTATTCATTATTCCCGGAATTGGAATAAAGTGGAACAAAGAATAGATGATATTGGAAAGCAAGAATTCCTGTCGAATTTCATAACTGTTGTTTCTCCACTTGATCTATTTGAACCTCTTGGACTGTTCTCTTTAGTTCAGCTAACCAACTTCTTTCCCCTATAAATTTTTCTTGTATCTTTGACAGTCTTTGACTATGTCTCCTTTTCTTGATGCTATCTTATACCAATATTTCAAAATTCGTTTAACTACCATGTCAGTCCTGCCAGCTTTTCCCAATTCCACCAATGCCAACCCACTTGGAAGTATGTTAGCCCCTCATATAAGTATATTAAACTACTGGGTGATCCACGAAACACGGGCTTGCCACTTGCTTGAGAGTGTAAATAACCAAGGCAATGGGTGCACAATATCCCATTTTCTGTGATACGGTGTGTTTCTTTTGCCAGTTTTCAATGTTTATAATCATTGCTGCTATATTTGAACTTCGTACTCTAATTAACAGATTTTACAGTTAGTTTTAAACCACACGTTTAATATTGTTTAATCCGCAATACAAACATACACGTATATTTTACAGAATGTTACTCAAGCCACTTGCTTGAGAGTGCAAATAACCAAGGCAATGGGTGCACAATATCCCATTTTCTGTGATACGGTGTGTTTCTTTTGCCAGTTTTCAATGTTTATAATCATTGCTGCTATATTTAAACTTCGTACTCTAATTAACAGATTTTACAGTTAGTTTTAAACCACACGTTTAATATTGTTTAATCCGCAATACAAACATACACGTATATTTTACAGAATGTTACTTAACGGGTGGAAAACCTCAGGGAAGTTAATAGAGGACATAAAAAGTAAATTGTTTATTAACATACAGTCTAGATAGCAAAAATTATAATAAATTAAAATTATCGTACATGTCCTTAAAAACAAAAAATAAATGCAATTCCCATTTATCCACGAAAAGATGCAATTACAGCATTCGAATAATTGCAGGCTATGACCGTTTCGCCAAGCAGTTAAACACAATTTTTCACTCTTCTTCGCCCTTGTCCATTTCCCAACTATATGAAGGAATGGGTCTAGCATTTCTATTAAGTAAGTTTCAGCGTAAAATATTATCAGACATGATAGTTAATGATATTACATACATCTCAGGAATAGCCAATTAGCAAACTATGTTTCTTACTTTTAAAGTCTTAAGACAGTATGATTCTGTTTTTTTCTTCTTATTTTTTTATTTTTATCTCAGATATATTATTTGTTTTTACTTAGAGATTTACATTTAAAAAGTTCATATATATGTATTTCAAATTATTGATACACTTACGCTCAATTCACATGAGACAAATTATGTTCAAATTAAATCACGTCCTCAACTCTCTTGTACAATTTTAACAAAGGCATATTGGTCGGATTTTATTTACAAGGATTATCAATTCTAATTAATCTTATTTTACATAATATTTATACAACAAAAATTCGACAGGAATTCAAAAAACATTTCAGGAGTATAAATATTGAGTTTGTAAAAAGTACATATTACATGGAACAGTGATTTTCATTAGGAATCCATGTAGGGCTGGTTTGATTTGCAAAGTTTCATCCCCTGTGTATCTTAAACACACAGGGAACCTCTCCCCCTAACCCTTCTACAATTTGGAATTGAAAATTTAATCCTTGTATAGCCCGAGAACTCAGGTTAAAGTTTCAAACAAACTTCACTTCCACAATGTAACTCCCAGATCCTCTTGATCCCTGTTACGATCTCTTACAGAGAGATATTGAGTTGCAAATCATTAAAACTTAAATTTGATTTGAACTAAATCTTGCAGCACCTGCGGTAATCTCGTTCATTTTCCTAACTTTGGACAGCTCTGCACCTTGCTATTTCACGTTGTTATTTTGTGGACCAACGTTCTCCAAGTCCATCAGTTCATCACTTCTTATATAGATCGTTTTATCAACAATTAAGTTTTTCTTGGTGTGGTTTGATGGTCTTTCCTACACTTTTATCTCATTTTAAATTATTTCCTATTGTGAAACACTAAAACGATACAAAATAACTTCCGATTTTTCTTGTCCTTTTGCTCACTGAACGTCATACTTAGTTGTCCATACTTAGTTATACTTTTGAACATCATTAGAGACTTCTTGGTTACCTCCATCCCGCTTGATCCGTAAATTTTATCACAGCTATTCCATTATGGTTTAACATTTTAAAATGTATGAAATGCATATAGCTATTGTATACTATGTTACAATCTCAAAAGTGAAAATGGGTCTATTTAATTTTTGTTTTCTCAGAATGCTGAACTTTTCTAATTATTCTCTTTGTTGATTTGGTTTAAGGGATATAGGCTTTTTGTAACGGTTTCCGTAACAAGAAATCAAAGAGTATTTTCTCATCTGCATATAAATACAGACTTAACTGTAGTTCTTACGAAATATATTTTATAATTTCAGAAATAGCAGTGTAAAACAAGGAGTAGGTTTAAGGTAGAGTTCCCTAAAGTTAGAACTATGAATACTTCGGCAGGTTAAAGAATATACCGGATGTCTAAAAAAACTCAACAATGCTTAATGTGTTATGAGGAATGGCAAACTGATCATTTTCAAGCGGGAAACCATTTTCAGGAAATCACGGGTTTGACGCTGTAGAACGTCGAAGTTTGAGAGCGTTTTGGGTACGGTGAGGGGTGTTGGTTCTATATTTCGTCAATAACCCCAACAAGTGCAGTGCATTACAAAAGAGTTTCAAACTCTAACCCCTACTTGATCGCAGAGCCCACTTCGCCAGTGTTGAACCTGATGCACATGAGCCAATAGGTGCGGTTGCGTGGTAAGAGTTTCTATCGCTCCGCTAGTCGGTCTTGGTGGTGTAGTGATAACCATACTTGCCTGCTAAACCAAAGATCGCGGGTTCAAACCCAGCCAGGATCGATGGATTTTTCCGGGCGTAAAAATATACTATACAAGTATACTATGGCTTCCTTCGGAAGGGAAGTAAAGGCGTGGTCCCATGTCGTACATTTATGGCACGAAAAAAAACCTTCAGCCCGAAAGAAGAGGCCTCTGAGCAATTAGTTGGTCGTTTCACGCCCTGAATAGAATGGGATCCTAATGACTGAGATGTTAAAGAGCGTCCACAAGTAAACCAAAGCAATCGCTCTGTGGATTCTGCAATGAAGTCTTCCTCTGACGTTACAAAATTATTGTACACCATATCCTTCATTGCATCCCACATAAAATAGTCGAGGGGTGTAAGATATGGTGACCGTGAAGGCCATGGAACTGGCCCCCCTCTACCAATCCATCGATTTTATTCACATCGCCCATCCCCATTACGCTCACGGGTAATGGGTTACACAACTACTAGGACACCAAAATGAATGTGAACAAATTGTGACTCTCCACCATTCTCAAACTTCGACGCTCTACAGCGCCCAAACCCTACTTTTCCGAATATGTGAAAATGGCATGTATTAAAAATGAAAAATAAGCTAAATAAAAAAATCTAAAAATAAAATTCATATTATTATCCATGCCGTCCTCACAACATACTAAGCGTTGTCGGCGTGTTTTGAAATACCCGATATAATGAGAGATTAGAAGCTCCATATTAACTACAAGGGTTGTAGAAAAGTTCCAACCCTATAGGCAACAGCGGCGACTCGCAGCAGCATAAATCCGAGGTGCACAACTTTACTAATGCAACTGCTAAATATAGACTTTATTACCTAGAGATGACCTGCATGACTGAATATACACAACACAGAAAAAGGGACTTTTATAAAAAGGTTGTAGTAACGCATCCATTAAAAATGCTTCGTGACAACAAACTTGTCGGATCCTTTAATTAAACTCTGGAATTTTCAGGTTGAAGTCGGTCTCTAGAAGAAGCATTGTACTCGGTTTTTAATTTAAATACTCTCTTCCAATGGTCAGAAGGAAAAATACTTTAGAATGTTAAGTTTGTTTACATTCAGTTCAGGGAAACTGGAAGACAAACATTTGAAGTTTTTATATTTTTCAATAAGCTAATTAAAAAAAGTTCTCGCTTTTCTACTTTAAGCGATATTCTTATTGTGAGACGTAACCTAGAAATAGTTTTGTTTAACATTTGAAAATACATCTGCAAAGATTAAAAATATTCTAATTCATTTCAAAATTATATAGTTTTGGGACCGATTGAGCTAAAACGCTCTGATAGTACCATTCGGTAAAGAAATTTTCAAACAGTTTGAATAGATACTCACTATGGCGCTGGCATTCATTAGGTTCTGGGTTGGAGCTATGAACGAGTTTTTATTAATTTTGTTGCAATTTTCTCAAAACTACATTTCCCTATACATACATATGCATTGATATTGAAATAATTTCAAACTATCCCGTATTTAAAAACGTCTATGTTAACATTAATATACTATTTCCCTATTATTATTATTATTATTATTATTATTATTTTCATTATTATTATTATTATTATTCAATGATGTATAATATATGTTATTCAACTTTGTAACGCAACAAACACCAGCCTGAATAAACTCGAGGTAAACTTTCCCAGGAACTGGAGAAATATGTTTCAGGTCGTGCATGCACATAATGCCTCTTATGGGCAAGAGGCTCCTTCTGCCACTTTCTCTTACTCCTTTCGGACAAAATACTCCAAAGCTTTCAGAGATATTGGTTAGCAGCGCAATAACAAACCAAGTTTTATAATAATAATAATAATATTAATAATAATAAATGCAAATAAAACAAAGCCCTCGAAAAATATTTTATGCATAAAAACGCATTTAAGCAATAAATATTGGAAATAAAATGTTGACATTTTGGGGAGTAGTGCAAACTAGTACTTGGGAACTCGGAATGATGCCTCTATCCCAAGTTTTAGTGCCCTGAGGTCATGATCTATTTAGTCGATCACTATGTATTTCTCAAACAGACTGAACAATTGTGCCTGTTTCGAAATTAAGAAAAATCGCAAGTTGGAAGAAATTTTAGTATTAAAGGTTTGTTCTTTAATACTAATTCTTTTTCTGTCCATCCTATGCTCCATGTACCATTTTGATTTTTAATATTCCCTATTAAACACACACACACACACACACACACACACACACACACACACATTTTAAGAATATATATATTCTTAAAATAGAGTACATAAATCGTTTTGTACATTCAACAACATTATTGCACATTAACCAACTCCTTCCCAAGTCTCCGCTTGCGACTGCGGTGAAAACGTCTCTTTTTTCTTTTGATGATTCGGTCTTACATCCGAGAGTACCTGTGGTAACTTGTCGGAAGACCTACACTAGCCACAACGCCATTCATCATTGTCAACATCATCGATCACAGGGACAAGGTGATCCAACCCTCTGGGTGCGGTCTCAGAGACGGAGATAGAGATACTCTGGGCTGCTAGAGGTTACAGAGATCGATATGGCTGCTGGTAACTTTATTACAAAAATAAACCATACATTCCCTAATGAATTTTCTTCCAAATGAATGTGTGCATAAGGTAAATTATAGAAAACAACTTGATACGCTGACCTATTGAAAAATTAAATGTATTATGAAAAGTATGTTAGTACCTACCAAAAGACAAATTGTGTAAAACCCGAAACGACATAGTAGTGATAAATTAAATAGAAAAAGGTCGAGTAAGAGCACAAAATGTGTGTTAAAGTACGCACCTTTCGATATTCTATTTTATTTTTCAATGCTGGTTCCACAAACCGAGGGTGCCAAAAAAAATATACACACTTGTACAGTAGAGATCTATTTAATATATTTCAAAGTTGGACCGAAAAACAACAGTAGTGTGTAGTATGATTTCTGTAAACAGATATGATTCACATATATTATGATAGCTTGCTATACGACAGGTAAATCAACAATGAACAAATGAAGCCAAGATTATCGTATGATGTTCTGTAAATACTTTATGCTAGCGTTGCTACAACAAAATATAGCCAAGATTATCGTTTGAACAGCGGAAAGAAAGTTTGAGGCGGTATTGGAAAATCGAGAATATTGGTGAAGTTCAAAGGCAATGTTGACGGTGTGTACAGAACAGAACCGCCAAGCGAGTAACAAATGCACGCATTGGAGACAAATTTGAGACTCGTGGTATCGTATGCGATGTTCACAAGCGCAGCTCTAGGCACACCAGTTAGATTGGCAGCACTTCGGGAAGAAATTGAAACAGCATGTGCTGTAATCGCTGAAAACACTCTCGCAAATGTTGTGTTCAACGTACTCAGAAGTGTATCGACGCCGAGGTGGGCATTTTGAGCAAATGTTGTAACTGTAAAAGTCTAAGATGATTAGTACTTACCATTTTCTGTTTGTGTAAATTCATTTTTGTTATGTTAGCACAGTTTCTTCTTTGCTTGAAGTGTGTACACATTTTTGGCACCCTCTATATATTAAATTACCTATATAAGTAAAAATGTATATACCATTACTTGTTCATTTGAGTTTTATTAATATTTAACTAAATGTAGTAGTAATGTATTTATTGATGTTTTCACTTTATAATAAACGTTTATCAATGGGTATTTATAATTTTGAAAGCTTATCTACAAAAATTAAAAAAAAAAACTGATGAACCACATGTTGATGCAGTACGGAGTAACTATTTATATGGACATATTGTTTTAATAACTTGCATATACACAATCCTACACCCAAGAACGCGGGTTCGAACCCGGGCAGGACCGATGGATTTTTTTCGGGCGTAAAAATCCTAAGTATGGCTTCCTTCGGAAGGGAAGCAAATCCGTGGGTTTCGTGTCGTACGTTTACGGCACGAAAAAGAACCTCAAGTCTGAAAGAGAGGCTCCTGAGCAAAATTTGTCGGCCATTTCACGCCCTGAGTTGAATGGGACGCTGGTGACCATAAATAAAATAATCAAAGCATATACACAAAGAAGAAGCTGCAGCAGAAGGTATGGTGTTCGGTTTTCGCCAGGACCGTCCTCTCTCTAATTAATAAGGTTCTTTCCAGTTTTCCTCAGTCATAATAAATGGCAAATACAGGAGAGGTACCCCAAACGTAGGCCTGGAACGCTTCCGTTAATAAGAAAATCCTTTCCAAATTTATAATTTTATCTTATGCGTCACCAGTATCCACCGCCTTTATGCCACAGAGTAAAAATGTTGTTAAACATTATTAAAAGTGAAGAAACTCGGGGAGATCCTTCACCATCAGATATATGAAAACTGGTGTGCTAATCCTCACAATAGAAAAGTTGTATGTTCATTTGCAGAAATTCCACGTGTTAGTTTCATGGGTTTAAAAAATGAGCGATTATCAAGTTTTGTGTTAGTTCTCTTCCACAACGCTACACAGCACAAACCGCTGCAGTGAGACAGAAATTCTCCCCCATGTGCTTGGAAGTTGCCCTCATAGTGAGTTACTAGGAACTAAAGGACAAACATTAACCGTATCATTCTTACCAACGCCCTTCGGACTAGATCTCTTAGTCCATGAAGAAATTCATTGCGTCAGGTAGTAATCGTGGAACAGGCATTATTACTATAGAGAGAATAAAAAATATTAAGCAGAAGTTATAGATCCCGCAGTGCGCTTTGAGAACTCACGGTATGAACCTGTAGAAGATAAAGACTGATATACAAGCCGAAAATATTTGCATTTGAAAATAAATATAACATCACTAAGACTGACCAGAGGTCTCGGGTTCGATTTCCGGTACTTGATTAGACATTTTCTATGTTAGGGAGAAGTATGTAACGTATAATCATATACCTCTGCAATACTGACTTCTATCAACGATGTTACAAGCAGTCGGTGCGGCAGCCCAAGACACTTACCCATAGCCGTAGCGGAATTCTCGGAGCTGCTAGAGCTGCTGTTCCATGCGACAGCGGAGAGAGCCGAACTCCTCAATCCAAACGACAGCGGAGAAACTCCAATGTCGCCTCATGACTACAAAATCTGTATGTAATTGCTTTTATTTCACAGTGATAGGCGCATGATTGCTATCTTTTTACAAGAGGTGTGAAAATATTATTACACAAATTTTACAAAGCCATACACTTCTTTATTCACACTCCGCTTGTAACAGTGTAAATGTGGCATGTATTATTTTTTTGTTAACGTAATCGTTGTACATAGCTTTCTGACTGCAATATGCTGTTCGGCATTACAAAACTGAGTTATTCGCTTTTTACCGCCCGTTCTGTTATTAGAATTCGCAATTAATTCATATATACACATACTAACTTTAACGCTAACCTCGGGTAAATCCTAGAAACGGATGGATCCACTGATTTGCTGCTGCTCGCTCGCCTCCTTTTCTAAATATAAATTGATAGGGACGGGTGAATCACTGTAATGGTGTCAAATCTCCTTTGATTCCGGCAGAAAAAAAATGTAAATATCTATTTATAGCACAATGTGTGCATGGTACTATGTTAACGAATAATCATTGTAATGGTGGCAAATATCCTTTAACTCCCACAGAAAAAAAAATTAAAAAATCATCAGGACGTGAAGATTCGAAACCGCTATCTTCACAACTATAGCATGATTCTCTAGCCGTCTTCTTTAACCGTCTGAGCTATCATGCCGTTGTGCTTAAAGCCTAATTATACAATTTATCTGTGGAAGTCACACTACCTTCCATTTTCTCCGCTATCACTCAGGAGTGGCTCGAGACTGCAGCTCTAGCAACTCGGAGAATTTCGCTACGGATATGGATAAGTGTCCAAGAACCCGCATTGGGCTATCGTGTATTAGAGGGGAAGAAAATAATGACTTCTACTCCATATTCTCATCTTGATTCAACTAAAGCAAATAAATCCTCTCCAGCCATCTTGCCTTATACGTGCTCAGTTCATAGGAAGTTTTGATGGGTAAATCCTGAACTAGTATTTTACTATCCTCTCCATAATCATCTCTGCCACCGATGTAAATGTTTAAGATCGTAAACTGACAATGCAAAGGAGTAGACCGTCAAATCATCAGCAAAAGGTCACCCTTACATATCTCTGTTACCTATAACAGCCATGTACTTATTATCAACTTAGAGGGCTGAATTATAAAATTCCATCTCTATTAGGGTCCATCTTAATTTCCACATATGATTTAATGATTTGTAAGTAAACTTTTCTTTTTCATCAAAGAGTGCATAATCTTACTCTATGTCCTCTAATAATCGTATTACCATCTGCCAACATTAGTTATGCAAACTATTTCTCTCTACGCAAATATCGCCCATTCCATTTATCTTCAGCTATCCTGTACCTTATCCAACAGATATAATTATTACTGCATTGCAAAAGATTGAAGATGATATGATGGACTGCTTGAAGATCGTGTTATATTTCAGGATAATAGTAGCCATGTGTATTATTACAAGAAACGGACTTATTGTAAATCAGGAGAAAACGAAGGTAATGGTGTATAAGAAATATTCAAAATTAAGGAACGTTTGGGTTGTAGAGGAAGCGATATATAATTATATTTAAATTAACATAACATTCTGCTAACATTAGTGCTATGATAGAGGAGAAATAGATAATTATTTCACGATCAACCAATATTTTACTAGTCCGGACTTCTTTTGTTTCTCCCAGTTGCCTGTACTATCGATTTATATACCCAAATAAATAAAAGCATTGCCCATTTAATTCTTCTAACTACCATGAACCACTTCTCTTTTCTTAAGTTTTAATGTTTCTTACCACTATTATCTTTGTTTTCTCCTGATTTACAAGTCCTCATTCCTTAAATTACACACTATTATCTTTAATATCTTAAACTAACCATTGTAAAACAGCAAACCATCAAATCGGCAAAAGGTCACCCTGAAATTTCTCTGTTACCTATTACAGGTATGGGTTTATTATCAATTTCAAGCGATCCATCGTGTCATCTATAAATAAGCTGACTGGAATAGGACTCAAGCACTGAATTTTTAAAATTTACTTGCAATATATTAAAGATTATTCAATTCCATGATCTTCTAGAAAACGTAGTATAGATGGAAGTAGACACAAACCCAAAAGGTGAAAATATTTGGGCTATACAGCAGTGTGGCAAGAATATATTCCACGTAATTATTTCCCATTTTTTCTCTGCAATTTGAGCAAGTGAGATTTCTAATTATTCTAAAGTAACAAAATTCGATTTTCATTAACCAGTGCCTCTGAATCAAAACTTTACAGACTCGTTCCAGCTTTGGAGAACAAATTTCGGCATTAATTGCACGCAGATTTGGAACCAAATCAAAATGTATTACACTTTCGTAATTCCACGAGAGTGGCAGGGATTCGAGGTACCAGGGTTGCGGTTTCATTACATGTGACAGTTCTCTCAACAAATCTCTCACCTGTGGAATAAGTGACAAGCTAACGGCAGATATCCACTACGCGCTCAACTTGTATTGGTCTCAATTCGCGACTACAACTTCTGCATTATTTACTGACTATGTTTATGTGACTATGTTTTTAATTTTATAATGCAGCAAATATTCAGAGGGCCTAGACTTTCTATTAAAATTTTTGTTTATTTATCATTATATTTCAAGCGCTCCTATATTATATGTACATTTAAAAAAGACACTTTTGATTGAAGGAACCAAGAAATAGTGCATAAAGGTAGCATAATTGTCTTAGATATCATCATAGGTTTATCTTAAACTTGTTGCATCTTGCTAGCGTTCAACTAACACATTGCAAACATAGATAATCATCTCAATATTTTACTTCCGGAGTCTTTTTGTTGTTTTGTTGTTTATTTTGATTTGGTTTATTTATGCACGCTCTTTAACATTTCAGGTCATCAGCGTCCCATTTAAATCAGGGTGTGAAACAGGCAACAAATTTTTCTCAGAGGCCTCTCTTTTCCGGCTGGAGGATCTTTATCGTGCCGTAAATGTATGGCACGGGACCCATGGCTTTATTTCCTTTCCGAAGGAAGCCATACTTAGGATTTTTTAGCCCCAAAAAATCCGTCGGTCCTGGCCGGACGAACCCGCGATCTTGAGTTACTTCCGGAGTGTCGTGGGGTACCTAGAGCAAAGGACAGGCTTTATCCATACCACTCCTGAGCGGAGCCTCAATTAAGGCATGAGTTTTGGTAGAAAACTGCACGCTGAAAACAACCACGTCAACCACACTATCTGGCGTTGTTCTAGAGCCGACAAATGAACATTTGAAATTCTTTTATAAAATCAGACTGCTGAGGAATAGCTCATGAAAGTTTCAGAAATTTAGACTTAACAATGCGTATGAATTCAGAAACAGAAACTCAAGCAAGAGTATCAGAGGGAGGAAAAAAGCATTTAATCAGAAAAGTTAGTTTATCATGCATTCTAAAGTGTGTAACATACTTTTACATTCATGTTGCTAAGAAAAATAGAGAGATTGAAGGAAAAAGTTTCTTCATATCGAATATGTTAATGTTCAGCAAACAACGGTGCATGTTATGCTTTTTTTATTGGTGTTTAACGCCAGTTTTTACTACTGAGGCTTCACAGGCGGTGACACTGATGATACATGAGAAGAAATCATATACTGGGAAAGGATTTATTTTGATAAGGAAGGAAACATTCCAGGTCTAAGTTTGGGGTACCTTCCCGGAATTTGACATTTATGAGGACTGAGGAAAATCTGGAAAAAAACCAGTCAGGAAGGATGGTCCTGGCGGAATTCGAACCCCAGACCTCCTGCTCATGAACCCGCGCCTTAACAACCTCTGCCACCTGTGGCGGTTTGTGGATGTTATGGATGGAGGCTTTTAGAGAAGGAAAAATCGACATTCAGAATGTTTTGATATAACATTCCAGATGTTTGCTTTCTAATAAGCTTTATATTAAAATTTTACTATTCGCGTGGAGAAAAATTAAATAATAAAAATTTATTAATAGTATACTTCATAAGTGCATTTTAAATTAAATGATAGGTACCATATAAACCAAGCGCAATTGATTTCCAATCAAATAGAGTACTATCGTAGAGTAAATAATTTATCCCAGGGGATTTACACCTATGAGCAACTAATTTGTGGCTGCTTCTGTTCTGTGATACTGTGTTATTTAAAACAACTTTTTCATTAAAATTATTTCAGACAAACATTCAAGATCCAAGTCCCATACATAGTCGTTTACAATGATTTTTGGGGTCGCAACTCTGAGCTCTTCCAAAAAGCAAACTATCACATTTCTTCAAATAGTGAATTTTAGATTAGACTGGATGAGTCATAACAATCGTTTAATAGCCAATTCACTTTGACTGTTACTTCAATATCCCTACTGTCAAACATTATCATTTTAGACAGCGTTGAAACAATGCTTCAGTACATTACTTCGAAGAAATTTTACTACCAGGTTATAAACATAGTAAATAATTTGCGAAAACTATGCACATATCTCTTAGTCTTAATCCGATTTGAACTTAAGACATTAGCACAAAGTCATGCACATAGATTTTAATGTGTTTTTTCATATCAGCAAAATCACTTTAAAATGTGTTTAGAGAAGCAATGCTATGAGCATGTGAAATAATTTTGAATAGTAACCATATCTTAATATGCATAGGAAAACCCCGCCCTCAAATTTTGGGAAACAGTTATGTAATTTAACATATTGCTGACTCCCTTATAATTCTTCATTAAATAATTATATATATAAAACACTGAGAAAAAGTCACACTTTTTAGAGTTCGAAATATAGCGATCTCAATTGTGACTTTGCTACTATTATAATTACTGTTAATTTGTTACATACATTGTTAATAGTGATACTTTATTTTTATTTTTCTTATATATCATATATAGTTTGCAAGAAAACAGATTTAATATCTCAATTAATAATCTGTGCTTACAACACATTTTTTAGGCTTCATGAATTCTTGATAGAAATTTTTCAAAACTTTTTCATTTTATGATGAAAGCTTATTCTTTTTACTAAATCCGGTCAAATAAGCTTTCAAGTCTCGCTAGTATCTAGCTGTTACAAGGTGGATTTGATAGGAAGTAGCGGGGAGGGAGGGTTCGCCAATTGTAGCTTACGAGAACATGTTTGAGTCGAGAAAAACTCATTCTCGTAAACTACAAAGTTCGATCATTAACAAGATTAGTGCCTACATTGATTGAGAAACGATGTTTTCGTGTTCATGTTCTTTTGACATTGTAGAAAGTTTGCTTCTTGTATGATTTTATACACAGTGCAAGGTTGTTATTCTTCCGTCGTTTCTGTACTAACTGCAAGAATTTCCCAGTCGTCCCGCAAACGATAGACCGCTCTCGATGTGTATGATTCTTGTATCGCACTCTCGCACGGTTCTCCCTTTCGAGAACGAGATAAAATAACCCGGCATTTGACCGCCTTTATTTGCTACTTTTGATCGATAGTTGTTTCTGTTGAGACCTTGGTTTTTCTAATTACCCTCCTTGTAACTTTACCCAAACATGTTAATTACAAAATGAAGGCCTGGTCCTTCCTCCCAAATATTAGAAATATTTCTTTTTCTGACATTATTTGCGTTGAATGTGAGACTTTGAACCTGTCTTGCATTAATACAAATATTTTTTGTGAATAAAATGCAGTCTTGTCATTAGCAGTAGCCTAATATATCGGAATAATAGAATCCATTTAATATTCTTCGTCTTTGATGACAATTTTATATTAGCAATGTAACAAGTGTTCCAAATATTGCAAACAAATGTTCCTATGTAGAAAATCTGGAGCTCAAGTAATATTTTTTTCCATTATTTAGCGAAAAATTATAAAAACAAAAATATCAAGCAATGTACTTACAGTTATGGCATGTCAAGTTCGGAAAATTAATTTCCGCTTTGGTAACAAATTGAAGACAACCAACAGTAATTAAATATAAATTTATTAAAAGCAAAATTTTGAAAATCAAACAGTATTGGTTAAAAGGTTCCATCACCGTTTCTATTTTCCTTAGTATTTTTAGATTGGAACATTGAAATAAATGGTTAAGGTGTGCATCTGACATCTTATCAAAACGTTTTTAATTGCTCGTCATATTAGTTATTGATTTCTAGCGCACACAGATGTTTAGGCCAAAGCAGCCATAAAGATATTAGTGCTCTGTTCTGATGAATTTGCATAAAAATAATTATACATATAGTTGCTCGAAAATGATATTACAGAAACAACACATTTGTGATGATGACAGATGTGATAGCTTGGAGATTCTGATATCCTTTAATTGGATTGGCCATTGATTCATGAGCTAAATAGTCAACAATAAAAATATTTTACTAAAGCCGCTACTTCAACCATTATATTCAGTTCAAATTTTGAAATTTTCGGTCCTGATGTTATAGTTTTGCTCATTAGGAATCGGATATAATTCAACGGACTTTCAGCAAGAGTCTGTGAGCACTTTCTTCTCCTATTTGGGTAATGATGCAAAATCTCCTTTAAATAATGTGACTGCAAAAGACGGCCCCAGTATTTTTAACAGAAAACATTTGTTTATATTTTCTAAGAGTTTATGTTATTGTCATGTGTGTGTGACTGTCTTTCGGTTATCAACTGTAACCTTAAAATTTGTTTTTCTTTGTAATTTAATGCAAAATATAACTACAAATATAAAGTCTTAAATAGTATTGAAATACCTGCATGCTAGAAACTGGTGCAAATGAAATCGAAATATTCCCCTTTTCCGAGAAAAGCTACATAGCTTTTAGAAACAATAAAGTGTCGTAATAAACCAAGATAAAAATAACAAGTCTTTACATTTTGTACAAAGCCAGGAATTTATATCATTCGTAGCGATGTTGCCAAATATTTATTAATTAAAATAGTGAATATTCATCATTATAATATTAATTTCAAACATAGGTCAAGCCATTTTGAAATATTATGTGGTTGCCATACAAAAAAGTCGATTTAGTTTCATAAATTTTACCTATTATTATACCGTTTAATTAAGAAGGCAATCATCAAATACATTTTAAGATCACACATACAGGTAACAGAAGTTTACTTTTCCTCAAATTCATACATGCATCACCCAATCATCCAGTCTTTCTACTGCCACTTTCTAGCTCTAAAATCAAATTGTTGTTTGTAGAATAATTCACTTATTTGCAAACATGAATAATTCCAAAACTTCAGGCACAAAATACACTGCAATAGGCTTTAGTCATATAAAACTTTAAACCGAAACAGTACATGAAACATATATTGCGCTTTGTATGCTTTATGGAAGATTCCAATTAAATGGATATCATATGAGGTAGAACAATTATTCTGTTCACTCTAGCTGCAAATTATAACGCATGTAGGATAGTAGTACTGTCAGATCTTTATATCTGATGGAACAGCTTTTTTACCAAGGACTATAGTCAGAATAAAGTGACTGTCGAAGACTCTCAGTGAAGCTGTAGTGCCAATTTGACAAACCTGTCCTTTACCTTAAACAGAGAGTAGTTCAGCAGTTTCAAAGCAGAGCGACATTCAAAGCCACACGCCCACTGATGCAGAGTTGATAAATTTTTAATGTCCTTTTTGTGGATGTGAAAGCGACAGTTAGCGCAAATATCCGTCCTATTTGATTAAGCTAACCACAGATGACCAGATGTTAAATAAATATTTCAAAGCTTTCCATCCGTTTTGGTCTATTAAATATTTGATGAAGCATCACAGTTCCAGACAAAAACTCGGAGCTTTAAAGCCACAATCTCTACGGGATATGTGCCAAATAGACCAGGTGAGAAAAGTAAAATAAAATTTTAATATACACATATTTATTGCCGCTTGAAAATAAAATGTAATAATTCGATGTAGACGTTGAAATGTTTTAGAAGTTGGATGTGAGAAAAAATAAGATAGAAAAGTGCTTTACGCTATTACAAACGCGACTTGATACATTTTCAAAATCAGATTACTCTATTTTTAGTGAAAAGGTAAACGTATATTCCACAACCTAAGATAAAAAATTCGGAATACGTCGGAATACGTCCAAGTTCACTTTGGCACAGCGTGTTGTACACATGTAGAGAATATCGCTCGTTTTATGTGCGGTAAACTAGAGTTTCGTTATACTTGTGGAAGTTTGAATGCCTAAAAGGCAAATAAAATCTAACATCTGACAGTGTTGTACCTGCCATTAAAATAAATATTTGGTAAATGCATTAATAACTTAAAATCACATAAAACAAAAAGATTCTTTAGGACGCAAACTCTTGCTCAAGAATGCTAAAATTTCTTCCTACACCGCTCGGCTAATTGGCTGCAATATGATAGATTAGCTTTGATGGGTCTAGTATAAGTGTGACATTCATTGTAAACGTAACGAACGAAAACAAATTCATTCTAATTTGAATCCAGCTTTACTCAGTGCTAGTCGATGTTGGACTAATTCTGAAAGCTAACAAAATGTTGTATTTAATTATATTTTTACATCTGTGGTCATCAACATCCCATTCAATTTATGGCGCGAAACGGTTGATAAATTTTTCTCATAGGCCTCTTCTTTCAGAATTGAGGTTCTTTTAAGTGCCGTAAATTTACGACACTGGACCCACGTATTTACTTTTCTTTCGAAGGAAGTCATAATAACGATGTTTACGCCCCTAAAAATCCATCGACCTGGCTAGGCTTGGAACAGTGACCTTTGGTCTAAGAGAAATTTGGTTGTTAATTTAGTAAAAACAAAGTATATAAAATAAAACGTCTGCTCAAATAAACTGAGAGCGTGAAATACATTGCTCTGAAAGCATGCTTCCAATTACGTTTAATATTGAAAAAGTGAAAACGATAACCGCATTCATATTAATAACGAATTCAATTACATAAACCTTTCAACAGCGCTTTAGATTTTCTCTTTTTTCTTTAAATCACTTTCTCTTTTGGAGTATGAATATAGATATCTTTTGGATATGCCATTATTTGTAAATTAGTATGGTGTAGAAAGCTTCTAATCTATTACTCTCTATAGATTGTCAGAATATGAACTATGTGTATTTATTTAAGGGGCATTACAATCAGAAAAGTAAAAGATTTATAAGTTAGATTATGTTTTTCTACAGCGTATTGTGCATAGTTTTTATTTTTTCAGAAATAAACGCAGTTTTTACGGAAGTTTATCTTAACCATTTGTGTTTCGGTTGTAAATCAACTCAAGGCCTGCAATACTAAGAGTTAAAGCCAGAGTGAAGCTACCCCAAGGGACTTGGTAGGGAAGAGGAATTTGTAGCAAAGGAACGTCGCATTTAACTCCCCTTATTGCTATGCGAGGGCGTTTGGTTCTCGCGTCACAAGACAGCTAGGTCTGCGGAAGGGGTTGTTTAGTGGACAGTAATAGCCAAGTACCACTACAACAAAGGGCTTTGCTTCAAATAGGAAATGGCAAAGCGGGTAGAGCTAAATATTGAGGGGAATATCATACTGGGGACTGAGAACCTCTGCAAGGGTCGTGATAAATTTCCCTCTTTCCCCGAAACTTCGGACTCTCAACTTGTTTTACATAAGATATCGTGCTCAGCAGCCCTAAATTACACTTGTTTAAGTTTTAACACCTTTCCTCTACATTGCAATTATATGCAATTAAGAATCCCCTCTGCTCTCTTCGCCCGCAATCATTCCGTTTCCTGGTCCGGGCTGCAGGGAGGATGAACGAGCTCTGAATCAATTGCACGCATGGCTGGCAATGGGGTCTTCCCTTCTCGCTGTATCTCCCTGGTATCAAACTAGAAGGAAATCTCTCTTCCTGGCCGGACTCCCTCACTGTGCATGTTTCTACGCCATTTCCCGAAATGGAAATTGAATTTCCTCTTTTTCTTTCCATTCCTCTACAGTTCCGCCGGCTCGATATGGTAGTGGTTTTTTGTTCTTAAAAATTATGGAAGGAAAATTACGATTCTAGCCAAAAGATAGAAACCTAACTTACTGTTGCATTATTTTTACTCGCTATGATTGATAAACCTTCCAAATAAACCATGCCTCTGAACTGTTTTAGAAGTTGTCAACTTTTTATAAACAAAAGAACTCGGCAAAAAATATTCGGTTATCTATAATGTAATATTTATCACAGATATAAGACAGAAAATAATGTTCGACATAAAATTTCATTTAGATCAGGTTGAATACTGGATGACAATAACATATTAACGATAGAGGTAGTAAAACATTCAAACTATTTAGAGATAAACTTTTCAAGTAGTGAGAAATGGGACCACAGATAAAAATGTGTTTATGAAAAGTAAATTAGCCACGAAAGCAGTTATAAAACCTTACATTGACAATAATTTTTTTTAAAATATTATATGAAATAGCAGTAAATGTCGTTTAATTTTATATTTATTCCTTAGAGTAAAATTTAGGCCAATTAAAGATTGGTTTGGTACACAGAAAAATTTGTCAAAAAGTCCTGAGTCAACTAACAAGCTCACCAAGGAGAGTGGGTTGGACAGAACTGTGAAGAGTAGGAAGGAAATATATAGTAGTTCAGAGAAATTTAAAATATTGGTCTTCTCATTTGCGCTACAGCCCGTAGTGAATCATGACCTGCCGCAGTGACCTTTGCTTCCTCTACCTCCGTCTTACACTTCATTGATAGAAGGGCAGCATTGCTGCGGGGCAATATGATAGGCATGCAGGCATTCTGCCGGTCGCCTAACATGCGGTTCCCTAGATGGAAGAATGCAACTTTTCCATCAGACAACTTCCCAATTATCTTCACGAGACGAGTGGTACAGATGTTTAAAATTAGACGGTAGAAATGGACTCAAAGATTATGTGAAGTAATAGAGGGATATAAGGCGAGGCGAAAGCTGGTTTGAGGCGATGGAGAAATTGTTGGTGGAGATTGGAATAAAGAATGTTTGGGTGTTAAGTGAAGCTAATAAGGGATGGATTTGGGAACAAAAGGAGGAATATATAGAGAATCAAGTGATTTAAGATAGTTTTGAAAACAAAGGTTCTCTAAAACTGTATAGAAAAAATTTAAATACTGCGGAAGGGGAAATATATGCATTGTTATGATCGATCTTGGGAGAGGTTTTGCGTGGATAATACAGAAATTCTATTTCTAAAAGGTATAAGGCAATTTTCTTATATATGCGACATATGAAGATATTATAACAGATTAAGTACAAGTAAAAAAGTGGAAAGAAGCTTTTAGAATGAAAATAGGAAAGATTACAACAGTATGTGGTAACCATTAAAATGTAATTATTATAAGGATAGAAAAAATTAATAAGGTGTAATTATTAGAAAGAGTGAGTGGTAAATGAAATATTAATGAGCGAGAAAATGTAAATGAATCATATCACAAAAAGATGATGTTTTATTTTAGCTGTTCTAATCCATACATTCAGAATGGAAGTTTATAGACCTATCTCATATTTGTTCGTATTAAAACTCTAAACATGTGTAATTGTTGCCCATTTTACGGGTTGTCTTGCAAGGATTTCTGCAAATAAGGTGGTACAGTAAAAAATACTGCCCTTTATTTACTACATTAAGAAATTGATTTGTGGAATTTAAGAGAACAATGAACAAAAGAACAATAATCTGTTAAAGGACTCATTTCTTTGATCATTCCAAAAAAAAAAAAAAAAAAAAAAAAAAAATGCGCAGTGACTTTGGGGGGGGGGGATTTGCTGAATTGAAAGATTGTCAGAAACTACTATTTTTATTTCACGTGAGATTGTCCGATGTTTAAAACGATTCTTCTAAATCTTTATTTCCCACTGACCATAGATCTATTATTATTATTCAGATAAAAATAAATATTTATGGAATATACCCATAATATTTTTCTTGCACAAAGAACAGTTGTGTTACAATGGCACGAAAGGTCCTCGTATACGGTTGCACAAAAAAAAGTTAAGACTTTTGTCGCAACGTCACAACATACGTAAGAAAGCAGACTGGTTTGGTCTGACGGCGCAGTGTACTAACCGTACATGTGCGGAAGAACGTTGAACTGATTACTTACACAACGGGGATTCGTCCAAACTGGCCCAGAGAACAGTAACTCAATTTCTGAAGGTAGAAGGTGTTACTGGAAGCGAAAGTTATCTTCATATGAAGAAAGCGTACGGGATGCGTGTTTGTCACGCAACACAGTGTTCAATCAATTGCGCCGAAGACAATATTGTAAGGAAGAATCGCCGAATCACCACCCAAGAGGCTGCAGAAACATTGTCATTGAGCAAGGGAACTGTTTACACCTTCGAAGGCTAGGATACCACAAGATTTGCGCGCAGTATGTCCGCAAGCATATTTCTGAAGAGGAGCAGCGGGCTCGGCGAAGTGGAGCAAGGAGAGAGGAGTTCGTTTATTTGAAGATTGACCCCACAATCAATCACAGGTGTTCTTCGCTCCTGAGCAAAGAGCAAATGCGAACCGAACTAACTGCACCAGCCTCCTTATATGTTAAATTCATATAAAAAATCGTTCACTAGGAGACGCCGAAAGACGCGCAAGTCTCGCGTCTTTCGTAAAATAAAATGCAACATACATCTATCATTGACTGGTTGAAGTTCACCAGCCTCACGTTCCATTCGCTATTTTTTAAAGTTTAAAGCATTTTGTCGAGATTGGCCAGTTTAAAAACTTAACAGTACGACAGCCGGTCGGGGCCAAAGCCCCATGCAGATTTAAAAGTCCTCCAGATTATTAACCCTAAAATCACAGTCCTTTTAAAAATGTGTTTCACGCTTACCCCTTGGGTTCATTGCATGAAGTTTTATGACGCTTTTGTTGGCTTTCCAAGCTACCGTAACAAAACATCAAGGTTCTTTCTCTTTTTGTTGACACTCAGCTCATTACGCATTATTATACATATATAATATGTACATAACTAATTACAATTCATGAAATGTTATAATCTGGCTTGCATAAAAGTACATTATATTTAATTTCAGTGGAGATGGAATGGAGGAACCGTTACAATATCGTAAATTTGCACCCTCTTTTTGCTTTATTGTAATTCATTGCTTACATGTTGTGAAACTCCTCTGGTGCTTAAAGATTTTACTTTAAGACAAATCTATAAAATTAATATTTTATATTTGAAAATTCGGGCAATTTTTCGGTTAAAATCTAACCTAAGTTACAAGAAAAATTAGCAAGTGTTATGCTATAATTAAATATTCTATAAAAACACATGCTTGTGTGATATGAAATGTATTACTAAGTTTCACATAAAAATATTTCGTCTGTTACATTTTTGTTTTTGTCTTTTTCTTTTAATCGTTCAGATTGTGAATCACGCCAGTTCATCATGTACTTCAGTTTAGTTCTTAAAGGCAAGGCAGCAAAAGTGTGGGCCATTTGTTATACTGCGGATAGAATAGGAAATGAAATCACACTGTCGGAGTCACACACATGCACGCACGCTCACACATACTCACACACATATATAAAGATAAACAGTGCAAAGTGATGTTGTCTGCGGTTTTATAAGCACTAAAGGCAATAAGTATTGTTTGCGCTGGTTTAGAGAAGTGTTGTTAATAATTTTCGGTGCTGTTCAGTAAATTATTTATGTTTCACAAACCTCTAGAACTGATCAAAGTTTATGTTATAAAATATAATGCCCTGAGAAGTGAGCTTTATGCAATGTTTATAATAAATAATGTTTCATAAAGCATACATCTGCTAATTCCCTCCTCCTCCTCAACCACCATAAAGATAAAATCAGTAATTCTAACAATATTTAAAATACTAGTTTGGAACCGTAACATTAATAGAGAAAAGACACGCCTTATGATTTACTCAAATTAATAATAGTCACATGTTAATTATATTACAAAGCCCTCTTAACAATATCGAAGTGTAACGCACGTAAATATTTACTTGAGCTCTACTTTAGAAATATGCAGTGTAGCTGTTGATTTGTTTGGAATACAAGGGCCTGCGTTGTATATTATTCCGTTGTCAGAGAGCAAGGGCACGCAATGAAAGTCGCACAGCTGTGGTTGTCTACTTCTGTTCTCAGTACACCTGGAAGAGATCCGGGATAGTCACAGATATTGCTCAACATGGGTACTAATTGCGATGCCATTCTACAAAATGCTTCGCTATATACGAGATAGTTTTCTACCATATCCCTCAAAAGCGTTGGTAAGTATCTCGTCTCTTTCTGTTGTGAGGTGATACATAATAAAAATAAACAAATGAGGGCATATTAGAAAAAAAAAATGTACTCGTGTCACTTGGAACTCGTTTAAAACACTTTAACAAAGTTTGATGTTAGTTGACTGCATAAATTGTATTTAAATTCTAATTAGTAAAAGTGTGTAGCCTTTGAAAAAACAAAAATATCATTTTGGTGCCAGAAAAAAAAAATGCGAACCAATTTTTCTTTCGTTTCTTTTTGATTTTTATACTTGCTATTTTCTTGATTAAGGCGTTTATGTTTTTAATGATGATGTTACGAGAGAAGTCCCAATATTATATAGAAGTATTTCTCAAAGTCTAAGAAAAATTAGAGCCCACCTTTTGTTTGTAATTATTGTAATTTTTTATGAAGAACCAACTAATTCTGTTACTGATATGAAGAAATATGGAATACCGTCATTGTTAATTTGAATCTATGCTAGCACGAATAAAGCAAAACCATATCCTTCCCTGAATTATTAACAAAAATCCTCTGCAATCATTTACAGTACGAGCTTAAATAGTGAGTGTATTTGCACTAAATGAGAGTAACAAGCGAGAAATCTGTGTATAGTATCAGCAAGCACGTGTTGTGCCCCAATTTTTTGTTATTCAGTGGCTTATCCATTGTACCTAAACTGATGACACTGGTATTGCTGATGTGCAATTTGTTTACCTCTAATTAACGGTTTTATTAATAAAGGTGGGACTAGAATTGATGTACGTGTTCGGAAATTGGATCGTTAAAAATTGTTAATAATAATTTATGGTTGTCATGCAGAGTTTATAATTAATATTCAAAATAGCAAGGTAACGCAACCACTTCTAAAAATTGGTCAATAAGTAGCAGAATCATAAAAAAACTGAATGCATAATAACGTAGTTGAAATTATAAGGATATAATATAAATTGGGGCCAGCCTGAGAGAAGCTACATGCCAATTTATAATTCAGCATTGTAATAAAGTTCCAAAGAAGGGGGAACACAGTATGTGTAAATAAATAAAACGAGGAATGACTGAATATTTTAAAAATAACAAAATAAACAAATGCCTTTTCCCTTACAGTTAAACTTACGTCTTGTTCCATTATTTTACATATTAAGAAATCATAAATCTTCAATTACAGAAAAAATTTTGATTGGAAATGGATTTGACATTTATGTAAACTCCCCAATACGTTTCTAATGCCAAACCAACTTACTGCAGTGAAGAAAGAGAGAGAGAGGGGGGGGGGGTTATTGCCCTAGAGAATGAGTGGAAGCTTGTTGTCCCTACAGTTTCCGCGTGCTATCTGCCTCCACTGGCTCAATGGCACAAAGACAACGTCACTGGAAGAAGAACCAATTCGCAGGCTCCAATTCAATGTGTGTGTGTTGACATGGCTGTCCGCAAGAAAAAACGACAAACAAAAGGTAGTTGACCGCTGTTATGTTAGAACGGTATAAATGGTGTATGTTCATCAAGAGAACGGCTCATGTATCCTCAATATTTTGTTAAAAAAAAGGCTCATTGTTTGCCCCATATAATGATTTTTCTCCTATCTGTATATTTGCCATGTTTATAATGCTTTAAAGTTGACTTTTGAAAGATTTTATACAATATGAACAGTATAGAATACATATAACAGACAAGCATAATGATAAAATTTGCAACGGTTCTACGTCCACCAGACGTAGATTTGTAATTTTGTGTAAACCATAAGAGTATATAACACTTAATATCTTTTGTACTGTATAAACCATAATGAGTATAAAACATATAATATCTTAGGTGTACTGTGTACATCATAAGGAGTATGTAACATTTGATATCTTGTGTATACTATGCAGGCATTATTTAACAATATATGTAAAAATTTTGTGTAAATAATGGATACACATCTATAATAAAACATGCTCTCTTGATGCACTAGCCATCGGCTTAAGACAGGGCACTAACTTTCACAAAAGAAAATTAAACACCTGCCCAGAAAGGTGGGACGGGTATAACGTACGGTTCGCTGATTTGGAACTGGTGTTAATTATGTGTCGTTGTATTAATTGTTATTATATGTAATGTTTAGGTTATATAAGTATAATCAACTGGTCGATTAATTACTGTTTAATTTAGTAGCCTAACTCCAATAATGTAGATAGCTGATTGTAAGACACAATATGGCTAATGTCTCTTACAGATGAACTTAAACTACCAAAGCTTTCGGAGAATGGATTTCTATGTTCAACCTTACCTTCGATTCCAAACGAAGAATAGGTTCCTCGGGGTAATTTGGACTGTTTTGAATGACCTTGGGTCATTTGGGAAGGATGATGATTCTTTGTGTGAGTTAGTACACTTCGAGAATAGATTTGAGTTCTCAATTTATTTAACGCTTGAAAGTCCTGGAATGCTGGGTCGTTCGTCGCGTGAGAAGAAATTTTCTGCAGACAAAACTGTAAGTTTATTGGACCTGTGGTTTTTGACCAATGTGAGTTTGATTCGCTGAACAACTAGCTTTAATTTTTAACTTGGCAACAGTCCCTTTTCGCGATTTTTATACATACACTTTAAAACTCACTGTCTACTTGCTTTCAGACATATACAACATTTATTCTTTCGGCGTCGAATTTTATGTTTATCATCACACAGTAGCGAAATAACTGCACATAACTGAAGACATAATTATCCGACTGTGTTCGCTCGGAGATCTGATTATGTAACTCTCACTGCACGCTCCCAAAAGAATTGATTCTGTAAGTAGCTCGCTAGAAGATATAACTCTCTAACTCGGTGACGATATGTTTCTCTTACTGACTAATTAACGCGATGAAGATATGTTTATCTAACTAGCTCGATGCAGACTTATTTCTCTCACTGATGAACAACTCAAAGATTCCTTCCTCTCACTGATTAACTAACTCGCACAATGAAGATGAATTTATCTAACTAGCTTGATCCAAACTAACAACTCGATGAAGACACATTTCTCTCACTGATTAATGGACTAACTCGCACTATTAAGGCTCCAAACTTACTTCTTTATGCTGCATTTAAAATCTTGGTATGGGGATGCGCTCCACCCCCGCGAAATTTTCTTCCTCAAAGACTTGAGTGCATGATTCAAATCTAGCTCCCTATTGGCTATGAAAAGTTAATAACAACAAATATAATTAGAGTTTATATCGTACATAAGGTATGTCTTTTCTCATTCGTCTGATTCTGGAAGTCTGGATTGGTTTTAATAATTCACCCACGCTCAATATCAATATTCTAACCCTCACTTTCCAATAGTGGTTTTCTTTTAAGGCGACTGCACCAGAATTCTTACGCAGTGTTCTTTTGAACCATTAAAATAAACATAAACATAAACCTCTCTGTGTCCCGTTAAGAGCAATAAAATCCATTAGCTCTCTAGACACTGTAGATCGTTTCCAAAGTGTTTACAAAAGAGGACGAGAACCAGACTGTCACAAAAGGCGACCTTCTTTCGAAGCAAGCCTTTTGTTATGATGTTTCCTTAAAGTCACGACCGACGATCAGCATATCCTTTGTTATAATTTACCCATATGGCATATTTACAGAAACGTCTAAATACCCTACTACACAAATACACAAAAATATACACGCAATATCAATCATAGAAGTATAAATAATAACTGTACCATTGATAATCACAAACATCATAGGCTTAATAGCATTGAGAAGCATAATTTCAATAGCAATCAATTTCAATAGCATTGAAATTGATTGATATAATTATTATGGTAGAGATTCTTGAGACAAGAATACAGTGTCAAAAGCAAGCAAAAATTCATTGTATTCACTGCTGGCGACAAAAGCTCTCACGCCGCTACAAATTCCAACACAGTCGTCAGCAATACGAATAACCCACTAGGTCACCTCTCATAATCATCTTAAAAGGAAAGATTGTTTTCCAATTAAAATATTAGCGCTAGAAGTTGAGTTTGAGCCCACTAGTGGTGAATGATGATTTTAAACGCTCTCGTTCACCTTCGAACCCCTGAGCTCGCTTAGGTGACCCCGTATGGCCTCAAGAAGTCACACTGCTGTGTTTTGAATATCAAGGAAGAACAAAGACACTCAAGATTATTCTCTCACTTGAACTTGCAGGTGCATTCATTCGTAGATTCGCTCTTCTTCAGCATTCCTTCTTAGATTCAGTCTTCATTCTTCACGTTCCAAGCGGCCGACAAGTATTTCGGAGACTGTCACTCAACTCTTCGGCAATCATACACTGGAGCACTAAGTAAGCCTTGTTGCCTAAGCAAATGCACCAGAGGGAAGAATGAAACTTCTTGATAAAATAAATTAAACAACGCAGCATCATGTGATATTTGCACAGTTTTCACTCCTCTCCTTGTCCCGTGAGAAAGTGTTTACGAAATGGCGGAATCGGACTCTTGAGTTAATTGTTGTCAAGAGGTAGAGATCACAATTGGTAAATTACATCGAGAATAAACTACAACGGGTGTCGCGACCAGCAACTTCTAATTGGCGTTCAATTACCATTGGATGTCTGCCGCCCCCGTGAGCCATCCAGTAACGCTTCACATTATAACGATAATTATGGTCGCTGTAGCTCGTAGTGGACAAAGGCTTACACTATTTATTGACCAAAGCATCACTCTACTTACATCTACAATTTTTCAACAAATCGCGCAATCTGTTTGCTTAAAAATATTCCGTGCATTCAAAGGAAATGTTTCAGATCAACATGTTTTATCTTCCAGTCTGAGATTGACTTACGTTGGCCTAAATCAAAAACGAATTGTCTAACCGCTCCTTCATATCATAGCAGCCCTATTTCTTCATCAAAAGCAGCTATGTATGACGAACATTTAAAGTATCGCTAAATTGGAAGCACGATCACAATTGTTCAAAGGAACTCTACTCTCCTCCATTGAGACTTGAGTGATTCGAAGGTATATGCTATTACAACGTGAAGACGACGACTCCAAAGACTTAATGCTTTAGTATTCAGTTTATGTTATTGGCGAAAAATAGGGTTGGTTCCGTACCATTAACTTCGTTTATATTGATTTGAGCATTCGTGGGAGACAAATCACTCTGGCATTTTCCTATGGAATGAGAAGATTCATGAAAATTAAGTTTATATTATTTATCGGCATCTAATATCAAAAGAAGGATATCACATTCTTTCTAAGATAAAAGTTCATTCTCTCTATAATATGAACGTTTTCTGTGAATAGTTTAACTGCCTTATACCTGGTATTCTCCTTTATAGAATATGCACAACATTTATTTATGCATCCCTTATATGAACTAAAAATCTCGCTGCATTCACTTCCAAAAAATCAGTATATAGTTTTCTGTATCTTATTCGATATCGAGAGCTAAGTCAAAGGGATGCAAATAGGGATGTTCCCCCATCATGTTACTCCTCACCAAAACATAAAATAACCGCTATGCTGAGAATAAAGATGTTCTTTCTTAAATTGCGCAGAAGGAAAAAAGTAATATAGCATCAATACATAGCAACATTTCGGAAGAAATACACAGTATTGAGAAGGAGGGGGGGGGGGGCTATGCTAAGCCCTAAGGTGCCATCAATCAAAGGAGTCGAAGGTTGACTTCCTTTACTCTACTGCAGCTCTCTTTAGCCTTAGGCGTTTCCTGCTGCGTTTCGTTCAAGTCATAAGCATAACCTACACTTTGGTTTTCGTTTTTTACTCTATACTTCTATGCTTCTATCTCTCTCTATCTCTCTCTCTCTCTCTCTCTTTCTCTTTGTGTTTTTCTTCGTCGATAAAGAAATGAAATAAAAAGAGAGCGTTACTTTCAAAATTAAAGAAATAAATTTTACTTTATTTTTTCTTAAAGACCTAGTACTGCATAACAGAAATATTATATGTATTTGATACAGAGATACAGAAGGCTTATAGTTAATGGTTTCAACGGAACTCTTTGAAGCGAATCTGCGATAATGATTTCAGGGCAGCTGTTCCTAAATTTAGAGTGGTCCGTTTAATACGCAACCGCCGCAATGAATTTACGCTCTCGGCAGGATTCGTACGCATAAACGTATACGTAGAAATTATTAATTATCTCTAAAACACACTTTTTGATGTTGCTTTCTTTTTTTGTTGTAGTTTTTCTTCCGTTTACTGGCAAACTGTGTTGCAGTTATAACTATAATATTGCTATCATTAATATTACAGCAATACAGGCTATTTCGAAATTACTGATTAATCCACTTTCATTCCGTCCTTTCTTGTAGGTTTTAAATAATTTTGAAACAATTTAATACCAAAGTCTAACTATCGCATTAAACGCTGAATAGCTTTTACAGAATTATTCTGTCCATATTCAAACAATAATTGCAGCAGTCCATGTTTTCAGGTAACAATAAAAAACAAATGCGGGATAATAACCGCATCATCTTTAAATTTTAAGCATCAAAATTTGGGATGTTTTAATTTCAAAGTGGGTGAGGCTGATGGTCCTAAAATTAAGCATCGTTGATTTTAAAATTCCTCCTCAATATCTAAATTTTCATGTTTCAGTTTAGATTAGATTTATGATAGTTATTTGGACTGAGAACATTTTAAGTGAAAACCCGGTATATTAATATGATAAAGTCTAAAAGTAAAATTTAAAGTCATATATATATATATATATATATATATATATATATATATCGATCTCTTTTATACTAGGAAACTACTGATCTTCCTGTCTATCAACTCTAATATATTCTCCCATCTTATGACACCGTTTAAACGTCTAAAATATCCTAGTGCCCTACTTATCTTCTCATCTATCCAACTAACCGGTTCTGACATTCCCTTGTTCTGCACGACTTTAAAATCCCAGCCCCAGTGCGGATGACTCAAAATTCAGCAATCTCTCTTGTGTGTGATACGTTTCATACTCCGATATCGTGTAGATGGGCTCAAGTGCGCCATCAATCACCTGCGGTTCTAATGTGGCTGACAGCCGGGCTGAGGGCACTTCTCGAGGTGGGACAGAGAGTGAGGTTGACGGAAGTAGTCGTAAAACCTCACGTCTCACCTTCACGCTCATACTTAGGCATTGTATGGTTTAACGTCATCGTGATGGATCGGAACAACATTTTGGCTCTGTTTCTTATGGTGAAAGAAAGGAAAAAATAGGAATTTAAGTGATGTACACGTACTCGGTATTCCTGATAATACCCACTCATAATGTCTTTATCTATAGCCCATCTAAAAATCCTAAGTTTAAAACAATCTATATATATATATATATATACATATTATAAATTGTTATAAATATTTTAAATTTTAAATTATTTAAACAATACTAGTTAAAATATTAGAAGCACTGCATTTTAAAAAAATTAATGATAAAGCTAATTGTATTAAATAGGTAAGTGGCAACGCAACAATGACTTTTCCACTCATTTTCTGGCTTTTTGATATATAATTTAAAATTCTCACACAAAAAAATATAACAGTAGCTCATGTAATTATTTTTTGTTTCATTCCTACAAATGCAAGTGCAACAAAGAGAAAATAGAGTTTTAATATTCACTTCTTCAAATAATAATTGGCAGTAATCTCGAAATATTCTATATTAAGAATTATAAATATAAAGTACGATTTATATGCCGAACAAATAAATAATAAAACGAATATTCTTAGAATGTCTAAAATTTATCCCCTAAGAAAGTACGTTGGGATCTCATCTAACCAGTTTATCTATCATTAATTCACTTTTTAAAGAAAGTGTTGCAGGAAAGTCTTATCAAAGTTATATGATAATGTTGAAAATAATTTTTTTTCATTTTCCCAATTCTTTTTTTTTTTTTTTTTTTTTTTTTTTTTTAATGTTATGCAATGAATTCCCTCTACTTTACAATACTTCCTTGGATTTTTACCCTTATACAAACATTGCAGACAATAACAATAATTTTCTCCCTTACATTTAACAACAGTTTCCAGAAATGTTATCATTAAATAATAAATATTGATTTAAATCCTAATGTATCTTATATGTAGCGTTGAATAGAAAGCAATGTACAGCATATGGTGATTTATTATTGGTACGGTGCCTCATCTTTTGGGAGATCGAAATTTTATCCGGTTAATTTATTTATACGTCCTTAACCTAAGTACTAGGGATAACGATTTAAATAATTTGCACATGCTGTGATTGAAAGGTAACATGTGACAAAAAACCTTCTCTGTTCAATTTGGATAATAATAGTACAAGAGATGTGAAAAGAAAAAATAGAATAAAAAGTAGCTATTAAGTGATGAAAAATACTTAAATAAGAATTCCTTAATTAGTTTGAGTTATTCATTGATAGACTTTTGATTTAAGAATTTTGACGATCGCTTGCACTAAAAATATGGTACCGCTCATAGAAGTATAGACAATATTTATACATTTTAGGGGCATAAACTATTTGCTCCTGTAACTAAAGACGCTTTTATAAATGCATGTAAAGGCCACCCAAGAAGAAATAGCGTGCTCGTCATTTTGGAATTCGCACTTTAAATTTAATTACACTTCTCTCAGAGCAAGTGTAATTTTAAGACTACTCCATTACGTCGTGAAACTTTACGATGCTTTGCTCAGCTTAAAGTCAGCTGAAGGTCAAACCGCTTAGGCGAAGGAATTTGAATTATCCACCGCTCCCAGAAGACCTTTGCCATCATCGCATATTCTTAGCATATTCTTTGCGAGCTATGCGGTACTTTCATCTTTCAAAATTACATAAATTTTACTGCCAATGCGACACACCTTTATATAATAATTGATCAGCACCGCACATAAACATCTATCTATCTTAAACTCATAACGTATACTCCAATACAGACTCGAAAAATGTGTTTCTTTACAAATTTAAAAAAAAATCAAAAGATGATACAATTAATACCGGTTAGAGAAAATAAGGTATACTGAGGTCATCAATCCATTGTACACGATAAAAAACATACAGTGAAGACATATAAATATAATAGCATTCACACGTTAAAATCAGCCATTCAGTTGTAATTACAAAAATGGTATTTTGCATAAGCGTTATTTCTTACAATTACTCTGAAAAGGTGCTTTGTCAAAGGTCCTCTCTTCTTCCCTTTTTAAATGTTGTTCAATACCCAAGTCACAGCAATCGGTAAACTATGGTGACACGTGAAATTAAATAATAAATTGAGTAATGATTCCTTTTAAGGAAGGAAGCGTTTATTTTTAGGGTACTTCCTCGGCATTTGCCTTTTATGAGCACTGAGGGAAACCTGAGAAAAACCTCAGTCAGAGAGAATAGTGCTAGTGAAAATCGAACCGCAGACCTCCCGCTCATGAGTCCGCGCCTTAAAGACATCAGCCACTCGTGGCGGTCACTAATAGATGCTTTGTGAATTTTACAATATGATATTTCTTTTCTTCCATTTCCGCTGCTTAGTTTGCACCATATATCAATAATATTTTAACAATATCCTCCCGTCGATATTTGCAAGCTTTCTACTTTGAAGTGTTTCTTGAACAAAATCCCCAAAATGTGTCCTTGGAAAAGTAACTCTACAATTCAAGAGAAAAATGGTACACACAAAATTCAGCAATAATTATTTAAATATAAATGCTTAACAACATCAAGTAATGACATAGCATAATATTACTTTAAATTGAGCATAATAAAATGTAAATTGCATTGCATTAATCTTTTAGCATAAAAAGTGTGTAGCAAAAATAAAGCATAATGAATTCACAACGCGATTAATATTGAAAAAAAAATGTTTAAAGCAACGCTTCACATAATAGACGGAAAAGAGTTGGCCCATATAACTAACAAGCTACATAACTGCTGAACGAACGAATGACAAATACCAAACATAAATTCGTTTTAAAATAAAACTGAATTTAAAACTTTGCCAACCCTTTCCAACTTCTCTAACAGTACACTCTCATTGACAATACATTACAAATGCACTTAAAATTACCTGGCAAATGATTACGGTTTTTACCATTTAAAAAACTTTATGACTAAAAATATTACAATAAAACATATTTACAATAAACTTCGTTAATCCAGAATTACATGGATTACTTTGCTGCACAAAATTTGTTCTTAATTAAAAGAAACGAAATATTCCTAAGCCAGGAGCTTCATGGTTGCATCGGAATCAAAGAGAAGAAGAGAGGTGTTTGATTAACTAGCTCCATCCATCCTTATTTCTAATACAGCAATGTGCTTCAACCAATAGGCGAACACTCCCTAAAATCAAGCTAACTGCGTAGTAACTGAGAAAGAAGCATAGGAAAAGGTAAGAGAAGAAACTTAGGTTGAAATATTTGTCGCGAACAACGAATGGGTCCAAAACAGCATCATCACACAGTGAAACATTTTCTGACCTATATGACACACGTTTCATACGGCTCTAGTTAACAATAACAACAAAAATAATATTAATAATAATAATAATAATAATAATAATAATCTCGTTATTATGGTCGCAAATTCAATTAAATTATTTAGTTTAGTTGGTATTTTAACATTATTTTCAACTACCAAAATATAACTATATATATTTTCACACAATCATAAAATTACTACTTTTTAATAAGCATGATAATAAGTATATAAAATATAGAAAACTGTGCCTGTTATAATAAAACTGTTTTGGATTTTGAACATTACAGTGAGAATTAACTTCGAATTATTTTCATTACAGGTATGAATATAAATAGTGGGATGCATTAAAATAGACAATTCTTTAAATGAGTGTTTACAAAATTCTGTGTTAGGGTTAATTATATTATACGAATAGTTAATTATTTTTTATTTCTTGCATCAAAAAATTCTGTCATCTTAAACTATATTCATTTAACATGAAATTGTTTAATAGATCACGAAAGAATCCATAGTACAAACGCCAAACCGTCCGTTGTAACAGTTGTACAAGCATTCTTAAGAGAAAGAAAAACTAGGCTAGCTAGTTTACTACATTATTAGGGTTTTTGCACGATTGAGTATAAATTGATTAGCGTTTAACCCCATCAACAAATTATCCCTAATAACAGAATTTTCATTCTATTCCTGGAATGACTTCAGGAAGATAATATCATCAGAATGAGCAGTTCACGCATTTGGCTTTCATATTCTCACATTCATTGCTAATACAGTCTGTGAAGAATCCTTGTGCCAAAGTCATTTTGGCATTCAAAAAGTTTCTTTAAGTTAACTACCACTCTTTTGTTCCTAGCTAATGCTTTTAGAGGCCTATCATATTAGAAAACAATTTTTCTATTTCCTGTCACGTTTGTGTCATAATTAATGTTAGCTCTATCTTAACATATTTTTCTTTATTTTACAGTACCTAAGCAATATGGCTTTCTTTATTTCATAATATTTATACTATTAAACCTCTTCCCCCCCCCCTTGGATGGAAAAGTATTGTTATTCCGATGGCTAAATATAGCGACGGGTGTAATAAACACAAACTTGCATTATTTATTTTAATAAAATCATACAGATAACTGAAAAGGTAATCTTTTATAAGCTATATTGGTAAGATATAATTTGTAGCTATCCGTTGCTATTAGAAACATAACTACATTACATAAACTAATAAGTTGTAGAAACTGTAAAAATGATTTGATAGTTTGTAGTTTAATTCGGGTATTTTTGGCCAAAAGGAGAGCAATAAGTTTTTTGCAATATTTTTCATTTGGTAAAGGCAATCAATATTCTGGGAAAGGCCACAGTTCAGTTCAACTTTTGTATTCATCTACTCCATGTGTATTCTCTTATAATTTTTATTTAATTGGTGATTGTCAATTTTGTTTATTTGCGAACGCTCTTTAACATCTCAGGTCATCAACGTTCTATTCAATTTATGGCGTGAAACGACCGATAAATTTTGCTCAAAGTCCTTTTCTTTCAGGCTTGAGGTTCTGTTACATGCAGTAAATCTTCGGCAAAAGAGCTACCGCTTTACTTATCTTCCGAAAGAAAGCCATACTTAGAATTTTTACACCCCAAAAAATCCATCGACCCTATTCAATCCGTGATCTGTGAATATATAAGGCAAATATGGTTACCACTAGATCGTCAGTTTCGACTAGTTGGTGTTTTGCACGTATTGTTATTAAAATATTATAATCAGAAATGTAAAATTAAATAAATAATTAAATTATCTAAAAAAGATTACAATGGATTTCGTTTGTCTCTGAATTGGATGGTGCTTTCAATAAGATATGTTGCGTATAAATGCAAATGAATATTTTATTAAGGATTTCAATGGATGTATTAAAGAGTCTACTTACACCTTCCTCATGATAGCTGATTATAAATAACATGATGCTTTTTAATTATATGATATCAAAAAGTTGCAGTAACTCGAGCAGCACAGTATTTTCTTAACGAAACGTGGGGTTTGTAATAGTTATCCATGTTAAACTATGGCCCCACTTTGTAAAGTACTACAAAGGCTAGATCCTTGAAACCATAACACACCTTTACTACAGCACAAATACCGTGGCTTTTCTTTTGTGATATTAAGTGGAAATTAGTGTAATAATGTGCCTCACAAATTTCAAATAAAAGGGAGCTCGTAGATAAAGGCAGGGAAATAAATAAGATGAGAAGAAAAGGAAGAAGGAAGACAAGACGAAGCGAAAAGAACAGATTAGGAGCTGAGCAGAATAGAAAGAATCGACCAGAAGAGAATGTACAGGGCAAAATAGAAAACAAAGAAAAGAGAAGAAATGAAAGATGAAAAGGCACGAGAAAGGAAAAAAATATTAAAGTGAAATAGAGAAGAAAATAAAAATAAAGGAAAAAGAAAGAAAACAGTGAAATTAGGCATTAACTTCTGTATTTCCAACAGTTTTCAGGGTAATTATAGTTTGTTTTTGTGCATTGAAAAAAGGGGAATAAATAGGTCAATTATATTGTTTTAGCCTACCAGCATTTATACATTAACCTTTCAAGCAAACCTGAACCTCTCAGCTTTAAGTTCAATGACTTCCTCGCACCCCATTGTTAATAGCCGCTGGACGTATCTTGAAGGAATCCCAGCACAATAAATTACACTCCTTTCTCATCCCTTCTCCCGTAGCGCAGCATGGAACCCCTTATTAGACACTTTCTCCGTCCTTGTGTAGCCCTTAGCAGCGCGTGACTTGGGGTCAAGACCACGCTAATAGCCACTCTGTCCGGCAGGGTTTGTCCCATGAGATCTGCAGGAGTTGCATGGCGGTATTCTGCACGGGAACATCGCCACTATCATTTTACTTTATTACTATATGAAGATACATCTACAGTTACATTTAATTACAATAAAAGAAGAAGGCTCAATTGAAAGCAACTTTTGTTAATCATTTACATACCGTTCATCAAATATTTAATAAAATTTATCTTTAAAAAATTTCAAACTAACGGTTTGTCTTTCCACTGCTCTAAATATTATCTTTATGCATTTAAGCTATTAATACTAAAACATGCCAGTTCTATTTAAAATTTATATTCTTAAACTAAACATTAACTAAGAAAATCAGATTCCAGACGCTGGAAACCTGTGTGTACCCTGAAGCAGGAAATAATGCTGCCTATATTAATTTTATAACCTGAGGCTACAGAGTTATATTTATAAAGGCATTATATTTTATAAGGATAATTGTTATGTATAGGTATAAGAAAATCATTTAGAGATAGGTATAATAGAAATAGAAATAATTTGTAATTTGTAACATACAAAAGAGTTTTGTATACATTTTGTGTAAAATCTGTGAGAAAGACGAATATGTACCTGACTCTCCACTGACTGACCGCTCCTTAGACAAGGCTGAAGAAAGGGTAAACTATCTTTTGTTAGGTCACGAACCTTCTACCCAGGAAATACTTAGGAGTTGACAATAAGAGAAACATGTGGCCGTAACGGGACAGTATTTAACAAAGTCAGAGGTAGCAATAATTTAAGAGAAAATGAAAATGTCAGAACGGAGACGAAAATGTTTTATTACAGAAAAGCCGAAAACACGTGCGTTATCTCCGGGAACATTTAGGACTACAAACTAAGGAAGGCAAAAGATTTTCAATAGAAATCAGAAGGTAAGGAAAGGGCCGAAATTTATGACAGCTTGTTCTGGGAAAATTCAAGTTCGTGGGAAGACCTTAGATCAGGGGGGAAAGAATAATTCTAGCCAATGGTCTTCGGATAAAAGTTAACGAATCAGGAGAACTTAGATATCAATAAATAATTTTTAGGATAGCCAATGACGAACATGTAACACAGAAATAGATAAAATACGAGGGAATTTAATTTAGCGAAAGGCGTGGCGATGTAGTAGAAAAACTAGAGTACAGAAGTCAGAAAAGAGATTCAGGCATTCGGTAGAGACACATTAATAGATTCAGAGGGAGATTCAGACATCCAGATATTCACTCAGGAAGCCAGTCTAAGCGTGTAGTGAGGTCAGCTACGAGCCGTCAGGAAGTAACCTGCCAAATTATTAAATAAAGTAAATGTTCAAACAGTGCCGGACGTATTAATACACCGAACAATCTCCTTCCCCCCCTAACGACCAAACTGTGGGAACAAACCACCCACATACCGTTCCAAATTGGCGCTACCAACTTTGGGGCTTTCGTGGACAGGGAAGTGTAGATTCGGCATTTCGTGGACAGTAAGAAAAGACCGGCATTCGTGAACAAGGAAGTATGGATTCAGCATTCGTGAACGAGGAAGAAGAGAACTGCAACATCGCAGACCAGGAGGAGAACCCGAGAGCATAGGGCACTTTGACACACGGACACGAGCGAGCGGCCGAGACAACATGGAGAGCGACGGCGGGCAGCCCAAGCAGGTGATCAGCCGACAGCACGGAGAGACCGACCGTAAGCACAAGGTTTACGAGCAGGAGCAAACATCATCGGAGCTGGTAACTGGACATCACCACGAGAACTTCTAACTGGACATCACTACGAGAACATCATGCGACCGACAACCGAGAAAGCAAAAATAAGGTAGAGAAAAACTGAACTGCATAATTTGTTTGTACAAGAAATTTTCATTAGTAATTTATGTAAATAATAAGTGATAGGCAAAAATGGCTGAAAACAGAGTAGAAAATAAATTGTTAGTTGACAAGCCCATAGTCATAGAGCAGGGAAATTATCAAAAGGACGTAAACCAAAGGAATGAAAGTAAAGTTAATGCATGCACTAAAAGGCCGAGTAGTAAAGATAGGGATGATAGGCTAATAATCATGATGAGAGAACTAAAGGATAGCGTCGAAAAATCTATAAAGCAGTTCAATCGAGAACTAAAGGATAGCGTCGAACAATCAATAAAGCAGGTCCATCAAGAACTAAGGGATGGCTTAATGCAAGAACTGGATAAAGTGTTTGACAAGATGAAGGAGAGCACAAAGCAGACGAAGCAAGAACTAGGTGATAGATTTGATAGATTCGATCGATCACAAAATGAAATAGGTGATAGATTTAGACCATCTTGCGATAGGCTAGAAAAGACGCAAGGGAGGATTAATCAATCACTAAAAAAACAAATTGATAGATTTGAAAGGCTAGAAGAGAATACAGAGCAGATAAAGCCGTCACAGGTAGAAGCCATTAGCGAACTCAATAACCACTTAACTGAAGATGTACAAATTGAGCAGAACCAGGAATTAAACGTAGAACCTAGTAGAGATAAAGAAAGGGAATTAGAAGAAAATTCCGGGGAACTTAGATTTGATAGACAGCAAATAGTGGCCGAGAAAGATGATAGCGAGAACCTAGGGGAAATAAATAATAGTCAACTAGAACTAGAGGGGAAAAAGATAACTGATAAGGAAACAGGCATAGAAATAGAAAGAGAACTAGAAAGAAATTCCGGGGAAGTTAGAAATGATAGGCAGCAAGTAGAGGCCGAGAAAGACGATAGCGAGAACCTAATGGAAATAAATAATAGTCAACTAGAACTAGAGGGAAAAGCGATAAGTAATAAGGAAACAAACTTAGAAATAGGAGAACGATACAAAGAACTCCAGGAAAGTAGAAGTCGGGAGCAGTTAATGTGTCAAGAAAAAGTAGAAGGAAAACAAATTAGTGATCAGGAATCGATCCAAAGACATCACGGGACAGGGGCACAAGTCTCTTTAATTCAGGAAAATTTAGGTAAATATTTTCAGGCAAAAATTGCGAAACCCCAAACCGAAATAAATTGCACAAAAGCAGGTGTTCTGAATCCCTCAGAATTCGCGAAAGAACAATTAGCGGAACTCAGGACCGAGCCACGCGAATGGAGACCCCCATGGAGTATTAACGTTCAACTCGGATCCCAGAGAAATCAATACAAGAATGTAAAAAGAAAGTAGGATGAATAAGCTGATTGATATAAGGTTGAGAATGTAAATAAAGTAAACATAAGATTGGTAAGATAGGAAAGCTAATACAATTTTATAGCTAATTAATGTAAAAGTATTGTAATACAAAAAGTATTAAGGATAGAAATAAGCAAGCAGGCTAATTATAGGATACATGAATTAGTAGGAAAATAAACTATGGAAAACGAATAGTGTCGGGACAGAATTAAATAATTACAAAATTCTCAAAGAAAATTTAATAGAAAAGGAAAACATGTGACGAAAATAAAATAAGTTAATAACTCCAAACAACCAGATATAAAGATAAATATTTATAAATTGAGTAAAGAAATAAAGTAATTGTAATCATGTCATAAAATGTATTTAAATATTGCAAGGTGCACAAATATCAGGAAATAAAATATTAACTTTAAGAAATCATACAGGAAAATTAAGTAATCGTGAATTAAAATGGTAAAGAGATAAAATAATTGCAATCAAGTGAAATAAAATTCAAAATAAGATGAAAGCCTAATAAAACATATTAGTGACCTTACATAAGGAAATAGGTAATAATATGGTAATAATGGAGATTTAAGAGAGTAACGAAATAAGATAAATCGAGTCAGGCCAAAGGAAAGTCAATATAAAGTGAAAGCTTAATAAGACATTAGTAACATTACAGAGGGAAACTTATAGGAAAGTAAATAATTGAAATTAGAGAGTTTAAGAAATAATAGAATAAGCAGAAGCATGCTAAAGAAAGATAAACGAATAAGAAGCTAAAGTTATATATCTTGGTGACGTTCAATAAGGAAGCAGATAGGGGTAATAGAAAGTAAAGTGAATCAAGTAACGAGAAGAAATATATTAATAATGATCCTACGGTTAAAAGTAGAGGGCAAATAATGAATTATGATAAAGTGAATAGAGAAAGAGGATAAATAATAATAAGGGAGAAAATGAATTAATGAATTAAGTAAATAAAGAAAATAACAAAGTCGTCGATGAATAATTCTCGTGCATTGTATTGTTTACCTAAGGTAGCTTCATAAAACGATCCAAGATATCTAATGAATAGTAATGTAATTAAAATCTGTAGTGAATTGCGCTGTGAAATGGGATGGAAAATTCTCCATATTGATATGCGAGTAGAATCATCTATATATTATCTGTAATGTTATTAAGTGTCTTACAAGGTTTATTGTGGACGATTGATTAAGAGTAAAGCCAGATCGCATAGAAGCTCATAAAATGTTTGGTGACCAATAAGTGATGTAGTTAAAATCAATTAGAAAACAGAAGGCTATAGAATGTCCATCAATGTGTATTTTATTAAAACATAAAGTTACTAACGGATTGCAAATATAATTTCTTTACGTACTACAAGTTACCTGGTTGTCAATTAATAAAGTTATGATTCAAAAATAAAATTTAACAATATGATTGTGCTATTGAAATGTTTTTGGTAAAAATAACAATCGAAGAACAGACCGTCCTGAATAATTTCGTTAAATTAGGTATGATGTAGGTGTAGCTATTGGGTTAAATGCATTTGAATAAACTGTAATTGTAACAAATTTCATGTAATATATGTGATGTAATACTTTTAAAGATTAATTTCAAAAGTTCACTGAATAAATTAGCTAGGATATAGACTTGTTTATTTGAGTAACAACCAAAAAGTTCAGTATTCAGACTGTAATTAGCATCAGTAATTGAATAAGATAATTTACATAATATAAGAATAGATTATAAGGAAGCTAACTTGCAGAAACACTCAGGGTATTGTAAATAATAAACATTCGCATGCTAGGATATAATCAATATAAAAAAAAAAATGAAAGATGGTATAGCAGTGGCGTTGATACGCGAACAAAGGTGCTAAGTTAAAAACAAGTGAAGTGCAGTGAAAAAAAAAAATGCAGTGAATCATGCTTAGTGCAGACAGATGTGCAAAAGTAAATAAATAAAAGTGCAAGGCGTATCAGCTGAATAGCAAATGCCATAAGCATTTACAAATATATTTTAAAATTTTGTATGTCAAAACTTACACTAAAATATAAAGGTATAACTCATAAAGGCAAAACAACACTCATATCAGAGCCAAGAACAATAAAAAAAAACAATGAACAATAGGCTCGGAGTACAAATATATGTGTCACAAATATAAAATCAATTCGATTCAAGTTTGTTGATATAGTATTAAGAACAATAAGAATATAACTCTGCAATAACGAGATAGTAATAATCTCACGGGACTGTGTAATCATATTTTGTTGTGTTACCACAACAAAATCTAATTACAGGGGCATTTGAAGCAGGAAATAATGCTGCGTATATTAATTTTATAACCTGAGGCTACAGAGTTATATTTATAAAGGCATTATATTTTATAAGGATAATTGTTATGTATAGGTATAAGAAAATCATTTAGAGATAGGTATAATAGAAATAGAAATAATTTGTAATTTGTAACATACAAAAGAGTTTTGTATACATTTTGTGTAAAATCTGTGAGAAAGACGAATATGTACCTGACTCTCCACTGACTGACCGCTCCTTAGACAAGGCTGAAGAAAGGGTAAACTATCTTTTGTTAGGTCACGAACCTTCTACCCAGGAAATACTTAGGAGTTGACAATAAGAGAAACATGTGGCCGTAACGGGACAGTATTTAACAAAGTCAGAGGTAGCAATAATTTAAGAGAAAATGAAAATGTCAGAACGGAGACGAAAATGTTTTATTACAGAAAAGCCGAAAACACGTGCGTTATCTCCGGGAACATTTAGGACTACAAACTAAGGAAGGCAAAAGATTTTCAATAGAAATCAGAAGGTAAGGAAAGGGCCGAAATTTATGACAGCTTGTTCTGGGAAAATTCAAGTTCGTGGGAAGACCTTAGATCAGGGGGGAAAGAATAATTCTAGCCAATGGTCTTCGGATAAAAGTTAACGAATCAGGAGAACTTAGATATCAATAAATAATTTTTAGGATAGCCAATGACGAACATGTAACACAGAAATAGATAAAATACGAGGGAATTTAATTTAGCGAAAGGCGTGGCGATGTAGTAGAAAAACTAGAGTACAGAAGTCAGAAAAGAGATTCAGGCATTCGGTAGAGACACATTAATAGATTCAGAGGGAGATTCAGACATCCAGATATTCACTCAGGAAGCCAGTCTAAGCGTGTAGTGAGGTCAGCTACGAGCCGTCAGGAAGTAACCTGCCAAATTATTAAATAAAGTAAATGTTCAAACAGTGCCGGACGTATTAATACACCGAACAATCTCCTTCCCCCCCTAACGACTTTCAAGTCGTTAAAAACAGTCCAAATTTACCCTGAGAACACACCAATCAATCCCCCCCTATAGTGGAACCCTCAATAATAACCGTTCCAACCCTGTATTACTATATGGGTGCCAGACATGGTCAATAACAGAAAAGTAAAAGAACAAAATTCAAATATGCCAAAGAAAAATGCAATGCAAGATCTTGGAAATAACTTCGAAGGACAAAAGACCCATAGTATTAATAAATTACTTGTCTCAGACAACAGACATCGCACAAATAGCTACCAGAAGCAAATGGTAATGGGGGGTCACATAGCAATATATATCGATCTCGTTTATAGTAAAATCTAAAGTTATATATATATATATATATACATATATATATATATATATATATATATATATATATATATATATATATAGATCTCCATGTCAGACCCGCGGATAGGAAAATGGGCACAAGGCAGACCCAGAAGAAGATGAATAGACCTCTTCAATAAAGATGAAGTTCCTGATTGGTCAAGAGTAGTAAGATAAAAATGGAAATCTCTCGAGTAATCTACTAGTGCAGTGAGAAATGGAGTAACCAAAGAACAAATCAGAAAGATTGTCTTAAACAACATACAAACAACTAACGTGGAATAGCTCACCACCTTAGGAAAAAGCGAGCTTTCCCTACTGTTTGGAGGCCTTTGCCCTTAATGGACAAAATAGATGATAGAAATGGATATCTTTACCTTTAGCTTTATTTAATGCTAAAACAACTTGTCTTAAAATTAATTTCTTTTAAAAAACATTAGAATTAAACAAATATATAAAGCTCAAAGTGAACCGTATAAGCATCGACCTCGCGTGCGTGTTTTTTTTTTTCCCGCCCTCTCTAACAATTAATAGAAGCTTGCTAGTGTAATGAAGCAATTCACCTGTATGCCTGTCAGCACGCAGCTGCTGATGGAAAGGTTTATTATTCCGTATCTGCGTGTTGTTCATTGCAAAGTATATTATGTCTCAGCATGTATTTCCATTTCACAGTTTCTATTATTCATACGTACTAACAGAGTCCACTTGCCAAGTTTGAAAATAATTAGAAAAAATATTGTCTTTGGCCAAAATTAAAATAAATTATATCTAAAATAAACCTAAACGCCCTGGAAGAAATAGGGGGTAATATTTGCTCTCATTTTTCAACAAGAACTATAGAAAGAGATGAGCAGATGTGTGGCATTAATTCCCAAATAGAGCGGCGTTTGTATGACCAGTAATTGTAAGCTTTTACCATTCTTCAGCTTTCTTTCCACAATTATAATTGTAGTGTAAATGCACCAATCGGAAATCAGTCATAAGTGTGTTTTGTTGGCTCTAAACTGCCGTGACTACGCTGTCGTCGCGCATTCAGACATTACTGCCTGGAGACACTTCAGGAAGTGACCGAGGTCTAACTGCAGAGTGTCTGAAGCCTTTCTTACTGCCGCGGTAGAGTGCAAGTTCTGTCGGGCAAAACATTCTCCTTTGCATTGTTCTTTCTATTGATTTTATAGCACAGAAAAAGGAGAAACAAAAAAGGCGAATTGCTACTAGAACAGTAGCTTCAGTGCTCTCGGAAATGTTGTGAGTTAATGGAATGGAAAAAAAAATAATAATAAAAAAAAACCAAAGAGGTACAAGAACATTTTGTTCCTGTAATCAGGAAGGAAGATTAAAAATGAAAGATTGAATTTAGTTTTAAGAAATATTCTGAAAGGTCTACCTGCTTAACATTACATGCATAATGAATACGGTTTAATCTTAAGAATGAGATCCACAGACTTATTTTATTATTTATAAATGTTTGTTGTATACACACATTAAGCAGTTCCAACAACTCCTGGCGTCACTGAATAGTGCGAATGTTTTACGATATTTGCAGCCTGTTGTAAGTTCCGAAGAACAATGTATGCAACCAACCAATTTGATAGAACTATTCATTGATCTCCATTAACGTTAAGGCTGATTCTGGCGACAGTGTCACAGTCGTATTGATACTGTTAACAAGATAACTTTGTCGCCAAAATAATTATTCATATTACAAGAGCGTTTCAAATAATAATAAATGAATATTTGAGATGTGCGTATAAATCTCTTAGGGATGTAAATGATATGTAATGTTTCTGAACAATAATTTTCATTTAACACACACTGCTAGTACCGTTGCACCAACTTCTTTATTCCATTTGGGAAGAAAGAAAAAAAAAATAAGGTTGTTCCTTCAATCATGAACGCACGGCTTCTTTAATTCATCATTAACATCAAATCGTCCTATCAAAACGTTCTTCAGGAGAAGAAACAAATTATCATTTGAAATGACAATATAAAAGGTGGTTTGAGGATGATGAAAAATCTAAAACCTCAATCTCAAAATAGGGTCGAAAGTTACAGTGGCCATGTGAGGACGTGCATTATCACGATGGAGAAGAACTCTTTTAACAGAAGTTCCTCACGATGGCTTCATATTGCTGGCCTCAGTTATTTCTCCAACATTGTTACATATTGGACACTATTTGCTGTTTTATCCTTTTCCTGACAGTGTCCCAAAATTGATCCTTTCGTACTCCGGAAGAGTGTTAACACACTTTTCCGGTAGAATGATGCGACTTGAATTCTTCTTGACTGGATGGGAAATGTTTTTACTGTCATACTCGTAATGCATCAGTTTCCATCTTTGTACAATACATTGGTGAGAAACAATTGTTCTCCATAGAGAAAGACGCTTATTTCGCATTATTATTGAAACGCATTCTTTGCTTTTTGGAGTCGTGGAACTTTTAATTGGTTAATATATTTTTCACAGTGTGGATATATATTAATAAGTTTTCTCATTTTTCGTATTTACATATGTAATTAATAATAGTAAATCACAATATTATTTTTTACAGTTACTAGCTGTCAACATTATGCATGAAATATTCCCTTTTCAACTTATTTCCATAATAAATTAACTAAGTGCAAAAAGTGAGATGCAGCCTGTACAGATCTGGTTTCCTCCTTATCTAAATTGCAAAATTTCGTGAAATTTAAGAGCGTTTTCTGAGGAGCAGAACTGAATATTTATAAAGCGCTAGAGAGAGAGGTTAAAGTTCTTGTATCATAAGAATAAATTATGCTACATTTTAAAATTGTACTTCTATACTCTAATACATAACATGCAGTACTCTTTTTGTGAACTAATATTAAATTAACCGGACTTTCAAAATGGTCTATAATTACAATAGAGGACATACCTTTAAAACGCTCAACTTTTGGAATGTATTTATATTTTATATTTTATTTTTGCGGTTTTTAAAGAATTATTACACTTTACTTCCCAAAATGGTTTTAAAATATAACAATTCGTTCACTATTTTGTATTGAAATTAATTGCGTTGTCCTAATGAAAATAAGAGGACTGTTCAAAAAAAGAATTGTCACAAACTTTTTGATAACTTTCCTTCACTCGTCCCCATAATTTCCATTTGGATGCAATGCACCTGTCCCGACGTTTCTGCCAGTCTTCAAAGACATGTTTATTGACAGGTTCCTCAGAATCGCCTCCGCAGCCTTCATCACTGCTTTTGGTGATGGACAATGCCTCCCATGAAGGAGTTTCAATTTTGAGAAAAGGAAAAAGTCGTACTAGGTTAAATGTGAATGGTAGAGATTTTTGTGAAATATTCAGGGAAAAAAATGCGATTTGAAGCCGTGCATCAACTTGTTGCACGGAAATGTAGCCATTTGCAAAGTTTTCAGGAAATGTTTGTAATATTGTTCAGTTACAGTTGTGTGCAGGTACATGTTGGTAATTCATTCTTTCTATAAAGAAAAATGAGACGACCACAATTTTTCTCAGCACAAGTAACAATATTTTTTTCCCCCAACTTTTAGTGATGATTACAGAGTTTTTCTGTTTGCTTTCGGAATCGACACGTCATATTCACGTTTCATCACTATTAAGTACCTGAAAGAAACTCCGTATCTTGTTTTAACATTATCATCAACTGTACGCAATCCGTACACGAATGTCTTTTTATTTGGAAATGAGCAGTTTTGGAAACCACCGTGATAAACACGTCTCATGTGCAAATTTTCAATTACCATATGCAGATGGCACCCAGTAAATTTTTCATAATTTACAAAACAGTTATTAATGTTATTTTACGGTTATTTCTCATAATAACAGCAGCGGTATTCATGTTTTTATCAGTAAAAGCACAAACTGAAGCACCTGGTCCACTTTCTTTGAAATTGCTTACCTCTCCTCTTTAATCATTTTGAATCATCTTCGAGCTCTGCAGTAGGGATGAACAAACTCTTCACAGGACTCCTTTAACATTACACGGACTAAGCTAATGATTTGTTGAAGAAAGGACAGCATGCTGTTCGTAGCATGTCACCTCCATTTTGCTTTAGGAGGAACTGTACATGCCTCAACTTGCACACCTCTTACAGGCGGGAATCAAAAGTGATAATAATGAAACTAGTGCCGCGTATACATTATTCATTACGCTGATAAAACGTTTTAGAGTTAAATGTTAACGCCAGAAAGTATGCCTTCGGATTGTTATTAAACATCGTTATACAGGGCAAGGATTTTTTACTTATGTTTTAGGTCTACGACCATGGTACTTATTGCATACACAGCATTTTAATAAGAAAATTATCTTTCTAAATATTATTTATTAATTAGGCTGAGATGTTTCGGCCACGTCACTCGGCAGTTTCCCATTGGTGATGACCTCCACTGAGCTCCTGAACATATTTTATTTTTGGAACACATAGGTACTACTAGTTTTTAACTCTCTTATTCTGAAATAAATTCTTCAACACTTTCGATGTTCGTTCATATCTTTGATGTCATGTAAAACATATTAAAAAAAGTTTGAGAGCTCTTCACTATACAGGGCGTCCCTGAATCGCCGTCCACTTGGTTCCAATAGGCAACCTAGATGAAAGCATACGGAATGACTAAATCTGATGGTATAAGATATCTATTGTTTACCGTTATATTAAATAGACTACTTGCTTCCGTTTCAGTTCTATATTTAAAACTAGTTTTTTGGTATTGTTAAGAAAATGATTCCAAATTAACTATTTCATAATAATATTAATATGTCTCGTTCCACTGTGAATCATAAATCTCAATATTATCATCTGTTAGGAAACAACTTTGACCTGCATATCCGCTCCTTTGTTTGAGTTCTAGAAGTTAGGTTAGAGTTTCTAACGGAAAGATCCTGAGTTCAATCCTGCTTCTTTTATACCTTTTAAATTTATAATTCTACTAATTTCTATGTATTTGTGTTATATTTCTAGAAATATGCTCTGGCTTTATTTTGCGAAAAATCCCACATGAGCATTATACAAGCCGCAGTCGATTAAGACTTCCATTCATCGAATAGTTCAAGGACAGAAGTGACACTCATACAAATGGCATTTAGATCAAGCGTTAGCAGAAAATATCTTCAAATGAGTTTTACCTCATGCAATGCTATGATACTCTGTCTCCAACAAAGGCTGGATTTCATCCCCCTAGTTCTTTGTTCAGATGAAACGAAGTACTTTCACCAGTACTGGCGGCTTGAGCCGGCACAACATGGTGTACTGGACAGATTACAATCCTCGATGGTTCCTGAGCATCGTAACCAAATTTGACTGAAGCTGAATGAATGATGTATTTTAGTGAACATTTTTTGGACCAGTCCTCATGGAGGGTGATCTCAATGGAGAACATTTCTTGGGCTTGGCAACAGAGCATGGCACAGAATGACCTCGTGGTATAGGTTTTCCTACATGTTACCTAAACTTGAAAATGGATTGGCCGCGGAGGGGTATATCCTAGCCCCCTCATTCGCAAGACCTCATACACACATAATCTTTCTATTGCGACACTCAAAAGCACAGATCTACCGCAACAGGCCATGAAACATTGCGGTTGTCCGCAGACCTATATTTGCAGCTTGCCGTTATGTGACACGATACAGAGCGGCGTCTATACCATTGCATACGCTCCGAGGGAAGATCAACCGAACTCGAGGGATAAGGAACGACTACATTGAATCCTGTGATATTACCTATGCCATTGTTTACCAATCTGAATGTAAAGTAAAAACAGAGCGAAGGCCCAGCAAAAGCATTTTAATTTACTAACATCATGTACAGTACTAATGCAATAAAATAGGATGTTGTGTTTTATCAAAACATTAATGCAGTTTCAGTTGACTTTTTATCGCGTAGATGCGCACTACATGTTATTTTCACATCCCCAAAATACTGAATTTTATTAAAGTGACACTCAGAAAAAAAGTACTCAACTGTGCAGATAAGAGAACACGCGTGATACATTCCCGTTTACTAAAACTTAAAATTACAACCCCACAGATACGAGGGTAGGTGCATAATTTTCTGGCCTCGCCGATAAAATCCTTATCTGGTGTCATAGCTCATCTGTGAAGTAAATAATTGCAGCTTTACTTCCCCTTCGCTGTGCCCAGTTCAGATATAGTTGCATAACGAAGGCTATGTGTACAATATTGTGACATGTTCAGAATGGAGTATCGAGCTGTTAATTTCTTCACAAAATAAGGACTTACTGTCAGTGAATTAAACAGCGATTGTACGGTGTATATCGGGAAACATCCCTTTCATATTCTATCGTACAGGAATAGGCCAAACTTTTTCGAATGGATCGAGAAAACATTGAAAACGAAGAGTGTGCAGGTCGGCCCTATGTGGTACTCACTCCTGAAAACATCGCTCTTGTGGAAGGAGAAATTATGGAAGCCCGGCGGCTCAAAATTACAGAAATAACAGCAAGGTTGGGTCTTTCTAAAACAACAGTCCTTCGAATTATTCATTTCCTCAGTCGGTCCCGGTGGTTTAGTGGTAACCATACTTTCCTTCTAAACCCAAGATCGCGGGTTCAAACCGGGCCAGGATCGATGGATTTTTTCGGGGCGTAAAAATCCAAAGTATGGCTGCCTTCGGAAGGGAAGTAAAGCGTGGGTCTAGTGTCGTGCATTTATGGCAAGAAAAGAAAAGAAAAGAAAGAAACTCAAGCCTGAAAGAAGAGGCCTTTGAGCAAAATTTGTCGGCCGTTTCACGCCCTACATTGAATGGGACGCTGATGACCTGAGACATTAAAAAGCGTCCGTAAATAAACCAAGTCAACAATCAACAATTTTTCCTCAGTCCAAAAGCAGCAATGAGTCATCTGTTGT